>OY757544.1:23088930-23160125 GCA_963584105.1 Alviniconcha strummeri
AATTTCGTTAATGACCGTTAGTACGCTGCAGTGTGTACTTAGAGGTGTTTGGTGTTACGGACGGCTGATTTGTTTGTTTGTTTTGTTATTGTCGAAATAAATAAATTTTGACAGCACAGACATGATAACCGAAAACGCCCCGTAACACAGAACAGTTCCGATATGTTTTGTCTGGACATTATAAAATTCTTGGGAAGTGTAACACAAAACTTCGCAATGTTGTTCACTGTTCCAGTCGAAAGAAACTGACTGCATGTGCGCGCATTAGTGACAACCAAAATAACACGACCAAGCAGCAACAACAACAAAACCCATACACTTGACTGGAAAAGCAAAATGAATGCAAAAGAAGATGATCGAACTTACAATAGGAAACATGCATGGCTGAAGATGGAGTGATTTAAAAGCAAAGTAATGAAAGCAGTTCTTCGTGTTCGGCTTTTATGAGTAGGAAACAAAACTGGTTGTGTATTGATCTGAAAACAAGATTTCGTAAAAGTCAAATCTGAAAGAAGCGATTTCGCATGGTGACCCAAAAGAGGTTTTTCTAAGTAAGGAATCTTTCAGTTAATATACTCTTCTTTTTTTTTCTCCGGAATTGGATCCTCACAAAATATACCCTTTGACAGTCACCACGTGTTAGGGTTTCCCTCGAGGTGAGTCGCTCGTTACGTGATGTGAGTGTGAAACCCCTTTGGGTATTCAAAGGACGCACGTGGATGTATGCATTGCGTAATAGCAGGTTTTCATTGCCGTGTCCCCTGAACCTGCATTTTAGTCTTCAGTCTGCGGCTGCCATGCTCGTTCTTCTCGAAATTATCGTTTCATAATGTTCTTTGTTGTTGTTGTTGTTTTTGTTGGTTTTTTGTTTGTTTGTTTGTTTGTTGTTTTTGTATTGTGTTGTTGTTTTGTTTTGTATATTGTATCCTTAGGTTATTTAACAGTCTTGGTTTAACAGCTGTCTCGCTTAACAGAATGAAATCTAGAGCTCTTCTCAGTCTGTAGAATTAACAAGCAAATATAGTTTATTTAGCGCTCGAAGGACGTCACACAAACACAAACAACGAAGACCCGAATCGCCTACGGTAATTCTCACCTGACATGCGATTAACTAAAACGTAGACCTACATACGCTCCACCAATGGTACAATCTTTAATACCAAATGTATTAAATAAAGTTATATTGATTGAATTTCAACTGTTCAGCACTCACTATCATCTCTTGTTTGGCATAGTTGTGTATATTTGTGCGTGCGTTCGTGCGTGCGTGCGTGCATGCGTGCGGGTGTGTGCGTGTGCGTGCGTGCGTATGTGCGTGTGTGTGCGTGCGTGCGTGCGTGCGTGCGTGCGTGTGTGTGTGTGTGTACTTTTTGGGCCGGGTGCCCACTTTCTTTTTTTGCCAACATAGTCACACTCGACTGAACTCGAACTCAACTCTAGTGAGATCCAAACATATAAAAGGTTCAAAATAATGCTATTTATTAGTACAAGACACAACATGCGAATTTTCGTGGTAATCCCCTTTATCAAGCAACAAAACCACAACAGCCGTTAAACAACGGTTAAAAGGTAAACAATGACATATGGAACTAAAACACTTATCTTTGGTTTGGGGTTGAGCTATGTTGTTTTCGTGTCCACTGCTTGGAAGACTGTACACCCTTTTAACTGTTAAGTGCCCTTTCAGTTGTAGCTTAATAAAGTTGATTACCCCGAAAATTCGCATGTTGTGTTTTGTCTTAATAAATAGTGTTCTTTTGAACCTTTGATGTGTTTGGATCTTGTTTAGAACAT
Source organism: Alviniconcha strummeri (assembly GCA_963584105.1). NCBI lineage: Eukaryota > Metazoa > Mollusca > Gastropoda > Provannidae > Alviniconcha > Alviniconcha strummeri. Next base: position 23,090,725 of record OY757544.1, read on the forward strand.
TAGCAGTCATTACTGTTTCATATTTTAGTTTTTTGTTTTCAACACTAATGACTTGTACCATGCATTTTGTCGATCAGTTATGATTATTATTTACAGAAAAAAGAAAGTCTGGAACACTGAATGCAGTCGCGCTTATCGACAACAAAACTGCCCGAATTTCGAAGACAGTGGCCTCTTTTTGAACAAGAACAAAGACAGGGCCCCTTTTTTGAACAAGAACACTCGCTCTTCCTGTCGTCAAAACTGAGCAAGCAAGCGCGCCCTAGAGTGTACGATTACTGTGAGCGATTCACCAGAGGGAGAGGGGGAAGGGAGCACACTCCGAGCACCGCTTTCCGGCATCTTCCACCAAACTCTGCCAGATTTGGTTACGCCACTGAAGGCGCACTCTTTATCTCTCCGCAGCTGTCCACCGACGCGGTAAGCGCCCTCCGAAAGGTTTGGGTACTGATCAAACTCCAAGCACTGGTCTATGGAGGAAGGTGCCGGAAAGCGATGCTCGGAGTGTGGGTACTGATCAAACTCCAAGCATTGGTTTACGACATCCTTCCTTCAACCACTGCCGTATTTATTTACGCCATAGGTACCAGAAACTGTCAGCTAACAAGCAGTTTTTTGTTTATGCTCGAACAGTAGTAAGTTTGTTGCAAACAACTCAAATAAAACAAGGCGTGTCATTTATACCCGCCAACAAAGTTTACACTAGCACAAATAAAACCACAATCGTTTGAATCGAGACGGAACTCTTTCTTTTACCCGGGGTGGATGCATCTCATGTTTATGTGCGTGCTTGGGCGCTAGGCTGCTTGCTTTCATGGTGCTTAACGTCCACGGAGGCGAGATGGCCTATTAGGGACGGGGACAGAGTGGGAAGGGGACGAGAGAGTGAAAGGCTCGACCGCGGAAACCGCCCGAAAAAGACCGGAGAGACCGTGGACCGCCGCCAGAACAATGGAAGTGTTAAGGCGGTGTCCCCTCGCCATTGCCCAGCGACTTGTGCACTGCGCAATTGCTCTTTCAACTGCTGTGCTGGACAGAGTCACTAAGACAATGTCCGTTGCACCGCTGTTGACGAACAACTTGGACAACCCGAAGCAAAAGACGTCCAACTTGCTCAGCCCAGCACCACCTCCCTACTCATGATCTCTTCTGGGCATAGTTGAGGGTCCAGCTCCACCTCCCTCCTCTAAGATCTCTTGATCTTTTGATCTCGCCTGGAACCCTGATAGGCTGCTTCCGTGACAGTCATATTAGTACCCAAACCTTTCGGAGGGCACTGACCGCGTCGGTGGACAGCTGCGCGAAGATAAAGAGTGCCCCTTCAGTGGCGTAACCAAATCTGGCAGAGTTTGGAAGAAGGTGCCGGAAAGCGATGCTCGGAGTGTGGGTATTGATAAGACTGTGGAAGCAACCTAGCGTCCAAGCACGCACGTTAATTTGAGGCGCATCCACCCCGGGTAAAAAGGGAGAGAGAAAAAAAGAGAGAGAAAAAAGAGTTCTGTCTCGATAGTAAGTAAACATGCTGCTTAACGTCCACAGAAACCATAAGGCTTATTAGGGACGGGGAGAAGGGGGGAAGGGGGTATGGAAGTGGGGGGAGAGGGAAGAATGACTTCTGCATTAAGGTGGGCAGCGACGAGAGCCATTTTAATGTTTCATAATTGTGAGGGGCAAAGTTACACGACAGTGTCCACAGACCACAACTTTTGAAGAGAAAGGAGAGCCGAAGCGGATTCGAACCGAGGTCCCTCTGCTTACCAGCCTGAGCTCTACCGCAAGGCCAAACGTTCCGTCTCGATTCAAATGATTTTGGGATATTTAAACTGGCGTAAGAAACATGGTCTGTCATTATAAAACAAACGTCTGATATAATCTGAGTTGTTTGTAACAAACTTACTACTGTTTGAACACCAACAAAAAACTGCTCGTTAGCTGACAGTTTTCTGGACCCTATGGCGTAACTAAATACGGCAGTGGTTGAAATAAGGATGTCGTAAACCAGTGCTTGGAGTTTGGGAGGGGAGTATGCATCCTATCGTTTGGTTGCTGAAGTGGGGGGACTATGCAAACGGCGGCAGCCAAGCTGTTTGTATCGGCGATCAATAGCACGGTAAGTTCACATAGGCAGCTGCACGCACGACTCTACACGCAGCAGCTGCAAGCCGCAATACAAACAAGATTCAATATGGATTACATTTATCTTGCCTACCCTGTAGCGTCCTGCTTCGATTTTTAAATAGTACCTCCAAAGGATTTCGAGAAACAAATTGAAATGTCGTCAAAGACCGTGGGACTATCGGCTTAAAATAAAATAAAAAATTAAATTTTGTTTTAAAAATTATGGGGGCTGGGGGAGAGCCATGTGGTCCCACGCATGTTACTAGTGTGTTGCAGAGCCAGAACTTTAAACATCAGATTTGAGCAGCTATACGTGGACACGGGACAGACAACCGACAGGAACCAATAACAACTGTGTGGCTATTTAGCGGAGGCCACAACTGAATGAAACACACACGATCTTCCTGTGTGGATTCGATCGTCCTCCTTGCATTAATAATAAAAAATAATAGTTTTTAGCTTACGGAAAAAGACTTAGTACAGTGAGTAAGAGTTGCAAAAAAAATATAAAAATGCCGAGGGTTGTGTGTGTGTGTGTGTGTGTGTGTGTGTGTGTGTGTGTGTGTGTGTGTGTGTGTGTGTGTGTGTGTGTGTGTGTGTGTGTGTGTGTGTGTGTGTGTGTGTAGCCTTTCCCAGGAGATTATTACTTACAACTGACGATAGGCTATATGAAAATGCATTCACGACAAGACGTTTCCCGAGATGAAGTTTTGCCAAAGAGGTGACAAAGTCACGTGTTCAGTGGCTTCGCGCTCGTTCATGTTGATATCAGTCTCCCACTTTCGCCAGACTCGTTACTGAGCATGCAACAGATGTCAGAAACACCACGAAACCGATGTGTGGCCGGATGCATGCATGAAACATATAACTACCAATTTATCTTCCTCATGAGGGCACATATAACCACACCCACCCACGCACCCACACCCATACACAAATCACACACACACACACACACACACACACACACACACACACACACACACACACACACACACACACACACACACACACACACACACACACACACACACACATACACACACTCACACATGCACACACACACACACACACACTCACATGCACGCGCGCGCACACACACACACACACACACAAACACACACACACAAACACACACACAGTCAAATGCACGCGCACACATACACACACACTGTAACACACACACACACACACACACACACACACACACACACACACACACACTGTCACACACACACACACACACACACACACACACACACACACACACACACACACACACACACACACACACACACACACACACACACACACACACACACACACACACACACGCACGCACCGCGCACGCACTCACGCAAAGTCGATAACTGAATGTGCTTAAAATATAGTTCGCAAACAATATGTGCTCTATTCGTTTTCGGGGGTCCTGTGCTAACGTATTCTACGTGTCAATACGAGCATAATTGTCGATTTAGAGCATCGGCTAAATTAATTTGTGTACATGCTGTACCATGTCATACGGAGATTTGGTGATTCCTGCCTGCAGATATCAGATCCCATGCCGAGATTTTTCCAGCTTGATCATTGTTATATGCCAAAGACTGATAGCATCAAATGCTTCATCACCTGGTGGTAAACAGATATATCTCAGACACCTTCTGACAATATCAGAAAAGATCAGCAAAGCCGTCTGTCGCCTGGCTGCAACACTTGCCTTTTTAGTGACCATTATGAATTTGACAGCGGCGCCAAATTGTTAAAAATGTGATCTGGTTTGGCCTGGCGGTAACACGCTATGATGTTAAGTAGATGCCGGACGTCGCCGGGTTTGCGTCCGCTTCGGCTCTCCTTTCTCTTCAAAAGTTGTGGTTTATGGACATTGTCTTGTGTCTGTGCACCTTTCAGTGAAACATTGGCTGAAGCAGCTGCTCGTCTTAAGAATCATCCTGTGGTGACAATGTAGCGAGGTACAGTCTCCCTCCTCCTGGTATTTCGGTTCTTGCCCCTCTCCGGAGACTACCCACCCGCGGAACAATCCTAACAACAATGGCTGAAAGTCAAAAAATTATTTCTCGGTAGTTTTTATCTGACCAGATTCACTCTCCATGAAACTGCCAAAGCCATCGAACAGACCAGGCGTATAAAACTCTGTGTGTGTGCGTGCGTGCGTGCGTGCGTGCGTGCGTGCGTGCGTGCGTGCGTGCGTGCGTGCGTGTGTGTGTGTGTGAGTGTGTATCCACATGCTTTATTGACCGTTTTTGACTTGGTTGCGGTTACAGCTGTTTGTGCCAGGAATAACTTTTATTTTTTATTTTTTAGGCCCACCCAGTCAACCACGACGGTTATATTAGGGCGATGTGTGCCCGGAACCGTGGGGGGCGGGGATAGCTCAGTGGTTAGAGCGCCGGACTCGTGATTGAAAGGTCGCGGGTTCGAATCCCTGCTGGAACGGCGGGAGAATTTTCTTCTCCAGGGTCGACTTTCTGTGCTGACTCTTATTTCGGTATCCGTTCCACCCCCGTGTTACCACAGTAGCACGTAAAAGATCCCGGTCATTCTGTCAAAAGTGCAGGTGGCAGGTTACAGCTAAACACGCATACACCTTACGTATGTGGCTTTTATTGAACCGTGCTTCGGCATTGGTCACAACTTGTCCCTAATATGTCAAATGACATCTGAGGACATTAAGCATCAACTCATCGGAACCGTGGTGAGCCGGTCTGGCCTAACGGTAAGGCATTAGGCTGGTAAGCAGAGGGACATCGGTTCGAATTCGCTTCGGCTCTCTTTTCTCTTCAAAAGTTGTGGTCTGTGGACAATGCCATGCCTTGTGACTTTGTGCCTCACAATTAATGAAACATTAAAATGGCTATCATCGCTGCCCAACTTAATGCAGAAGTCATTCTGGTGGTGACAGTGTAGCGAATAGTATATAATCTACCCCCCTCCGCCCCATATCCCCCCTCCCCATTCTCCTCGTCCGTAATAAGCCTTATGGTTTCTGTGGACGTTAAGCACCATGTTTACGGAACCGTGATTCTACTTTTTACTTGTGTGATTTAATGACTTAGTGTTTGGAAATGGTATGAAAGAAATTTCAACGTGTAATTCGTCCTGGTGTGACCCTCTGCAGATGTTTTTAAACAAAATTTAGTTCATATATGTTTGTAAGAATCCATTAACAACAGAACAGTTGGACCGTGCAACAACTTGAGCAGCTATGCAGCTGACGGGACGTTAGGAAAAACAAACGAAAAACAAAACAATAAGAACAACAACAACAAACATCACAAAGAAATATTTATTTTAAAAAAAATTAAAAGGGGGCGTGGGTCAAAACAAGTTTGCTGTTCCAGGACGTTAAAGTTGAAATTTGGCCATGGCTTATCTAAATCGCTTGAACGCCGGGACCGCAGGCGGGCGACGACTTTCGTTATCTTCAAACCCCATGCAGACGCATAAGTACAGGACAAACCTACGCCAATCGCTGATGTGAACTAGGTCTATCTTGTATATCTGCGTGACTGGGTAGCAACTGTCCTAAGGCAGAAAACTTATACGGGGAGAATAGCCTGAGAAATCATGGGATTTTTGATGAAAAAGCGATTCACCCTAAAGTTAGTGTACGTGCGATGTTCATTTTCTTCACGGTGGGAGTATCGTGTCATCAGGGAAGTGTCATCGCTCAGTTCCTTTCAGTCCAATGTGGTGACTAAGCGGTCGGGAAAAGCTATATTTATGCACTCCGTCTAGTCTCTCAGAATTCTCCCCACTGGTGCCTTTGAAACGGTTTCACTGTTTGCCCATGGCACTTTCTGGTCCTTCAGTGGAGATCATCAGCCTCTGCTTCTCTCTACGCCCCACCTCCCCCAGTCCCCAGGGTACTGAACGTGTGATGTCCAAGGATTTGTGCCCACAGATAGTGTTTCAAGCTTCGCAACGCTTCAGGCCTTCCGAGACGCTTTTCCCGCCAGTCTTCCTGAGATGACCCTGTGCACTTGACGTGCAGGATATTCACACACAATTTGCTCACAAACCAACTTGTCCGTCCTGAGATGACCCTGTGCACTTGACGTGCAGGATATTCACACACAGTTTGCTCACAAACCAACATGTCCGTCCTGAGATGACCCTGTGCACTTGACGTGCAGGATATTCACACACAATTTGCTCACAAACCAACATGTCCGTCCGCAGATGACCATGCGAGGTTGACGTAAATGATGTTTAAATCCAATTTACTAGCAAGCCAGCACAGTACGCCCAGCACTGTAGATCCAAGATCGTTCGAGACTGAATAGTCAATAAATGAATCAGCTTTAATTGCTGTTCGAATCGCTTCTTCTGTAGGAAAGTAGTCATAACGATCCAAGCAGATGGCTAACCTCAATGGGTGCCATTATTAAACTAAAGTATTAGGTTCTTGAACCTTTACGGCTTGTGGTTGGATCAAAGCTTAAAATTCAGAGCGTTCATAAACCATTACATTAAATATCTGCACTTTATTTATGGGCTTACTCATAATTATTATCTTTGCGTACACAGATGCAACACGTCTTTCCGTCGAATTTATCTTGCTAGCATTTCAGTGACCTACTTTGAAGAAAATTGGGGTATTATTGGTCAGGGAAGTGTTTTCAGTACTGGGATCAGTTAAAAATCCCGAGCAAAATGACTGACAGGCTAGTAGTCAACATACCTACATTTAGACCTTGACGGTCAGCTGCAGGATTAATGTAGGCCTACATGCAGTATATGTCTATGTATTTCCCTGGACACTGCAAAAGGTTTACAGTCATGTTCCCTAAGTAAGTCTCTCCCTGACCACCCATGAACGGTGTCAAGGCCATGGAGAGATAAAGACAGGAGATGATTTTAGACCATCGTGAATCGATATGCCGTCTGTATCATATCTTCTTCATCTTCGGCTACATTTTACGTCGTACTCAGTTTGGTATTAAATCTACCGCCGAAAGGCAGGCCTGTCAATTAAAAGCTGAACATCAGGAGATCAGGACTCAGACATGCAGCATGCTAGGTATGTTTCAATATATATACACAACATACACTTATATTTCCCTAATAGTCAAAGTACGCATTTTCAGCTCCCCCCCCCCCCCTTCCACGGGGAACTGCGGACGCAGAATGAAGATTCCCCCTCTGCTGAGAACCCGGATCTATCAAAGGTTCTCTCTCGAAAGCCTGCGGTATGTCAGAATATAGCCTTGCATGCTTTGACTGCTGCCGGGAATATTAGTTTATTAGTTTCTACATTAGTTCCCAGTTCATTCAATGTAATTCCCCCCCCCACCCCACCCACCCCCCAAAAAAACCCCAAAAAACCCTTCTCTCCAGGTACCAATTACTGCGTAAGGATCGAGCGGCTGTATTGACTGGTAACAGTGTTCGTGCTTATAGAGCACACTCTGAGCTGGCTTTCTCCCAACCTTCCTCTGGGGTTTAATTGCTACCTGAGTTGACCCTTTGCGGTTGACAAGAGAACAGTTAATTACTAACTAATTATCAAACTTACGTTCAGTAATGACTTCTGAGATTCGAGTTGGGTCAGAATAACTGAATTACTGAATAACTGGAGGAAGGAGGGGGGGGAGAGAGAGAGAGAGAGAGAGAGAGAGAGAGAGAGAGAGAGTGAGAGAGAGAGAGAGAGAGAGAGATGAGAGAGAGAGAGAGAGAGGCTTCACAGATGAGAGTATTGTGGCACTGGTCTAGGCTATGGACAGAAGAACTCGTTTATCGATATAAAATCAACGTGGCATTTCAAAACCCAAACCCAAACTACAAGTTTTGATTTTGATTTATTTTACCTGTTTGACAAATTATGTTCGCGAAAGGCTAGCTCAGCGGCAGCCGCAACAGCTGTTTTACGTTTGCTTAGTGCATATCCAAATCAAATTCTTCCGCAGTAGTCACCGAACCTACTCCGAGTTCGCTCACATAAAGGTAATGGATCGATATCTGGCAGATGTGCCATCAGGGAAAGGCACACCAGTACTGCTACATTTCCAGGTCGTTGTGCCTTGGTCTAGTGATCTTGTAATTCACTGACAAAAACCGCAAGGCCCTTCAGTGGGTTTATAAAAAAAAAAAAAAAAATGATCGTCAGTTTTATTCATCCGTTTAAAGTAAACGGCAGAGTACAAATGAAAAGACAAAGTTTTGAGAGAGAGAGAGAGAGAGAGAGAGAGAGAGAGAGAGAGAGAGAGAGAGAGAGAGAGAGAGAGGAGAGAGAGAGAGGAGAGAGAGAGAGAGGAGACGAGAAGCATCCTAGGCCGAACGTCAGTCAGTCGCGTCAAAGACAAAAGTGAACCGCCATCACAATACGGGAACATACTCAACTCGTTGATACCAAACACATTGCAGGTATGCCGGTAACTTTCGTCAATGACAGAAGAACGGTGACATCCCCCCCCTCCCCCCCCCCCCACCCCCCCCCCCCCGCTCCCCCACCTACACACGCGCCCATCTGATGCACAGTGAAGAAATTGACGTCAGTGCGTTCGCTTATTGCCCCTCCCGGGCCGCGACAACAGCTGCAGCATCAAGGTACGCCACATCGATTAATGGAGGATCGCCTGTATATAAATATATGGGAGCGCTAGAGCAGCCAGTGTCATCGATTTTGCTGGTCTGGAAGTGAACAGTCCTTCGAAGGTGACTAGGAACATCGAAATATTTTTAGAAAAAAGAAAAAAAATGTAAAAAAAAATTATAATAAATAAAAAGGGGGGAGTGGCGGAGGGAGGGGAGAGGGGGAAGGGGGGGGGGTTGCGGGCGGTGGTGGCGCGGGGGGTTAGGGGGGTGGAGAAAGTGCCTTCTCTGTCCCTTCCTCGTCCACCGGAAGAAAAGAAAAAAAGAAAGAAAAAAAGAAAAGAAAAAAAAAAAAAAAAAAGAAAAAAAAGGGGGGTGGGGGGGGGGAGTCAAAAAGTATTAGATTTGTCAGTTTAACGAAAGTCAAAAGTAAAAGCACAAGACAATATGAAAGCTATAAGCCAGAAAGTATGATGGTAAAATCGATAGAAAGCAACCAGAGAGAGAGAGAGAGAGAGAGAGAGAGAGAGAGAGAGAGAGAGAGAGAGAGAGAGAGAGAGAGAGAGAGAGAGAGAGAGAGAGAGAGAGAGAGAGAGAGAGAGAGAGAGAGAGAAATTTATTGAAAAAGTGATGGCGAACACAGCCAAGCAGCATCAGATGAACGTAAAGTCTCACAAGTACAACATCTGTCCAGACAAAACAGTATTGCATACATCAAAAGCCTTTTGTAGGAACTTGCGAGTTGGAGCTGGAGATACCTGGTTTCAGAAGCACTGAAACAACATTGACAGTTAAAAAGTGATGGACATCTGACATATTCATATGCGTGGTATATAATTGTCTCTTATGTCATTGTACATAGGACACTGACCCAGACAAATGGTCAGTGATCGTTTTTCTATGTTACCAAACAGAGTATTTGTTTATTACCAAATTACATTATACATACAACTTTACTGCCAAGTGTCAATACAGTTGCACTCGGGAATGTTTTGTCGTGCCACGTACACTCATCACACATTCACGTCAATGCATAAAACATTAAATTACAACAGCAAACATCAGGGTAAAAAGTTAAAAAGATCTCCCGTTACAGTATTTCCCGCAGAAAATGGACATAGTGTTTGGGGCAACTGGCGGCCAGGAAATACTGACGGTCGGTCAGTGTTGGTAATATCCACATTTAGCCTCTTCAGTTCTTTTTCCCGCTTGTGTGTGTGTGTGTGTGTGTGTGTGTGTGTGTGTGTGTGTGTGTGTGTGTGTGTGTGTGTGTGTGTGTGTGTGTGTGTGTGTGTGTGTGTGCAAACACTGCCGGATTGACAGGCAAGAGAATGGATTTAAAAACGGGTTGAATATTTAGTTATGACGGACTGAACATTTTCACGACATAATCGATTCGGCGTTAGGAGTTAGTCCCATCGTAATCTAGAATTGCAGTAATCATTAAAAAAAAAAAAAATGGCTGTTGATGTTATATCGAATTTAAAAACAAAAACAAGCCTTAGTCAAATCTTCTTCAGTTGTCCTGACTGTCACCACTGACGTAGAACAGATGTAACTCAGTAATAAAAAATAATTTAAAAAACTAACTTTATCTTGTTTGTTTGTTAGTTGTATCAGGGTTTGTTTTTGAAATGTTCCCTTGATTTTTAATTCATTTTCTAAGTTTCCGACGCGCACCGCAACCGGATTGAGCAGGCCTGGCTGCACTCCATCCACTGACTCAAACTTCAAGCACTGGTTTACGACATCCGACCTTTGGAGGAAGGTGCCGGAAAGCGGTGCTCGGAGTGTGCCCCTGACTATGACGACACTGGCTCCGGCCGCCTATCTCACCGCGGGCATTGAGTCGATCAGTGTTGCTCGCACCGCAGCGGACTCAGCGCCGCTTTGAACGGGCACGAAAATCACTGACTCGCCCGAAATGAACGACGTCATGGCGGGATGACGCCCGACTGCCGCCTCTTTGAAAGTCGCGGCCGGTTACGTACGTCACTGAGCGGGTTGTGACAAGTAGTCGCGTTTAAAAATAAAACATAATTCATAAAATATGCTGTACCCGCTTATCGTCACTGACGCAGATTCGGGCCAGTCAACCTTTAACTGAGTGTCAAGACTCAACACGGAGCAGCGGCATAACTGTTTTGACTCCGAGTCAGTCATGATAGAGTCACCATTGCCAGTTTCAGTTTCATTTTCATTAGTTTTGATTTCACTGACTGAGCCGAGTCTGCCTGGCGGAGAAAGACCAGTCTTTTCGGACAGAATGTGTTCTGACTCGGAAGGCTACCCAAAACTTAAGTGCTTATGAGACAATGACGGTACATCGGGTCCGAGGACTAGTTTTTGTTTCAGTGTAGTCAGTGTCACTTATTAATTTGTAAGTTCAATCCACCGAATAAGGGCCTGTGAACTTACTTGTACCTATCAGTTTCAATTGCAGCCTGCCATACAGTAACTCCCTCTCATAATTATGCCAGTAGCAGTGTGTACTTTTAGTTCGGGTGGGCGTTCCCCGGTCTCTGCCATACACAAACGACACAGCCCAGCCCACCCCCACAACCTTCCTCCGCAGACTGCGAAAGTAGTACCACTGTAAACAGACGGAGAAACCATTTGTTTCAATTTCGAACCTACAAGTTGCACATGAACACTTGGAATATTGTTTCAATGTAATCTTCAGTGGGAACGTTCCATATACCATTATAGGACTGAACAAAAAAGACCAAGTTTTTTGGCAAGTCTCCCGAAAGGTTTGGACTACTCCGCCACACAAAATTTGACAGAAAAGAGAAACCACCGAATGGACGGAGTTACTAAAAATAATCACCTGGTCAAGTTATTTTCAGCGAGCGAAGACCCCCACCAAACTGAGCCCTTTGATTGGCCCCAGAAAGAGGAATGTGAACGTGTCTCTCGTCCATATGGGAGTACCTCATTACGTATTCATAAATTATTTTCGTATACAAACAACCATAATGCAAAATACCCACAAACGATGCAAAAAACACTCTTCTAATTTATATTCTCATGCTTTCTCAGACACCAGCTCCGGTTCACGCGTCACATAAGCGAGATACCTGACACACGCTCGCTGCGTCCTTATTTACCACGCGGAGAGTTATACTACTAGTTGTGCTGCGGCTAGGCTCTTCTACACAGCGAGAAAACGGGCACGAACAGGACGGCAACCCCCCGATTGATTTGACGGTTACGGCTATCCCTTGAGGTTCTTGGATTCATCCGAAACCTTCAGGGACTCTCCGACCATGGACTTCCTTTATGGACACGATAGAAAATTCAGTGACTTTGAAGATCCAGACATGACGGATATGCTGGGACCGGACATGTTCGCGACTTCAAGCATGGTAAGCACGCCTATGACGAAACCACAGCAGCCGACACTTCCATATGTTCGGTCTTGGTGTGATTTTGAAAGCTCAGCAAAACCACATGCTTTCAGCACTTGTCATTTAATTAATGTTGTTGTGTTTCAAGTGATCTGTAATGTTGCTATGTTAAATGGTTATTTTTATGTGTTGTTTTCAAAGTATTTTGTGATCTTCACTTTTTGGCCGGTTGTCACATGGGCTCAGCGTGACGGGGAACGCCCATGTGTTTACAAAAGCTCCAGAACGCATGGTTGGTTTTCTAAGTCTACCTTAAACGTCACACCCTTGCACGCTGCCTCTGAGAACTGCTTCAACGGGTACTATTCAGGATCAAAGGACAAAATGGGGAACGCCCGAGCAGTAGCACGGGCAGTGACTGCTTGTTTGAACTTAAATAAACGCTGTGTATGAGTTATGGCTGCCTGTTTCAATCCCAAACAAATGCAGTGTAACCATATGGAAGGAAGACTCAAGGCAGTTTTGAGAAGAAGGCCAGCATTGTGAAATCACATGGAGTCATATTACCAGTCTTTTAGGTGGCGTGACTTTCGCATGAACAGAAATAACAGGTCTGCCCATGGAGTGACACGACTTGCATGAATAGACTGCTTGATTGTATTGGGCAACAGTTTGCACAGTAGCACTAGCAATGTAGCAGTGGTGGTAGTAGTAGTAGGAACAGTTTGTTAGACTTGTTTAATGCTGAATCATCTTCAGAGAGGTACTGGTGGGGAATTGCAAACTGTATTCCTAAAACTACACAGTCCTAATCAGAATGATTTCTGCACTAAGATGGGCAGTGATGAGAACCATTTTAATGTTTCATTAGTTGAAAGGTGCAAAGTCACAAGACAGTGTCCTTGAACAACAATTTTTGAAAAGAAAAGAGAGCTGAAGGGGGAATCAAACTGATGTCTGCTTACCAGCCTAGCACCTTACCACTAGGCCAAAGTGGCTCTGGACGTACTGTGGCCTTATATTTATGTTATAACTTATATGTGCTCTTTCTAAATTGTTTGCTTTCTTCTTCTTTTCTTTTTTACAGTCTGTTTTGCATGCATTTATATATAATCTAGACATAGTTTCTGCTTCTTCTTTCTTGTTCACTGTAGTTTATACAAAGAGTTTTGAAAAATGTGTATCAGTCTATCAGTTTCAGTGTCACTCATTCACTGGCCAGAAGTTTTTGAAGGTGTTAGTATGAGGTGCATTTTTGAACAATGTTGGGAGTGTATTCTAGTGGCATGCAACCTGAAAACCAATTGAATGTATGACTAGTTGCATTTTGGATAACCTGTAATGTTGTTAAGTGGTAATTTTTCCATGTTTTAAAATATTCCAGTGGTGATCTTCATTTTGGGGCTGGTGGTAACATGTATAGCTTTGTGTGGCAGGGAACACCAACAGTTTACAATGGCTCAGGAACACTTGGTTGTTATTCTCAGTCATGTTTTTAACATCATAGTTCATATCCTTGCACACTATCTAGCTATGAGAACTGTAATAATAGTAGTTAACTAGTTTTGTTTAAATAACTGACTTAATAATTAATAGTATTAATCTAAAAGTTATAAGTTTTACCATAGATCTGTGCATGTCTTTGCTACATTAATTTGATTAAACAGTACCTTTTCCTTCTACATTATGTTACACTTACAGCTTAAATTTGGTACATGTATACATATATATCACTATATGGTGTGAAAGAACTGTACTTTTAAGAGAGTTTTGTTCAACTTTTACTGTTTCCAAATGACACTGTTTTAGGATATTATTGATATAAATATATATTATGACTAGTCTGTGAATAGGTTATTTTCAATAATCTTAGCATAATATATATCAAGATAATTGAAATAATTAATTCTTTCTGTAAACACACTGCCCCAAATGTGAATGAAAAAAAATAGCACTGAGTGTTTTTTGGGGTGTGTTTTTTTAACCATAATTTTATGCTGTTTTATATGAAATTATGATGAAATATACAATACTGTCAGTGTCAGTAAAAATGGGTGACATTTTGGTAGGTTCTCATTATCACCAGCTTCAGTTATAAATTATGCAGCATGAGAACAATGAAACGTCCTCTGTTAGTATTTAACGCCATACTTGGATAATGGTTTTAAATCACACAAATTTGCCCCCACCCCCACCCCCATCCCACAGCCACATAAAACATTTTTGTAGTAATATAATTATATATATCACTCAAATCCTTGTTAAAATTCAAAAACCTGTGACGGTTGGAGTAGTTTTGATACTGTGATGCAGTTGGGTGGGTTGTAATTTAACACTGATGCTGTATGTGTGGCAGGGATATTATATGCTTTACCATTGGACACTGCAGTGGAAGAGCTGTGTGAATTACTGGCTGTCTAAAAAAAGTTGTTTAGGTTTAACAATATTCTTGGTGACTGTCAGGCTGTCTCAGTGTGTGTGTGTGTGTGTGTGTGTGTGTGTGTGTGTGTGTGTTGTATGTGTGTTGATCAATACTTGTTGGGGCCACAAGTTTTCAGAAGTTTCTTTTTAATCAGTAGGTACAGCCTACACAGCTGTGTGACCAGGACATCTGTCCTACCAGGGTCAGTTTGTAGATTGCAGTTGTACATGTATCCCTGGTGAAAACTGCAATGTGTTTATGTTGCAGTTTAAAATATTTTGGCATAGTAATTCAAACACATAAGTGGGTCACATGATCCTGTAAATATTGCCACCATGTTGGAAGTTTGCCATGCAATAATACTGATGCAGGTTTAGTTTGGCACATGTACTGCACATAATGAGCCTGTTACACTTACAGTGTTAGCTGTTAACCTCAATGAGGTCCTCATACTGTCTATTTTAAGTTAGTGGCATTGTAGCATTTGGACCTGTTTCATTGTATTGATCTCTCAGTCCCACCCATAATTAATGAGGCCTGTAAGTGTAACTGTGTCTGTGAGGGATAGCTACTGTTGTAGATTGACAGTTTTATAGCACTGGCTTAAATGTTGAACATTAGTTAAAGTAATATCACTCATCTGACAACAACTTTGCATACTGGCACAGCTCTGAAACAGCCACTTGTTGTACAGTGTTTATATCACACTCTGTTTATGGGCTCCTAAACTGATGATTGCACTGTGTGGTCAACCCTTTGACCAAGTAACAGGTATGTATACAGGAGCAGTAAGAGGTCATGAAATTACCACAATCAAAACTGAAGTGCTGGAATGATTTGGCATTTGGGGCAGACATTAATATAATTAATGTTAAGTGAGAGTAAAGTGTTTCTTTTGCTCAGATCTATGCTTGTGTGTGTTAACAGCTAAATGTGTTTTTCCTAATTAAAGAAGGCTGAGAATAATATAAGGGATGATGATAAGAACTTGCTTGTAACTGTATGAGTAATAGTAATAATGGATGTATTTAAAGTTGGCAAAGTTTAAACTTTTTAAGTTGTGTTTAAAATACATACTTGCTATGAAAGTATAAATGAAAATGTGATTAGTTTTCAGAATGGCAGCTTTTTCAGTTTTGTGTTGCATGAAACAGTAAGAAGCAAAAAATCCTTCTCGTGTGTCCTGTCTCCACAAACTCCAGAACACCAGGTGGTGAGAGACGAGAGGGTCAGTTTGGTGGAGGGGGGTGCGGGGTGCGAAAAGGGGAGTGGCGGCGGAGGAGGGGAGGAGAGTTGGGGGAACGGGGAAAGCCTGGTGGATATCTGAGAGATTAACGATTGGAAAGATGGTGAAACAAATTCACAAGGTGTTGCAATGGTATCGATTTACGTGTCGACTGCCCACCTAGGTTTCAGTGTGTATATATACTACTCGTGTGCATATATTTACTGACACTGGCAACAGCTGCGAAGGGAAAAGCTAACTGTGGACCGCATCGTCTCACTTCGTGTGGTTTGTGCACACTGACATTGTGTTGTTGTTCGTTGCAAAGTTGACACGGGGGAGGGGGGGGGGGGGGTGCGATGTTACTTTGTTATTTCCCGAGGACCAGTACAAAATATCTGCAGCGTCTGCGTTTATACCCACAGGCAAATTGTCTGACGTTGCGACAGCTTGCAATCGGTCCCTTGAGGTGGTAGAATAAGTAGTATGATGGAGCTGATTTACGCAGCCCCCCCCCCCCCCCCCCCCCCAGCCCAATACACCCACACCCTAACTACAGTCTGCTGGTGAAATGTATAGCGTCCGGGTGAAAACTCCCCTTGCACTAAGCAGTTCCTCCAGGATTTAAACACACTTCTGTTTTCCTTCTGGTAGATTTGAAGTTTCGCGTGCTTTACTTAGTTTTTATAACACAGCTTACTAAGTTACTTCACTTTTCTACACAACAGTTACAAGAGTAACCAGTTGGTTTGAGCTCAAGAATCAAGCGGGACATTTCTCTGATTTGAATTTAAACCAAGTTTATATATATACAAAAAGTTGTTGCATCTTTCGTGCCTAGAACAGGGGGGGGGGGGGGGGGGGGGCGTACACACACACACACACACACACACACACACACACACACACAGCCAACGCGTCAGTTTACATCATCACAAGTTTCTTTGATGTGTTGATGTTTCAGCGGCAGCATGCGTTTCGGGCAGCACAGTGGTAGCGTATAATGACCCGCCCCCACCTGACCTGACAAACGTTATTTTCTGACACAAATTCGACACTGGTTAAACATACACGCTGATAAGTTGACATTAAGTCATGACACCCAACTGACGACCCATTACTTAAATGTCAAGTTCACACTCCGTTTCATCGATGTCCGACTATAGCAGTGATGTTATCACTCTGAGTGACGGAATTACCAGCGTGTCAGTCGAACTTTGTTCTGCAGTGGTGTTGTTTCTGAGATCCACTGATAAATATATTGTAATCATATAGGTCACCTGATTTGGCGACAGAACTGAGTTAACTGAAGTTACTATAAACTTTTGGAAATCATTCATTGGACTGCAGTATATATACTTACCGCAGCAAACTATCGGTCAGACAGAATAAGTGGACTGGTCTGCCAATTTGCCCTGGGCCATTTTGCAAAGCCTTCGCCAGTTTATGGATTCTTGGCTAAGGTTATGGATTCATGGTTCAGATTATTTAATCAGCACACGCGTGCGCACGCGGGCTCTCTCTGTCTCTCTAACACACATTGAACAGACAAACAAACAGACGCGTTCTCTCTCTGTGTCCGCTTGTGTCTTTGTCAGACTCAGTTGTAAAATAGAGAAGAAAGAAAACAATGAAGACTAATGCTTTTCCGGCTTGTAATGTGGAAACCCTGTTAAGGATTGCCAAGTAAATATTTCATTTGACAGTTAGGGACTCTGGGTGATACATGCAAAAAAACATTTTTTGTGATTGTTTTACATCCCATTATTGTTACCCCCTCCCGCCTCCCCCATGACTTGAAACGGTGATATACAATGCAGTACTGCTTGCTTCGCAGATAAACGGAAGATGAAAAAGATACTAATCAAGCAGAATACCGCACGAAGTGTTGGCGGGGAGCGGGGAGGGGGAGTCTTTTTATTTCATGCCCTGCGATTATCTGGAGTGTGCAAATGACGCATAACCAATCTTTCCTCCAAAGATTTCCCGGGCTAGGGAGATAAGCACTGCCCTCTCTCCCTCGGGTCACAGCTTGAGGGAGAAAGAAGCGACAGTTGGGAGTCGGCCGCCAGATAAGTAAAGCCCAGCTGTGACAGCAAAGATCGTTGCCGCAAACCTACGACGGGCGTTGCAAGCGCTGGCCACAGCACTGCACACGGCCATTGTGTACACGTGATTTGATGTTCCACTTTGTTCAGACAGGAAAGTTGTGTGTGTGGGAGTGTGTACGTTGGTCGACTTTCATTTGCCATCGATCTAGCAAAACTCAAAATTCGATTGCTATTTTGTGAATGAGATTTGTTAAAAAATAAAAAATAATTTATTTATTTTTAAGTGGAAAGATGTCTCAGTATTGGAACTCTTTCCGAGAACCGGAAGTGGCCATTGCAGATGATTTTGATCTTCTGCAAGCAATTAATTCAAACCCGCACGAAACTTTGTATGAAACACCGAGCTTTGGCGAAGAAACCAGCTTTTCCGACGCGGCACTGAGCAACGTTTGCTGTGGTTATGACGCTGTTGAGCATCGCGGTATGAACGATACATTGGCACACAATCCTCAAACAGTGCAAACGAGAAAGGTAAAAACGTTTTCATTTCTATTTGTTCTTTTGCTTCACTGTCTGTACCTGCTTGCAGGTTATTAAGATCCCTCGGACATTAATGTTCACCTCGCTCTCCAATTGTTTTCATCCACCGAGTGATCAGAGGTTAATGCTGCACAGTTAAACACACAACCGACAAACGGTTGCTTCTTCTTATGACTCTGTTGACTGCCAGCGAAGAAAAACATTGCCTGCTATTTAGCAAATGTTTAGTATAAATTATTGTAATACTAATAGTATTCATGAGATAGCTTTTCATGGATGGCTTAGCAAAAGATTCTCGCACGGTGTTTTGGGTGTGTGTGTATTATAACTACGAGAAGACGCTTGGTCTGACAACGAGTTAAGAAAAAGAAAAAAGCGCACAGTGCTAGGTATACCAGTACGTAGCATGTTGAAGCGATCTTTTCCGTCAGTGCATTTTCCGTGGTGAGGTGCCGCACACGTAGAGGTAAAGACTTTGATAAAGTTCCATCTGCTGAGACTGTATAATAGTTTTCTGTGTTCCCACGGCTTTTATGTCTGGAGTGTAGGTCAGAGTATCTATAGATTTGCGTACTTCGCCTTCTGGCGAGAATTTTGTCCTTTTGATTTCGGCCGTCCCGATTCTTTTTGGCAGTCTTCTTTAAACATAGCGTAAGACTTTGGCTTGTGATTTGATCAGTTTTGTTTTGCTCTCCTGTGACCTTTCCGGTGGCCTCGGCATTAAAAAACACAATACAGTACAATGCACCTGCATTGTCTCTGTGTAGAGAAATTGCCTTTTGGCTCGTCATTTACGTAAAACATTCAGTACATTTTATAATTAGACGTCTAAAAATTCAATAAAATATGGAGCTGAAAACCGCTCAGATACAAAAGCAATCTGTAACAATGTCGCCGGAGCGGAAGCACTGTGTGAGCCAGCGATCTGTATATGGTGTACCCAGGGGATGTGTTCCTCCTTTCAGCGGTACCTCAGCCAGAAAGACTGATCTGTGTCAGCATTGCATGCAACACGCGCGCGCGCGCACGCACACATTCACTCTCTCCGCAGTACAAGCGTCGTGGTTCACAGGGCGTTAAAATCAATTATCTACCTATCTATCTGTGTTGTCTATCTTTTCATTTATCAGTCGAGGTGTTCCCACAGCCTGTGTCGGGATCCCACCCCGATTCAGTCAGCACACGAAGCAGAACTGTCGATTGCATTAGTGTCGTTAATTGTGACAAACATTAAGGTGGCCAGAATTCCCCCAAAGAATGTGGGAGAGAGGACTCGCTCCCACATTCTTTTATTTGATTCCCTTCCAAACAGTATCTGGACGAGGGGCCAACTCGCTCCACTTCCTGGGCAACTTGCGCAAGAACTGTAGACCCGCTCCACCGGCTTCCCAGCCCACCGTCATGATCAGTTGGACGCAGTGTGCAAACTCCACCCACTGTGAAATCCGACAGTAGCTGGGTCAAGTCGGCCAAGTTCGTGTCATGCAAACCAAGAAAAAGGGAAACGTAACAGTGTCTACAAAGTGGCTGATTGTCAGGCAATATGTATTTTAGTACGTAAACTGATTAGTCTTTCGTGTGCGTGTTGAATTTTTGTTGTTGTATTTTTAAATCACACACACACACACACACACACACACACACACACACACACACACACACACACACAGGGCGCACACAGTGTTTGGTTAGTAACCCCAGGAAGAGATTGTTGTGGTGAGTTGACCTACTGTTGCTGGGCACTAGTGTTGATTACTTGATAATTAACGCAAGGCAACCGTAAAGGTCCTAACGGCAAAACGAAAATTGACAAATCACACGTGGAAATTTAATTCAGTGTTCGTGACATGCGTTTTGTTTGTTCGAAGAAGATTTGTGGAAACTGACGCTTATTACTTCAGATGTACCATAGAGGGTGTTGTATCAAGTAGCTGAACTGCTCTGTGTGGGTGTGTGTAAGAGAGAGAGAGAGCGTCGACATTGCTGATAACGCTGGTGTTGCAGACGCTGGAACACACACACACACACACACACACACACACACACACACACACACACACACACACACACACACACACACACACACACACACACACAACACACACCCACACCCACACAAACAAAACATAACAACAACAAAACACCAGAGCATTGAACCCGGATCACTGGCGTGAAAAGCTGAGTGATATCATTCGACCACGGAGCTACCTGACAAATGGGGACGAAGTTCAACTTACATCACCCTTGGCCTCCCTTTACTTGACAGGGAGACTCGTTTGTTCGCTTCATTAATCTTGGGCGAAAGAGGTTACCCATACTGCAGCCTACTTCGACCCTCGTGTCCCAGTGAACCTTCACACCAAGTTTCGTGTGAATGGGTTCAGTGGGTCGAACGCCAAATCGTAGCGTAAGACGGACCCACCCACGGATCCGAACACAGACTTTTTATATTTATAAGGTGTCGTTGCCGGTTTTTGCCTCAGTTCTGATATAACCGTCATGGTTGATTGGGCGTTAAAAACCAGTTATCTCTATCGAGAGGTGCAGCTGCCAAAAGTTTATATATATATCATATAAATCTCTCTCTCTCTCTCTCTCTCTCTCTCTCTCTCTCTCTCTCTCTCTCTCTCTCTCTCTCTCTCTCTCTCTCTCTCTATATGCTGCATCAACTTGCGTAAAGAACGTGAACTTTGCGGCAACAATATCTTGTTGAACTTTACAACTCTTGAATCGTGACACACACACACACACACACACCACTGAAAAGGAAACTGATAAATCAATATTAATATTTACCAAGCAATGTGTCCGCCAGTTATATTTATCAGTTTCCTTTTAAGTGGTGTGTGTGTGTGCGCGCGCGCGCGAAAGTATAGTCCATTCTGTCAATATCTCATTCATACTACTCACATAATTTATCATGTTGGCCTATAAATTACGTTTATGCCTCTCTACAACTACAAGCCACTGGCCGCAGTTTATTGGTTTAAAAAACCAAACCAAACTCAGGATGGCCATACTCACAATGTGTGGCCCTTCTATCAGAGTGGGTTTCTCTTGATCAATACCAGTTTAATGAATACATCTCATTTTAGTTTTTTTTAATTTATGACTTTGTTTTTCCGCCGCTTGTTTTGGCTTGTGGACACTGACCAAAGCATCCTTCGTGGAGGACCGCCAGTGATAACATTTTGAATGCCAGTTCGCTCGATAGTGTGTCGAAGTTACAGCTCGGTCATTGCAGCCCGCTGTAATCGCGATCATCAGTTTTTTCAAGTCATAACATCGCAAACTGAAGCCAGTTAATGTATGTGCACACTATCAAGTTATATCAACAAAGCGGTGGAAATGTCAAACCCTCCTTTTCATCCTGCCACCACCCTTTGTATATCATACCTAGCCCCACCCTCCAACGCCGTATTGAAAATGCCCTGGAGACAGTTTGACGTCAAGACATTTTAACTGTGGGCGACTTAGTTTAGTCTAGGTCGAGGAGGTGAATGTATTAATAATGAAAGAAAGGCGCGTTTTGTCGGCAGATCTTGGCCCCGCCGAGATAACGAGATGATACCACGGTTTTATAATGAACCTGTCTTCAAAAGACGTTTATCGATCTTGCTCTGTACTGGTGTCTCCATGCTGTACCGTTGGCCTGGGCCTGGGCGGGGATACAGTTAATGATGTTCCTTTCAGAGCCTGTCAGTTAATTAAAGTGTTCGTAATGAAAGTTTTATTGAAAGGCCGGGGTTTGTCAGTCTAGAGCTAATCGTAACGTCCAAGGTGAACCGGGACAAACGGTCGCAGAGTTAATGAGTTTGTCCAAGGCGGGAGGGGGAGGGCGGGGGGTGGGGGGTGGGGGGTGCCACGGTGGGGTGGGCAAAAGCAAACCTGTCAAAAGGGGTCTGCTCGGACCTGCCTGTCTTCTTCTCTGGGGGACCCAAGAGTTCATGGCGTTGCAGTCTATTGTACGTACCATGACGTGTCCGGCGTTTTTGTTTGCTGGGTGGTTGTTTTACTTGCCTTGGTTGAGCGGAGTGCATGGGCTTGTTGCTTGCACTGCGGATCAAGGGTTAGCTGGGGTCTCTAAGCTTGAGGGCAGCTTGTAACTTATGTATTGTTTATTTTGCGGCGTTGTCGGCCTACTTATCAATCCCGCGTACAGCGGCCGTGTCTCAGCTTAGCCGATATTTTCGTAAGGGGGATTATATATATATATAATATAACAAATTATAGACAGGGACTGGCAGCACCGAGTGTATTTTAGCTGAGCCAGAAA
Source organism: Alviniconcha strummeri (assembly GCA_963584105.1). NCBI lineage: Eukaryota > Metazoa > Mollusca > Gastropoda > Provannidae > Alviniconcha > Alviniconcha strummeri. The sequence continues at coordinate 23,113,259 of OY757544.1, forward strand.
ATCAAAGATAGTATGCAGCACGGCCGGTTTTAAGACCGGGAGGGGTTCAGTTTGTACCGGCATAGGGATCGAGATTCTACATCTACCAGCCGAGCTGCTCGAATGCATAATTTACTGGCGCTGTTCGGTTTCAATGCGAATTAAAGAACGCCGCACTCGGCCTCACCTAGCCCGAAGGCTTTCCGCTATTTTATGCAGGTCAGTTGATCTCATCTCAGTGTCAGTTTTTTGCCAGCCAGTCGACTGATCGTTTCCTCTCAGTCTGAGCAGAAGCAGCAGGAGCAGTTTCTTCATCATGGGCGCAGAGCCATTGTGATATAACACCCCAAATGTAGGACAGTGAGCCGACTGACTTGGTCGTGCTGGATGTGTACAGGGGTATGTAACTGCTGTATACGCCGCCAGGTCCTTAGTGCACACTTGCAGTGGTTATTTATAAAAACAGGGGTGGGGAAGACATAGTGTTATCTCCAGTATTACATGTCACGCAGGGCGTTGTTCCGTTCTGTGTTTTTGAGACCCGTTGCGTGCACCAGCAGTTGTTAGTGTTGTGCGCACAGTGATCCAAGAAGGTGAATAATAAGTGCGGGATCCAAGAGTGGTCCAAAAAAGTGAATAAGACCATAAGAACACTTGGAAGAGATCACTCGTTCTAGTTGAAGTTACAGTCTCCTATTTAGCCCTTGTTCGCTTAGAGGTCTTTGCATTAAATAAAAATAAAAAATAAAAATAAAAAAAATAAAAAATAAAAAGGGGGGGGGGGGGGGGGGGGGCGGGGAGGTGTGTGTGTCAGTTTTAGCTTTAAAGACAGGAATATCTTGTAACACTCTCCTTGTAACAGGCTCTTCAGCTTATTGAAGGTGGTAACGCCGCAAACGAGGACCAGCTTGTTTTGATCATGCTTTCTCTTTTAGACCGGATGTCTCACATAGGCCGTGTTTGGCGATGCCGGCCGTGTGTTGTTTTTTTTTGTAACCCCCCCCCCCCCCCCCCACCCCCGTCAGGCGACGGGCGAATCCTGATAAAGAAGGCAGACAAATGCAATGAGATAAGAACAGAAACATGATGCTTCTTGCTTGGCGCCGATTTCATCAAAGATTAGTCGGTGCATTGTCAGTGAAACGGGAGTAAGAAAACGTATTGAAACTGATAGCCACAAGCGACCTTCTTCCTCCTGCCGTCTGGTTTTTAGTTGTATGCACAGCGAAACAGTAACTATTCTCGTCCGCCTGTGCCCACCGGAACCTACAGCAGCAAGTCACGATTTCACTTGCTGCTTATAGCCTATGACTAGAGGCTGGTTTTCCGCTGCTTTCGCTCTGCGCTGTACTTCCATTCCAAGTTGCCGGTCGAGCATGGATTCTAGTCAGTCGGTGTTTTTGCCGAGGCATAAATTATTTCATTTGTTCCTAGGAAGTCCAGAACTATGTCGGGCCGTGTTGGGAGGGTGGAAATGGCCCCATTTGTAAGTCGGGAAATATGCCGGCGAGGCGGTAGCCGGGTTTGAAGGAAATGTCTTCCTGCGGGGAATGCAAGCTAATGTCTTGCTCGTGGAAGAGCATTTCGTTGTTGTTGTTTTTTTTTTTTTTGCCAGATTGAGATCGTTTCCACATTCGTGAAAGAAAATTGGGAAGGAAAGTTTGTTCGAGTCGTGCAGTTTGTTTTCTGCGGTCGGCTTCTTATCTGAGCGTGACTACTGTTGAACGGTTTTAGCGCGCGCGCGCGCGCGCGCGTGTGTGTATGTGTGTGTGTGTGTGTGTGTGTGTGTGTGTGTGTGTGTGTGTGAGAGAGAGAGAGAGAGAGAGAGAGAGAGAGAGAGAGAGAGAGAGAGAGAGAGAGAGAGAGAGAGAACTTTATTTTACAAGGATTGTAGTCTAGGTTCAGTCAAAACCCCAACTAGTACTGATGAGTAATTATAAAATTACAGGTCATCATTTATATATATATATATAGGCATGAATGAGTGAGTGTAATTTTATACATGTATGAGAATTTCCACACATAATATTGCGTGTTCACAGCGCCAGATGCACACATCACTCACTTGTACGTTATGAGCATACAACCAGCAAATGAAGGCAGAAGAACATCTGATCAGTTCATATGACGAGAGAGAGAGAGAGAGAGAGAGAGAGAGAGAGAGAGAGAGAGAGAGAGAGAGAGAGAGAGTCTTTTCGACGTTTCCTTGTGTAATTAGTCAACTCCTAAAACATTTTTTGATGATGATAAATGATATAATATCTATCACAGAATATTGAAAAACAGTATTTCTGGGTTCTCTGTTGTTTGTTTTTCCTTTTCCTGAGGTCTGGGTAGTCTTCCAATCTCAGTTTTCAACCTCCCTGTGCTGTGACGTAACTTGGAGGAGGCAAGAGGCCAACTTGTTGCTGGGGCACGCTGTGGTGGCCCAGTTTCCCCAGTTGGTTGACCTAGATACCAGATAGACAATAGGCGTATGACAACAGCATAATTTGTCTTTTGAGAGCTTTCAAAATTTGCAGGACTTCTTTGTTCGTTCTGTGCTGGAAGGTTTGGGTGGGAGGAGTTTAAGGGATGCTGATTTTTACAGCAGCTGGATGAACAACCTCTAGTCTCGAGATTAACACTGAGAAGCAACATGTGATGTTAGTTCAGCAGAAACTGGGCATGATTGTTTATCACGGCATGTAGTTTATGTTAATATGTTACGCGCCTGTAGGCCAGTGCTAGCTGAAATAATGCTCACTCCGTCTCTCCTTCTCTGGCGAAGAGAGCTCTTTTCCAGAAACGGCAGCTGACAGAGTGGGTTTGAGCCACTGAGCTCAGTGGTTCGAGCTGGGATTGGAAGCTTGCTGGCATTTCCTGTTGCTACCCTGTGCAGCCTGAGAATTCCTAGACTGCAGACACCACATGCGCACCGCGCTAGCGCCGTGTCCCCGTGTCTGATTGCGTTCTGGCCCGACTTGCATGCGTGGGAACTGAAACAAAATACGGTCGTTCTTTCGGAGCAAAGTGTATTTTGTTACCTCCTGAAACAAGGTTTTAGGTTTTTTTTTTTTTTTTTTTTTTTTTTTGTGTGTGTGTGTGTGTGTGTGTGTGTGTGTGTGTGTGTGTGTGTGTGTGTGTGTGTTTAACTTCTGGAAGCTCTGGTCGTGAAGACTGGTGCATATATAGTTTCTTATTACACTTTGAGGTTTAGAGTTATCATTTAGTTACAAAAATATTTTCTCGGTTAGAAGGAAATATTTTTAGATGAATGATTGTCGCTTGCCATGTATTTTTTTCTGAGCACAGCCAAATTCCTAGAATTCTTTTTCCTGAGGCCTCTACTGCCTGTCGATTGAGGACCCAAAGAAGTAAATAAAAACATGTGGAGTTCCTTTTAGAAATAGAAATGCAAAATCAGGAAGAACAGGGACAAACAAAAACTGCCCTCCCCCCAACCCTCCGCCCTCTGAAGAAAACAACAAAACGTTTCAGTTATAAACTGTGTTTTATAGTGCACGCCACTGGAGACAGGTGTCAGTACTGCTGATGGACTAGCAAATATTGACCCACAACCCAAGTGTGTCTCATTGCTTTGGCAGCAAACGGAGAGAGAGAGAGAGAGAGAGAGAGAGAGAGAGAGAGAGAGAGAGAGAGAGAGAGAGAGAGAGAGAGAGAGAGTTAACAATTAAAATAATAACAATACTGCAAGAATGAAATACCTGGGCTGCGCATATTGTACTGGGCTTGCATTTTCAGTTGTTTTTTTGTTTTGTTTTTCCAAATACAAACAGACGGCTGAATTCTCGTAATAACTTCCTCAGAAGAGAGAGAGAGAGAGAGAGAGAGAGAGAGAGAGAGAGAGAGAGAGAGAGAGAGAGAGAGAGGTTATTCATATCCCCCCCCCCCCCACCCCTCCAGTTTCAGTTCCTTTGTTTTGAAATGCATGTCATTGGAGACAGGAGTAAGTGTCTGTTCAAGTCCAACGGTAAATGATGAGAAAAAAAGAAGAAAAAAAAAGAAGAAGCAGAAAGAAGAAGAAAGGGTGGGGATGGACTTGCCCGTCCACACCGCAAGCATCGTCCACCTGCCCTCCAACCTGTGAAGGGCGTAATAAGACTGGCATATCGACGGGAGCCATTTTAATGTTTCATTCATTGTGAGGCACAAAGTCACAAGACAAAAGACAGTGCCCACAGACCGCAACTTTTGAAGGAATCAAACCAAGGTCATGCTTACCATACCAGCCTTGCCACTAGATCAAGCCGGCCACACAGGCAGGGATTTATTTTCTTTCTTTGGGGCCTAACGTCAACACAAACCTCTTACGGTTTATTAAGGACGGGGGACAGAGGGGGTAATCGGCTTTTCCCAAGCGCTCCGACCTGCAAAGACAAGCATCAGTAGATAAGGCGGTGGGGGAGCCAGCCAGTGCAAAGCAAACTTAATGTACCTCGCAAAGTGCTCTTTCGGCAGTTGTGGGGAACAAAGTCACAGTGCCCTCAGAACCAACTGTTGAGAACAACCGAAACGAAAGATCATCCGACTCGCTCCGTGAGCGCCCAGCCGCTCTGTCCCCCTGTTCATGCAGCTTCTGGGGTCCCACACAAGGAGTGACGATGATTGTAGGGATTTCTGTCACAGATCACCACAACTTTCAGTCTGTTAGGGACGGGGCGCATGGAGTCAGAGCAAGGTTCGTTTTTAAAAAGACGGGCCTTGGTGGGACTATGGAGTACAGCGAGTAAAGAGAGCGAACTTTGGTGAGAGTGTGACTGCATCGCCTCTGCTCTGGTCTAAGTTGCAACATGGTCTGCAACGGGAGACGTGGAGTTTGGCGTGTTTGACGGCCTTCCTCTGTTGTGGCGGACCCAGTCAAAACAATGCGCTGCCTGTGTGCCCGCCCTCAGTGTCACTCGGCTTCAGTTGTATGGCACTCTCCTCAGTGCACGTAACAGTGTGCAGCCGCAGTCACCTGACAGCGGTTAACTTCCATTGTGGAAAATAAACATCTGCACGTGGCTCGCGCGGAGTTTTGATTGACAGTTTACGGTAGACCCCCCCCCCCAACACACACACACACACACACACACACACACACACACACACACACACACACACACACACACACACACACACACACACAAACACACACACACACTTCTTCTGAACCTGTACAGAACACAAAAGGAACATGACTGGTACTGGCGGCGGGGATGAGATAGAGTCAGTGGAGGTGGGGAGTATCATTGGCGGGAGTATATTTTGTTGCGACAAGAGTAGTGTTACAACAAACACGTGTTTGTCGTGACAAAAGACGTGTTTTGTCGTGACACAAATATGCTTGTTGCGACAAAAGCATTGTCTTGACAAGCATACTTTTGTCGTGACGAAAGACGTGCTTTGTCGCAACAAACACGTGCTTGTCGTGAAAAAAAGTTTTGTTTCAGCAAGCGTACTTTTGTCCAAACTCCAAGCACTGGTTTACGACATTCTTCTTTCAACCACTGCCGTATTTAGTTACACCATAGGGTCAAGAAAACTGTCAGCTAACGAGCAGTTTTCAGAATCAGAATCAGAAACTTTATTGTCCCAGTATAGATTTACAAGGAAATTTGTCTTACGGACGGAGAGAGAGAGAGAGAGAGAGAGAGAGAGAGAGAGAGAGAGAGAGAGAGAGAGAGAGTGCTCAAACAGTAGTAAGTTAATTGTTACAAACAACTCAAATTGAACGAGGCATGTCATTTATAGCCGCCAGCAAAGTTTACACCAGCATAAATAAAACCACAATCATTTGAATCGAGACAGAACTCTTTTTTTTCTTCTTTTTTTTACCCGGGGTGGATGCATCTCATGTTTACATGCGTGCTTTGGTGCTAGGTTGCTTCTACAGTAATATTAGTAGGCATGTCATTTATAGCCGCCAGCAAAGTTTACACCAGCATAAATAAAACCACAATCATTTGAATCGAGACAGAACTCTTTTTTTTTCTTCTTTTTTTTTACCCGGGGTGGATGCGTCTCATGTTTACATGCGTGCTTTGGTGCTAGGTTGCTTCTACAGTAATATTAGTACCCAAACCTTTCGGAGGGCGCGAACTCTAAGCACTGGTTTACGACATCCTTCCTTCAACCACTGCTGTATTTAGCTACATCATAGGTTCCTGAAAACTGGCAGCCGACAGTATTACAGTAAGTGGTCGCTGCAAAGATGGACCAGTGACACGAGGCATCTAGCTGTTTTGCGGCAAGAGTACAAAGCAGCAAAAAATAATTTGCGACATGCGCCTTTGGCACACGGAAATTTGAGGACTGCGACCCTCTCAGAAGGGAGATCCTCACCATAAAGTGTAGGGGATGGGCACAGTAGGGTCTGCCTGCTTAATTACAGTTTCAGTGGTGTTATCCTGACCCGGCACAGTTGGGTCTGGCTGCTTAATTATAATTTTAGCGGTGTAAAAAAAAAAAAAAAAAAAAAAGGGAAAAAAGAAAGAAATCCTGACCCATCTTTGTAGAAGCAAAACAGGTGAACCAGAACGGACGAGGGCCACGCTGTCCCATGGCCGCGTGTCAGTGTGTCTCAGATTAACTTTCTGAAGAGAGCCGGCGACGGATACAGCTGGTGGGTTGATGCAGCATGGAGACCAGAGATAAAAAAAATTACCCATTTTATTTTCAACCAGGAAAAAACAGACAAAAAGCCCACAAAACCCCGACAACATCTCGGGTCAAACCCAGCAGGGGACTGCTTGTCTGGCCGAGTGCAAACGGGCGTGGGGGGGTGGGGGGTGGGGGTGTGTGTGTGTGGGGTCTGCCAGCAATATGTTCCTGAGACTGAATGTGTTTGCTCAGGTTTGTTCTCCACAGTGGTGGGGTAATTATTCAACAGAAACCGAGACGTTAAGGGGGCGGTTCTCTGTGTGAAAATCTGCAACAGTGTTACGCCTGAATTAAAGTTTGCTGCGGGCGTCCCTGTAGTCATATTCACGGTTGAGAGACGATCACCCATTATGTAGCTTAATCACTTTACTGCTTTCTGTTCCCACAGTACTTTCCGCCCAGGATTTTATCCACCACTGATTGATTTTTTTGTTTTTATTTCAGTTACGTCATACCCGAAATGTAAATCTTCCCTGTCCTTGATTAAGGTTTCCCCGTTGTTTTCACTGTTCGCCCGAGTGACTGAGCCCTCAGGGATGGTTCATGTGGCAGCGTGTCGTGTGCACCTCAGTATTTATATATATGTTCATGTTCGTGGCCTAGAGACTCTGGGGTTATATATATATATAATGAGCAACTTGAGACCATAACTATTAAACTCATTTGCCTGATTCAGCAGTACATTCGCCTGATGTTGCTTCTATTGTCATCTGCTTTTGTGTGTTTTGCTGATGCTGTTTTGGCGTGAGAAAATGTTTTATTATTTCTTACATTTTGATGTCCCGTCAACCCAGTTTTAATATCCCAGCCACCTCATAGGGTCACATCAGGAGTATGATGAATTATTTTGAATGCTCAGTCAATGTGAGCTGGTTTGGCCTAGCGGTTTGGCTTAGTTTGAAAGAGGTTAAAAAAAACTTTAAAAAACCCAACAACAACAAAAAACTAAAAAAAAAAACTGGTTTAAAAAAACTTTTTTGTGTGAGTATACTTTTCAAAGAAGTTAAAAAAAAAAACTTATCACTTACATACTCTCACTGAACACTGGATAGCCATGCTTGGGTACAAGGATACACTGAGAACTGTTCTCCAGTTTGGATATTTATTTGTGGTTCTAGACACTTGACCTTTCTGTACAATGCCAGAGTGCCCCCTTCCCCTCCCCCACCCACCCAAGAACTAAGAAGAAAAGAAAAGAGAGAAAAAGCACCATGGTGAAGTAGGCCTACAGATAAGAGTCACGTGGTTTGTCTTGGTGTGGTAATAAAATTGTATTTAATTTGTATTAAGCTTGGGGGTATATTCACAGGTAATGCATGTAGTATCATTGATCCTGTACTTTGCTTGCCATGGTCTGATGCCTACTTTAAAGAAAACGAGTCCAGGCACATGACACCTGACAGTCCATGAACAAGAGGTTATCTGATAGCACATAAGTCCATGACTATGGTTATGGTTATGGTTCAAGTGCTGGATGCAAGGTGATGCATGACATTGGGCATGGATCAGGTAAACCACACGTAGGCCAGCCTGTGGTACACTTGTGCGGCAGATAATAGTTTGAGCAGGGTAAAAACAGTTTCAGTACGACATGACTAGTTCAAAACAAATCATACTGGGTCTTCCCAGTGGGACGTTGACATGACTAGTTCAAATCAGACTGCATCTTCCCAGTGGGACGTTGACATGACTAGTTCAAATCATACTGGGTCTTCCCAGTGGGACATTGACATGACTAGTTCAAATCAGACTGGATCTTCCCAGTGGGACGTTGACATGACTAGTTCAAATCAGACTGGATCTTCCCAGTGGGACGTTGACATGACTAGTTCAAATCAGACTGGATCTTCCCAGTGGGACGTTGACATGACTAGTTCAAATCATACTGGGTCTTCCCAGTGGGACGTTGACATGACTAGTTCAAATCAGACTGGATCTTCCCAGTGGGACGTTGACATGACTAGTTCAAATCAAACTGGGTCTTCCCTGTGGGACATTGTTTATCATTTCCAAATCTTTTCATAATATTTGTAAAGATGAGTTCAACCCCCCCCCCTGCCCCCCCCCCCCCTTGCCCTCCCCCTGCCCCCCCCCCCATCCCCCAAGTTCTTACTGTTTCAATAACAGCAGCAACAGTGGGGTGAGCTAAAGTTTCTTGGGCCAAGTATCAGGTCAGGTTGTTTGATGTTGATTAGATAGTGCCATGATCAGAAGAGACCTTTTTTTTTTTTTTTTAGTGATGATGTCATAGGTATCTGAAACTGATGCTTTTGCAACCATGTACTTGTATCCAAAACAGTATTCAGGTCTTTCTTTTGTGTCATTCAGGTCACCTGAGTAGACTGTACCTAAGTCCAGAATGTTGGTTGCTAGGCAGAGTGGGTCTTTGGCACAGTTATGGCATTGCATGACAGAAGAGAGTGTGTATGGTTGTGGGTGTATAAGAATTATACACTTGATGCATGTCAGATACAGGTTTTGTACTCTTTCTACTGTCTAGTTAGTATAGGGCCTACTGAATGAGATTATGATGATTTCATTACCCACCAACACACATGCACATGCACACGTGCTTGTGCGCACATACATTCACACATGCATGCATGCACATATGCATGCACGCATGCACACAGGCAGGCATGCGCACGCACACACAAGCATACACACCACAGACAGACAGACACACACACACATAAGCATACTCACCTCTTTCCCACCCTCCCTCTCAGTCATTTGATCAATCTGTGAGACTGTACAAGATGAACAGGCATGAATCCTATATTTGTAGTACTTTGTTGGAAATTGATGATCGCACTAAGTCTGTTCCATTAGCATTGCATTTACATGTATTGATTTAGCAGGGAATAGCCATTACCAAACCAAGGTCATTCTTTTCTCAATCATGTTGCTTGGTTGGGCATAATAATGGTGTGGATTGATGCAAAATGTGGAAACATAGTGTGATTGTAAAGGCGGCTGTTGCATAGAAACAGTATATACAGACACTAGGTCTTTCACAAACATAGGTGATGATAGACAGAAAACCACTGAGGGTGCTTTGCTATTTGTGTAGACTACCAAAGTACTATCCCACTTTCCATGACAGGTTTTAAGAGCTGATTTGGTGGGGCTTTAAAAAAAAGAGAAAAATATTTGAGAACCATGTGGCTTAATGTGCTGTTATTGAATTACCTTGCATGGCTTAGTATTTTTCAGTGCTGGTTTGATGTTTTGTCATCTTCTGTCTGAACATTCTGGGCTGTTTATTTCAGTTGAAATTAATGGATTTATATGTATTTAGTTTTTTGGTTTTTGTACACTGTGGGGAAGGTTTTTGTTTGTACTGTTGCTTTGCCAGTAAACCTATGACACAAGACAGGACTCCCAACTGACCAGTTTCATTTTTGGTGTAGATGACTCTGCAAGTGGCTAGTGAAACGATGAAACCTTGAATGTCAGTCAACTGAATCCAATGAAATGTTGAGGGTAGAATGCCAGAATGATTTTAAACAGTTTGGCAAGGCATCAACTGCCAGAAGAGGAAAGAGTTGGGGGTGGGGGGAGAGACAGAGACCATAGTGTGTGATGTAGTTTGTATGTGCAGGTATGAAGTGCATGTGTGTGTGTCTTCCTATCTCACAGTAAATAATGTGATGTGTGTCATACCTCATAGGTGTGCAGCCTCTATTAACAACTGCGGTATATTTCTAAAAAGACATAAATACTGATTATTCAACTTCCAAATGCTGCCGAGAGCTTCAACTTTGTATCCGTACCTTAATTCCATGACCATAATATTTTCAAACTGTGGCTGAATTTTCTGAATTCATTTTTTTTTTTTTTTTTAATGTGCAGGGAGTTGACGACTCCTTCATGACACTGCCCACTTTGACGGAAAGCGACAACGATTGGTTCAACTCCATCTTTGATGACCAAGGCTTGGTGTACAATGACAAGAACCTGGGGGAGACAGCCACACAGCCATGCATCAAGTCAGAACACTCATACTCTGCCAACAACGTCAACCGCTCGTCACCCCTCAACTTCGTCAAAATGGATGGTTTGTACAATTGTATTGATAAACTAATAGAAAGGAAAAAGACTGCGACTGTGAAATTACTGCTGTACAGCTTTATCTTCCAACAGTTATTTTAGGACCAGTGCACAGTTATGTCATTTGCATGGTGAAACTTGTTTGTTTTTCTGATGTGTTTTGAGACTGGTGTTGCCCCTCTTTCTCTGTCTCAATGCCTGCTTCCTGTGAACTGTTGAATTGCTGTCTTTGGCATTCAAGTGATACTGTTATAATAAATTCAGTGTTAAAAGTAAAAAAGTCAGTATGACATAAAATAATTGGTGTCAGAGTATGTAAATAGGTACTAAGTAGATCATGGATGTAAAAACTAAACTGTCAGGAGCAGGAACCTGATGTGAATGACAAGAAAGAACAATGGCCTGGGAACCTGTGAAAGCAATACTACACCTGTTGGTATTGATTATAACATTAACAATAATCTCTAATGAGTGCATCAGTGGTATGGAATTAAACTCAGAACAGCATTATGACTGCCTCAGTGGCTGTTGTTTGATAAATTGAACATTATACCTCCTGTGGTCATGAACAGAGCCATACCCCACAATCGATAAACTCTTGGCACTATTGTTTTAGTGCCTACCTTGCCACTGCACCAGCTGCCTGCCAGAAAGAGTATTGCTTTTGGGCTCTGTGTGTGTACAGTGTGTGTGTGTGCGTGCGTGTGTGCATGCATGTGTGTGTGCATGCGTGCGTGTATGTGTGTCTATGTATTTGTGTGTGTACATTGTGTGTGTGTGTGTGCATGCATGCATGTGTGCATGCGTGCGTGTGTGTGTGTCTATGTGTGTGTGTGTGTGTGTGTGTGTGTGTGTGTGTGTGTGTGTATGTATGTACATGTGTGTGCATGCATGTGTGCATGCATGTGTGTCACGTGCATGTATTTGTGTGTGTGTGTGTGTGTGTGTGTGTTGTGTGTGTGTGTGTGTGTGTGTGTGTGTGTGTGTGTGTGTGTGTGTGTGTGTGTGTGTGTTCTGTTTAAACCACATGGCTATGTAGATGACAGGAGCGCAGTCACATTTTGATTGTTACACATTGATGACTGTAAAGAAAGAGGAAACATGATTTATTTCGGGAGTCAGTAGTGTAGAAATCAACATACGTGTGCCCCGAAACCCCCCCACTATATGCTAAAATAAGTCCTGGCTGTTCAGTAGACTTCATCCCCAGATAACCATTGTGGTGACAGGACATTAATATCCAATTACTAATCAGCTGTTCAATGGACAAGTATCATCCTCTACACTCGTGTATGCTGAAATCAAATCACTTGTTAAAATTTCAGTTAATCTTCAGCAATATGCTTTGAACTTGGAATATAGTACATTATCCTTTGAAATTGGTGCTGCACTAATTAATAGCACAGTCAGGTGTACATTTGTGCTTGCATAGTAATACATCCTCTTTTTTCTCTCTTTTTTTGCCATAGTATTTACTATGTTTTGGTGCTGCACTAATTAATAGCACAGTCAGGTGTACATTTGTGCTTGCATAGTAATACATCCTCTTTTTTCTCTCTTTTTTTGCCATAGTATTTACTATGTTCTTTGACTCTGTCACATGATTGCTTGCACAGTCACATGTAAATGTAGCGTAAAAACATACAAATTGTTGCCCTTTACGTTTTATGACTGTACATGGCACCAGTATAGATATGATACCTGATAAATATTATATGCAGTGTTGTCTTGTGTGGAACAAAGTGGCTTCTGGAAGGGGTTGTCCATTAACAGCTTCATATCTGCAGTGGGTTTTTGTAATTATATTTACTTTGCTTCCAGGAATGTTTTGCTGGTACCAAGTGAACTTGATAATACATGAGTGATTGTAACTGATTGTGAATTGCACTTACAGTAACAAACATAAACACACACACACACACACACACACACCCTTCACCCACCACCACCACCACCACCACCAAACAATGACTAACAGAACAACCCCCCAACGCCCTGACCCCCCCCCCCCCCCCCATCCACCCACGTAAAAAAAGAAAGAAAAAAAGAAAGAAGAAAATATCACAGCAAGGAAACAAACAAATTAATGCTCCTCTTGCCAAAGCATTTGAGTTGCTGGTGGAATATCCTAACAAGAACCCTCTTGCATGGAAATATGGAAGTTATGCTAAGCAGAAATGTTTATTCTCAGAACTTGTGCTCTGCATCAGCACAGCAGACTGCATAAAAAGGTGGACATGGCATGCCGGCACACAGACCAATAGGGTGCACTTTCCCAAGGATGTCAGTTGGTGTCTTCAGGGCAGGGAAAAGGTTAAACAAACAAAACAAAAAACAATCGTGCAAACTACACACACACAAACAAATTAAAACAACAACAACCCCACAACCTCTCCAGGGATACAGTTGAATGTGTTTACACCATATTACATGTGGAAGTGTTGGTACAAATACAGTATTATTTTACCCTGTGCAGTATGTTTCAGTGATAATACAGGAATCCAAGGACTCAATCAAAGGGTGTTTTGTTGTTGTGTTTTGACTAGGGATGTTCATTCCTTACTGTGTAACCTGTTTGTATGACAGAAACATGGTGACCCATGTACCTGTTTTTGTTTTCAGGAGTGAGGGCAGGGGAGTGACATGTATGGTTGTAGCAGCACTGTCAGCCTGTCTCATAACTCATAACCACTGTTACCATCCTGTTGCCGTAACACAGGCATGACACTTTTCTTTGTTTTTTGGCTGCTCAGAGTCCGACACGGCCATCTTCAACACTCATGGCAGCACCCTTGATCTGACCCAGAAGGCCCAACTCATCCATGCCGCAGCCACCGCTACGCAGCCCCACTGCATCAAGACCGAGTTTCCTGACAATGACCCCCTGCTGACAGCCATGACCTCTACGGACACATCAACAACATTGACCCGCCCGGCGACTATCATCTTGGCAACAACCACCTCATCCACGACGCAAGAGTTCAGCAACAGCCCACAAGCTGTGTTCCCCACCACCACAGTTCAGATAAAGACAGAGCCCATGGATGCCTATGAAACATTGCAGGAGCAGACGGGTAAGACTTGGGGGTGATTGTAAATAAATTCAAAACTAATTTTGGTTGTGAAATGTTGCAGGCTGATCATCTTCTGAATTTTTTCTTTTTTTTCTTGAAGGTTAGAAGACTGCCTGGACTGGGGAAACTATTCTGATATTCTGCGTCCTTTGAACTGGACCTATATGAGGTGGGGGGGGGGGGGGGGGGGGGCGCTCTTGGTTTGGGTTTGTAAAGGGTGGCAGGTATTTGGAAGAGTAAAACATGACAGGTTTTGATGCAAAGTACATGGTTGGCTCACTGGGGGTTAAGGAAGTGAGGATGCTGTTGATCATATGATTGGTTATTAAATTCTAGTTTATTGTGACAACATCCAATAATTTTGGTTCTGAGTCCTGATTATATTTTTTATATTTTTAAACTCTATGATTCCTTGTGTTTACATTCATGTAATGTCCATTTGGAGAAATAGCACATAACAGAATTCATCACTGTGATTATATTTCAGAAGGCTATTATTTTGATAAGCAGCTCTGTGTACACATATATAGGCCATGGCTTCAAAATGGACTGACATTTTTAACGGTTTGGATGTCTTTTTCTTCTCTCTCTGACAGTGAACCTGGACACAGTGATCATGCCCCCCACACCCCCCAGCAGTGCCGGCAGCGACAGTGATGGCAGCCAGTCCCCACAACGCTCTGCCCCCAACAGTCCCCAGCGCCAATCCCCGGTGCGTCTCTACCATTACCACCACCTCCACCACGCCTCTAGCCCCGATACCAGCACCTGCGCTGCCCAGACTCTCTCGCAGCCCTTATTTCTTAGCCCCGTAAGTCAGTCCCGCGGGCGACAAGGGGGCACAGGTGGTTTGGAGGTTGTTGGACCTGGTCCAGGTTGTTGTTACCTCATGGGCTGCTCTTGGTGATTGTTTCTGTGGGTTTGCTATTTTATTTTGATTTTTTTGATTTTTACCGTAGAGGTGCAGATGTGGGTAGCTCGAAGCGGCTTTAACTACAAGCTGCCCCCTGAAGCTGAAGCAATGATAAACACTGGGGATTTACACTACACATGCATTGTGATGAGCCTGAGGTGCTTCACAGGATATAGGGCAGGGCATTAACTTCAGAAGGATGAAAGTGCTTTTGAACTTGAATGTAGCGTTGGGCGAGTCGCAAATGACATATTTTTATCACCTGTTGACAGCAGTCTTCAAAGTCTTCAAAAGTGTGCAGCCCTATGGGGGAGGAATACCATGTTAAAAAAAAAAAAGGGGGAGGGGGGGGAGAAGAAAACGTTTTTTTTCTGTTCAGCAAAATGTCAGAAATGGATCAAATGCAGGCTGAAGCATGCATGCAACCTGAGCGTGTCATTGACCTGTCGCAATTCAGTTACTAAGGTCAACAATTTCTGGGCCAAAATGCACTGCCCTGATGCTGCTTGTACTGTATGTACTTTCACCATTTTTGCTTTCTGCAACTCAGATCAACTGAGGAAAGTTGCTGGGGAAGGGAAATGATGTGAAATGGGTTTGGTGTCTGACTGGTGACAAAAAGAGAAATTTGATGGTCCTGCAGTCACGTCATTATGGTGTCACTTCCAAAGTCAGTAATTTTCTTCTCCAGTAGACCAGAGTTTTTAGACCTCTTCAGATAATAGGAATAAACCCATTTATTTTACATATATATATTTTTTTGGAATGCCCAGCAGCCACAGCATAGTGCTGCATGACTGAGTCCTTCATGGTCCTGCAACGTTTCTCTCTTTTGTCGAATTCGCTGTTCACCGTCCTGTCATTCGAAAGTATCTGCATCATGAAACATGATGTAACTGGCATGCCCAATGGGACATAATTTGATTTGTTAAAAATTATATAAAAAAAGAAAGAAAGAAGGCATGGCATGAACGCAGAGGGTTTGTATATCACCAGTTTCTGGCATGGAGGTGGCTCTCTGTTTACCCGGGGCTTTATTTGTGTATTTGTTTTGGTTTGGCTTGAACCATTGAAGATTTTGTTTCAGTTTTTGCCAGCTGCATATATTACTTTGTTTTCCTCCTGTTTGTTTTTTTAGTTTATTTAGTTGAATTGATACATTTGTAAATGGGATTTCTTGTTTTCTCTTTAAAGGACATTACTGCTCATTATAATTTTGTTTTATTAAGACTTTCATTAAGGTTGCATATTCTTTTGTTTAGAAATTTTTCCACACGAGATATTTTTTATTTATTTCATACTGTCTTTTCCTTATTTGAACTGTATTTTACTGAACTCAAATGCAAAGACTTCTTTGGTAATGAGTAAAAAAAGTCTACAAATTCTCTATATGGTTGGATGTAGAAAGATATTTTAGGAAGGAATGTTGTCTCTTTTTTTTCTTCTATTGATTAGTTAGATATAGGTATTTCAAGTGACTTGTGCGGAGGAACAAGAATGATAGTAAATGTAAATGGCATGTATTATGTATATATGTGAACAAGCACATTGAGCTCACTCAGCAGAGAATAGCAATGTAGAAAACTTATGTTTTGTTATTATTATAGTGACTGCCAGATCTCATCTGAGGGGATAAGGATGACAGATTTTGCTGGAGAGTCTGTATGGTGTAGAAAGTACTGGATGTTGAACAGTAGTTTCTTCTGGGAGTGTGGATTTGGTAGCACAAGACAGCAGAAAATAGGTCAGAACTTGATAAGTAGTAGAGATGGGTGGGTTAGTTCTTGGATTTTTAACCCTCTCAGCCCTTTTAACTAACTGAACAGCATTGTGTGAAAATAAAGGGAGGTTTGTACAGTGCTGAGTCAGACCTGTTTACCATTGTGACTGTGGCTTAATGTGCGCAGGTATTTAACAAGCATATTACGCTGGTGTTCCACTTTTATACAGTTTTGATTGTTGTTTGTTGTTTGAGGTTGTGATTGATAATCAGAGTGTGTGTTCATCTCTTGTCACTCAACAACTGGCTGCCTGTTGCTGCAGATGCCCCAGTCTGGCGTTCTGATTCTCACAGAGGAAGAGAAGCGGACGTTAATCTCTGAGGGCTACCCCATCCCATCCAAGCTGCCCCTCACCAAACAAGAGGAAAAGAATCTGAAGAAAGTGCGCCGAAAAATTAAAAACAAAGTAAGTGATCTCACTGGGGGGTATTGATAAGCCTTGAGGCAAGCCAGCTACTTCCTGTGGATCTCTTGCTAACCAGAGACATGCTGGTGAAGGATGAAGATGGATGACGGATGGCAACGAGAATGAGATAGTCCTGCTGTGTCAGATCTTTGGGGGGGAGGTGTGTGTGTGTGTGTGTGTGGGGGGTGCATATAGTTTATCATGTAGAATTTTAGTGCAGCTTTAACACTTTTATATTTGCAAGGTGCACAGAAGATACTGCTGCAAGATCAGATCTTTCTAAAGACAAAGCAGACTAACTTTAAAATAACTTTGAAAGGATTTCAGGCTCTTGGAGAGAAAAAGAGGGGGAGGGAGTAGCAGATAAGTATTAGATGATTCCTTTAAGTGCAGAGTATTTAAGTATCAGTGTAATGTATGTGTGTGTGTATTTTCCCCCTCTTTATTGAATGTTTTTCCTGTTAAAAAACACACACAAAAAAACTAACAACAAAAAAAGAAAGAGAGAGAGCAGAGAAAAGTCACATAGATAGAAAAAGAAGAGAGGGTCTTTAATGTCTTAGTCTGCTGTGCTAGTGTGTATTTGCTGGCCATGTTGATTTCTGAAGCAGTTTGGAGGGGGGTGGGGGGCATAGATTTCATTGCTTATGTTATAACATTAACCTTCAGTTCTTTTGACAGATCTCAGCACAAGAAAGCCGAAGAAAAAAGAAGGAGTACCTTGAAGCATTAGAAAAAAGGTGAAGTATTTCCTGGATGCACTTAACACAATGTTACATGGAGTTCTGTTCTACAAAAGTGGAGACAGATAAAGCGTGATACATGATGTGTATTGTTTAGGAAAGGACAGGAGTATAACTGTTTGTGTTTGTAGTGGTCAGTATTACTTTTTGTTAGGATTTTCTTGAAGATGAATTTATGCTTATAATTTTCAAAGTAATTAAAAAAAGAGATTAAATTGTGTGTAAGTGTGTGTGTGTTTCTTAAGCATAAGTGTATGCATTTCAGTGCACCAGTAATTGTGTGTGTGTGTGTGTGTGTGTGTGTGTGTGCACATGCACACACATACATGCATTCATGCAGTATGTTTGGTATGTTCGCTCCACCATAATATCAGTACTGCTATTGTCATTGTGGTTTGCTTAGAATGGTAGCTGTCTTTGTGTCCCTCAGAGTGGAGGCATTCAACCATGAAAACTCTGACCTGAAGAAGAAGGTAGAGTCACTAGAGAGCAACAACCGCTCCCTCCTTGGGCAGCTGCAGAAGCTTCAAGCTCTGGTGTCCAAGGTGCCCAGGACGGCTGCAGCCTCAGCCACACAGACTGGCACTGTACTTATGGTTAGTGTGCTTTTTTCTCCTTCTTCACCCCCATGTTTTGGGTCTCCCCCCCCCTCTGCAGTACAGGTGAACCTCTATCTAGCCATAAACTGGGACACGCACACATACACACTGATGGAGGAGGGTGTTATGACAGGGTTAGCCTTGAGTAGCACCATTCTTTTGTGTAAAGATACCTTTTGGGATTTCTGCATTTACAGGCGGTAATAATGCTGGGCTTATGGGGTACGTTTGTTGTGAACAGAGTGTGTGTCGAACACTGTTATGGATAGAGGTTCATCTGTACTTCTGGGTCTGTAAAGGTTCATCCATGGTCAGCTACAGTTTTGGAGATGTAGGAAAAAGCTTTCAAGATCCCTCTCCAAGTTTCTCCTTTGGTGAGCATGTGCAGTGAAAGTTTTTTATTTGTAACAAATACAACTAAAAGCGGGTAAAAACAACAAGCAGGAAAAAGAAGAAAAGGGAAGAAAAGGAAAGGGGAAAAAAGAAAAAGAAAAGGACAGAAAATGTTCATCAAAGAGAGGTATTTTTGATCCTCGTCAGTGTTATGATTTTACTCAATTTAGTTGCAAATACTTGTAGGCTGGTGAAGCTGTTCATAATTGTGGATGAGTCCTGGACTGGATGGAATTGTGTATCCCATTTCTAAATGTCATTCGTCCTTTTTACCAGTACGTTGCTTTGGGTAATGAGCTGTGCTTATTGTCTGGGGGCAGAATGGACTGGTATTTCACCGAGATTTTGTTCCTGCTTTTACTGCTTGGAAGTTCTGATTTATTGATAGTATTAATTTTTACGAAGCAGAAAATGAATAGAGGATAACACTTTCAGGATCAGTGCACTGGTATATTTGACTTTCAGCTTCCATGTATTTGTTCAGCCTGCTTATTACATGGCACTGCTTCAGTTGGTAGACATCTGTGAAACATCAGGATTGCTGTTGTTGTGAAATTTGTTTAACTGATTACAGAGAATAATAGAAAGAGTAACAATTTGCAAATGAAAAATGAGAAATTTGTGGGGAAAGGCATTTGAAAAAGTTAAAATTTTGACAATAGCTCAAAAACATATGCATCATCTTCCAAATGGCAGGAAGACTAGACGAGTGATTTGGCTTTTTTGTTCTGCCATTTTTGTTGTTGGTGTTGGTATTATCTCTGATTTCCCCTCCTGTGTTTGAAAAATAATATTCCATGCATTGTTTTGTTCATATGATTTTTGTTTTTGTTTTTTAATGATGTGGGATTTTTCTGATACAAGTTTATGTTTTTTCTCTTTCTTTTTCTCTCTCTGCACCCCCCCCCCCCCCAACTCCTCCCCCCTTCTTATCCATGCCTGTGGAAGTGGGTTTTTATTTTCAAGCACAGCAAAGGAACTGCAGCCTGTTTTAGGACAGAAAAGCAAGAAAAGAATTCAAACTGAGATAGTCAGCTTAAAAATATTGAAAGACAGGTGGGATTTGTTTAATAATAATAGGGAATTTATAGACTGCTTTTGGCAACTCAAAGTGCTTTACAACTTGATATAAAGAAAAGCATGGAATGCATAAATCAAATGAATTATGAATTTAAAAAAAAGATTTTAAAAAGTTGTCCTAAGGCACTAAAGATTCTTGCTGACAGAAATAGCATGAATAAGAAAGGAATATAATAACCTAAGGCAGTTTTACAGGCAGTTTTGAATTGATAAAAGTTTTTTTAAAGAATTGCCCTGTCATTGTTGAATGGCCATTAAAAACCAGTTATCCATCATGAAGAATTTGTGTATGTGTGCATGTGTGCATGCATCTGTGTGTGCACACGTTTGTATGTATGTGAGTGTGTGTATGTGTATGCTAGCCAGTTCATGTGTATTTTGAAACTGAAACAGTTTGATCACTTCTGAATTAGGTTTTTTCTTGCATTGGCATTTTATACAAACACTGTATTGAGGAGACTGAGGCTTTGCAAACCAGAAACATTCATTTTGAGAGTTTGCTGCATGTGAGGAGGTAGGCACAAGTCTGAATCTCAAGCAAGACTTAAAGTGATGTCCTGTAGCCACAAGACTTGAAGTGATGTCCTGTAGCCACAAGACTTAAAGTAATGTCCTGTAACCACAAGACTTAAAATAATGTCCTGTAGCCACATGACTTAAAGTGATGTCCTGTAGCCACAAGACTTAAAGTGATGTTCTGTAGCCACATTAGAAGCACTTTGCCATGGACGTTTATGATGTCTCAATGACAGTGAAAGGGTTAAATGAGGAATGTGTTACAGGGCACTGACCAGTTTGTGTCACTTTGCGCAGTAGACAGAACATGATAAAGCATGGAGTCAAAGGTTCCTGTGGTTCTACAGAGCATCTCACTTTTGGCTGTGACACCACCGGACTGCCATCAGAGTGTTGGAAGATACCAGCTTAGAATTTGCATACATTGAGGCATAGATACATCAAAAATGCACTTGTTGTTGAAGAATACTTGGAGCCAGTGTGGCCCCTGGCATAGGAATTTTTCTTTTAAGAACTTTATCTCTTCATATTATATCAGTACATTTAAAATTAGAACCAGATACAGGCTACACAAAACTTTGTTCCTAATGTACATCTGCAGTGGCTGTAAAATTTCATTATTATGGTTTATTATTGCCATCACTATTTTTTATTTTTTTTTATCGGGATTTCACTGCCCAAATGATTTTTGAAGACATCTTTGTAATTAAAAAACAATATTAGTTAAGAAAAAATACTGTCATGAAAGGAACCAAGTAATGCAAAATGTAGCATTATCTGGTGTAAGGAAAAACAGAAACACAAACAAACAAACAAACAAACAAGCATAAACAAAAAACTCAGCAGCTCCCATGCTACTAACTTCTCTCTGGATTTTCTGGTTTTTATTTTGGTGCTTTCTGTTTTGTTGTTGTTAGTTTTTGACTCACAGTCACATTTAAAAAGGAAAACAAGAGCAGCACTGTGCCATGATCATTCAGTGTCAGGCTGGCTATGCTTTTGGGCTATGGCAGAAACTTGAACATTGGCATTTTTCGAAACTATCAATTTTATCAGTGTCAGATGTTGTATGGTAATAGTACTCATTGAACCTTTTCCCATTTATATGGGTTTAAGTGATGTTCAAGGTCACAGCAATGTGAAACTGATGGCAGTGAAAATTAAAGGTGTATTTATTTCTCAGTTAAAACCTTTTCCCGTTTATATGGGTTTCAGTGATGATCATGTCAGCGATGTGAAACTGAAGGAAGTGAGACTTAAAGTTGTATTTACTTCTCTGTAGGTTTGTTGAATCTTTTCCCATATATATAGGTTTCAGTGATGTTTATGTCAGTGATGTGAAACTGAAGGAAGTGAGACTTAAAGTTGTATTTATTTCTCTGTAGGGTTTGTTGAATCTTTTCCTATTTGTATGGGTTTCAGTGATGCTCATGTTAGTTCAAGGTCTCAGCAATGTAAAACTGATGGAAGTGAAACTTAAAGTTGTATTTCTCTGTAGATTCTCAAGTCCAAACTATGCATAGTTGTTATATAAGATGAACAGTCACAGACTTAACAGTGTCTGTGATTGAGGGGGGGTATGTCTTCACGGGAGACAACTTGTGTTTTGCCGCCTCAACAAAAGCCTCAGTTGCTTTGTCCCAGAGATTGTGTAACTGTGATCATTCAGACTTTTCAGGGTGATAACCTCTTACTGTCTTGGTCTTACATGCCAGTTTTGATCTTAATAGAGTTTTAAAATTACTTGTTGACAGATACATTGATCTGAATTTGTTTTCTTTCTTGAGATGTTCTTACACACTGGATTTCAAACTTTGTATAATTGTTAACATATATGTGCAAGTATAATCATGCACGTGATGGCCGAAGTAATTGTAGAATATTTTTGATAGAGCTACTTCACATGTTTTCTGCCACAGATCTAATATTTTTGATAGAGATACTTCACATGTTTTCTGCCACAGATGTTCTAATATCTGTGAGACACTGCATAATGATGACCTCTTTTGGGCTTTGGAATTTACTCTGGTTTTGGTGGCCTTGATCCATTTTCAAACCTCAAGGAGAATGAGGAGAAGAAGAATGACTAGTTCCTCTTCTTGGTGTCAGTAGACTGAGCATTTGCTGGTCTTCTTTGTTGTTGTTGTCCTTTGCTACCCCCACCCCCTCCTCCTCACCCATGACAAGAGAGAAAAGGCAATAAGTGTAAAAGAAATGTTCAGCATTATGGTATGTCTCACCTAGCACATTTATGAGAGAGAGAGAGAGAGAGAGAGAGAGAGAGAGAGAGAGAGAGAGAGAGAGAGAGAGAGAAGGGTGGGGGGGAACCTGAACAAAACAAAAAATACAATGTGGCTACAGGTTCCAGTTCTACTCTGTTCTTTTTTTGCATGTGTGACATATTTTCCGGTGAAGGGGTGTGTACACGGTGCAATGTTCAGGTTCACGTCGGTGGCAGTGAGCAGGCTGTAGCCTTGTGTGCACATGGGCAAGTTAAAAAGAAATCTGGCAAATTGATTTGGGTATTGACATCCAAATGGTGAAATTTATGACAAGCCAATAATTTATTGACTTTGACAATAATGAGCTTCAAACTGTCTGGTTATATTAAGATGTATAAAATATAATCATGAAATAGCAATAGTCTCACATCCAGACTGTAAAGTGAAGGGCATGTATATGCTATTATTATATTATTATTGGGAGGGGGGGGGGGGTACCTGAGTTCAGTAGGTGAGTAATCTATTGAATTTGGTCCTTGAGTGTTGGAGAGAGAGAAAAAAAGGTTTGGATAGTCAGTGAAAAGTTTTTGAATCTTGGATTGAAACATTTGTAAGAAGTATCCTGTCTGGGGCATCCTACAAACAGCTCAGAGTTGTGCTGCATGGAGCTAAAGAGTTGGAGTTGTGTGTACCCAACTTTGTTCCTTGAGAGCATTGCACATTTAAGTCATATCTTTTGTTTTGGTTCTGGTCTGGGGCTTTATATTGCATACCATTTTTGAGCAAGGAAGCCTGTCTGCATGATATGGGATAAATTTCTGTGTTAACAATACTATGGCTATTCTGAAATGATCAAGCTGCCTCACAGTATACTTTTAGAACAGGAACTGTGTGTGTGTGTGTGTGTGTGTGTGTGTGTGTGTGTGTGTGTGTGTGTGTGTGTGTGTGTGTGTGTGTAGGGGATGGAGAAGAGATATAGTCAAAAATGTGATAGCGTGTGACAGTAAATTACTGCAGGGTTCTCCTCCCACCCCACCCCCTTTGCTCCAATGTCTGAGCTCCCCCCTATCCCCCAAAACAGCAACAGTAGTCATTACTGAGGTATGAATGGAAACACAGGCTTGCAGAAGTGATGGCAAAATGAGGGGTAAAAAGAAAGTGATAATGCGTAGGCTCGGGCCGATCAAGGGAGCTGAGAGACAAAAGAAGAGTGTGATGGTGTAACTAATTGCTGCAGGTCCTAGTGTTGTGCTTTGCGGTGTTCCTTGGTGGTTCTGGTGTGGGGCCGTCCTCCCTCAACGTGGGCTACAGCGGTGTGGGTCCAGCGGCCCTCACCTTCCAGCAGCCTGGCCCGCTCAGGCCACAGCCCAACATGGGCCCAGGGCCCGCCCGCGTGGAAGACACTGCTGATGATTATACCACACCCAACTGTAAGTGTTGGAAGGTTGTGTGTGGCCTGTGCATGTGTGAAGAGGAGGGGAGACCCTGATGAAGGACTACCCGCAGCTCACTTAAGCTGTCTGCCTTAAGTTTAGTGCAAAATTATAATCTAGTAAGATAACACTTACCCTGCAAAACAGATTAGTGTTTCGGAAAATATGAACAAGTGTGGAAAATTGTTATGTGCTAAAAACTGTAAAAAAAAATAGAAATTAAGATTTCTGTATAAAAAAAATTTAAATTGTTAAAAATAAATCTCTTGGTAATAGATGCTGTGTAGTGGACATTGGTGTGTGGGTGAGGAGGGGAGGGGGTGTTAAAGAAATCTGAGTTTTTAGGGAAATCAGGTTGACAGGAACCCTTTCCCCTTTCTTCAGAACTAAGTTTATACCACAGTTAAAACACTCACAGACCACAAAACTAAGTGGTCCATTATGGCCTATTTAGTGCTGCTAGTAACGATAATAACGAGACAGGTTGATCTTTGATGAGTTGAGGTGTTTGAGAGTTCAGTGTGAAATGAGGGTGGTCCTTCATTGGGGCTTCTGGTGGTGGGAATTATGGAAGTGCATGCTAATATGTAGACTGTGATGGTGTTTACTTTCAGCTGCCAGTTTGTACTAGGTTGTACTTGAGATCAGCTCGCCAGGAAGCTTGTCTCGTACACACACACACACGCACAAGTACGCACACAGCACACCTTGGTTTCTTATTGGGCGGTTCAGGCGGGGTTGTTAACTCCCTTGACTTTTGCCCAGCACTGCTTAAGTCCCTTGGCTGCTTTTACTTCCAGTGCATACATTCTTCACAATGGAAGGCTGTGACAGTGAATTTGCAAATTTTACACTGCCAGCTTTAAAGGCATTTTTGGAGGCCAGTAGTCAGAGTGTGTCTGGCAACAAGCAATAACTTGTTGCTCATGCTATAGGATGCCCCAAATTGCATTTTTTTTTCTCTCATGAACTCGCGATCTTCTGGTCAGCCAAAAATTTATGCAAAGACACTTTTTTTTCCCCCACCCTCCATCCCCTTTCCCTGGTAATTTTTGCAACTGCAACAGTGGTGGCATTAACAGCTTCCAAATTCTAGGTTCAGCTTCCATTGTTATTCACAGCATGAAGCAACATCTACTCAGAAATCAGCCCAGAAGTGATGCTGCGACCTCTCGTGACTTCTTGCATAAAAGATTACAGAGGGCATTCACTCATGCAAACCAGCTTCACTGAACCGCCCGTAACTCAAATTGGCAGTTTGCAGACATGGAATATGCATGTGGTTTAGGTTTCTTTCTTGGGGTCTGCCAATTTTTTGGGTTTTGTTTTGTTTTTGTTTTGTCTTGAAGGTTAAAAGTACTCATCAGATACTTTATTGTGTCTGTAGGTGGTGGCAGTGAAAAAACTGACCAACAGTGTGGATGTGTCCAATATTCTGCTTGGGGAAGATATGTGCAGTTTGTAATCACTTCCAGGTGCTTGCTGAGAAGTGACTTCATTTCCTGATGTAAACTTTTAAAATGTTGAGAAGAGAGTCAAGCATGATGGAATGAAAATGACAGCATAATTGCAAAGTATGAGCTATGTTTTTGGTTTTTGTTTGACATATCTTTTGCCACTTGTAATCTGGATTCATGAAGGAACAGTAATTTGGTTGCAGTAAAGTCACGGGTGCTGATGGCATTATCGAAAGAAGAGCCAGAGGATTGGTGTGATGAATACAGACCGCTTGTCCCATGGGAACGAGACCAGTCCTGCTCCCCAGACACAGAACCTGGGTTCAGTCCTTCGGCCAGTGACCATGGACCCGTGGATCCAGGCGTTGATGACATCATGCCTTCTGTGTTCAAGGCAGCAGTTGAGGAAAGCACACAGCAGAGCATCGCCGTGGTCACTGTGGCAGTTGGGTCAGAGAACGCCACGGAGAGTGTGGATGAATACCAGGCCATTATGCACCCTGACATAGCCGTGGCCCCCAACCTGGGGCACTTGGGAAATTTCACTGCCGATCTCGAGACGGCTTGAGTGGTCCTGGGGGTGGGGAGTGAGACTTGGGGACATTTTCTGTGCTTCTCAAGGCACGAAGGAACATTGTGGCAGTAAAAAGCTTTTGAACTGCTTTGCAATTTGCTCCACATCCTTCTGTGAGAAGGTTGGTAGGCAGAGCCTAGTGTTCCTTGGTGATGGCTTTCCAGAGTGGAGGGTATCTGTCGCCTCCCTGTCTGCCCATGGCTAGGCAAAAGGGGGGTGGAACAAACCTTGCCTGGCATCAACTTCTGCAAATGATCAGTTTCATGGTGAGAGTTTATATCCCACTTTGAGCCTTCTTGTCTGGCAGAAGCACAGATTATCTTTGGACCAATTGCACCCGTTGGCAGATTCCGCAGCCCTTCATCTTCTTTTCTGGCTTTTCTGGAGTTTTGAGAGGGGAAAAGGAAGAAAAGGGCTGGCTGGAGTTTGAGAGTGGTGGCGGGCTGACATTTTGTTTAGCGTGTTTGACATCAAGTGGTGAGATGCGGTGGCAAGTTTCACTCTGGGAGTGTAGAACAGAGGACCAACTGTTGATACATTATTCATATCACACAAGTGCTCATTCACCATTACACACTTTCATTTACTTGCATTTCATTTTCAATGAGTATACTTACATGAAGTCTTTACGTTTTACCCACACATAAACTACATAAAAGTTCATACGTACTGTCACATTTGTCAGTTGTCACTACAGGACTGCAGTACATGTATCTATCTCTTTCACTGCATGCATTTTGTTTTTCTTTCTAGTGTAGATTTGTTGAGCTTGTCACATTATCCTTCCCAGTTCATTTCATAAATGAAGAACAAATTGAGAGATACTTCATTCATTTGCATGCATAGTGATCATCTTTTGTCTGACTTTTCATTTCACCAAACATTTTTCATTGCATGCTGTATTATAAGATCATAACTCACATGACATGACAGATTTGAATTGCGTCCATTTATTGTTTTTGCTTTTTATTTTGAGTATTTCTACGCAAGCAGTAGGATTTTATGTGCACATCTGATGGTAAAGTGCTGTATTTGGACTAGTATACAAAAAAACTATACTTGTTTTGATTGTTAGTGAGAAATAATGCGACTAAAATATGTGTTACTGTTTACTCTTTTAAACACCATACTTAAGTTACAAACTTTTTCTGCCTGTGATTGAAATCTTGGGAGTAAATTTATTGTTCTTCTGCACTTGTCAAGCTTATAACTTGGATCACCTTCAATTTTGAGCTTAAAATGTTGCCGGTTTTCAGGTTCCTGTGTCTGCTGTTGTGGTTCTTATTCTCAGAATTAGAATCCGTTTCTCTTCAGGTGATAAATGAGTGATGAATATCAATATATTCATTGAATGTGTGATGCAAAATGGAGCATTTACTGCACATTGTTGATGTACAGAAAATAAACCAGAGCCACTTTGGCTTATCTGTTTATGTCTTACCTGACCTCATGCTACCTTGTGTACTGCATGACAGAAGACCATGTCAGCTTTCAGGGGAGGTCATTTAGTTTTGTTGTTTTTGTTGTTTTAAAATGTTGCAATGCATTTTTGGCAACTTACTTGGGCATTTGTGAATGTAACATATGCCTTTGGATCTTGCTTTCTGGGAGCACATAAACTTTTGTTGCAATGATGCCGATATTTTTTATTCTGTCTCTGAATCCACAGTGTGAATCAGTGTGTTTGTAAATGGGATTGACCAATTTGTAGTAGTGGAAGGGTGCCGTCTGTGATTGTTTACCTGAAAAGAAAATCCAGGTTTAAAGTTACAATGATAGTGATGCTAATGCTAGACAGTTTGAAAAATATTATATCTGGAAAAGACTTTAAAAAATGATTGTGGATGAAAAAAAGTTTGAAAAATGTGTTGCCAGGTTACCCCAAAAGAAAGATTGTTTTGTAGAATTCAAGAATAGGAGCTTTTTTTTATTTTACAGTTATTACTAGAGTTCATTTTCGCAAGTCTCGAGTTTTGTTGTGCAAAAACAAATATGGGGAGAGATTATTTGTAATTTTTCCTACCACCCCACTTCATCCAGCTAAACATGGGAAGAGGAAGTGGGGTTACAACTTCTACCCCCCCCCACCCCCCTTAAAAACCTGATAAGAAGAGGGTGCAACAGAAAGACAAGTTATCACCTCCCAGTGAAACAGATCTAGTCACCATGTACATAACTTTTAACATTATTGATCTGCAGATTTCACCATGGACAGCACACGGTAGGGCATGCAGTTCTGAATGAGCAAGAAGATGAGAAGCAATATAATTTCCACTATCTACTTTCTTCTGCTCTCCATTTTGATTTCTCCTTGGTTGTGGGAGACGATGGGCCAAATATAATTTATAAGCAGTTATTACCTGTGGTTGTTATGATGACTCTCACTGACAAACAGAGCTGCAAAGGTTTGCAGTTCTTCACCTTTTCCCCCATGTGGATTGGGGAATCTTTTAATTGTACATAAAAATTATAAAAATCAATAAAATTATATATTAACAGCAATAAATGGCTTTGGTGTGTTGTTTGGGTATGTTATCACTGACAACAGTAGGAACATCACATTGACCACAAAGCATTGTCAGAAAGATGTGCCATAATTATGTGTTATCAGTCCCTTCCTGCTTTAACTTTTTCACTCAAAGACTCTGCAGTAAGTGATCATCTATGAGTTTGCAAAGACTGCCCTTTATTTTTGCAGTTTACTATTGAGCAGGTCCTTGTGTTTGGGTGTGAATTGCATGGTAGAATAGAATATATTTGGTCTCCTTTGGCACACAAACAATTTGACATATCAAACAGATACCTTGACCAGTGCCACAGACATGTTTAGTATCTCACCATGACAATCAATACCAGACATCTTGATTGGTATTGACTGATTGCTTGCTTTTTATATAGTGCTATTCACTGCTCTTGAGTGGACACACTGCGCTGTGTGTGTGAGTGTGTGTGACTAATGGACATGGTCACTACCACACACAGAAAACACTGATAAGACACAGACATAAGCTGTACTATGCATAGACATGACTGGTAACCCCCCCCCCCCCCCCCGACATGGTAGATACCACACAAGACATCTTGATTACCACACAATCCTCTGATGGTTGTTGGTGAGGGGTTTATTTGCATATAAATAGGGAAACAATTTTGAACACGTTTTTAAAGGAAGCATGGGAGGGTTAGCCTCTCATCAGGGGTTCCAGTTTGTATTCAGAATAAACCTTGAAAAGTTCAATGGGGTGGGGGTGGAAATGGGTGGGTTTACATTCAGGTGATGGGATTGCATTCTTGAACTTTGTAAAGCAATAGTCAAATGAAAGCACTAATTATTAAAGTACTGTTAATTTCATACCACCCATAGCTTCACACTGAAATATATAGTGCCTGAAACCTTTTGAGACTTTAGAAGTTAAAGTAAGAATAAAGCCTGACTGTTTGCCCCCATCCACCCCCAAAAAGAAACCAATTTGCATTTTTCTCAGCTGTTACCCTGAAGTGAAAACTCAAATTCATCACTTTTGACAAAATCCTGCCACACTCGAAATGAGATACATTCATGCACAGCCTCCTCTTCCAACATTCACTCTCAAGTGAAAGATGAACACAAAAACTGGTTATCAAGTTGCTGTGAAACATTTTCTTTCTTGTTTTATCACAGTGAAGATGGTTAACCAAAAAAGAAAATGATAATAATCATAATCACACAATGCCCAATACAACATGACAGTAAAATAATTTGTTACAAAATAGATTTGTCAGGAAACGCTAAATGCACATCACAAACTTCATTGTACCTGGTGCAAACTCGAATGAACAAGGCTAAATGCGGAGTACCATACATGCTGGTAATCTAAGTTCAGTGGAAACTTTGACATTTTCTCTTCTATTAAACAGTGCACAAGATCCACCAGTATGTGTTGGAATGATAAAGTTTATTATAATGAACTCTGCTATATATTTTGTGCACTTATAATTATTTTAAAGCCACAGAGGACAGCCAGCCAGCCAGTGTTAATATCTTGGCAAAGAAGCATCAGGAGTAGCATGTACACACAGAGTTGTTTTACATCTCTAGTCCTGATCTAGGTTCCACAGTTTAAACACAGCACACACAAGGGGAGAAGTGCAGGTAAGTACATTGATTATTGTTGTACTGCATCATCTTCATAAATTTGTATCATCACACCTTTAAAAACAATACAAAAAATACAACAAAAATACAGGTGGTGTCAGTTGCATTTCCAGTATCTGGTAGAAGACAACTGAAATTTCTAAGTTTGAAAGCTTTTTCTTGAGACACTTTTTTCTTCAGAAGATAATGGACTGGCTGTTTAAGAAGACTGGAAATGTTTGACAACTATCAGGATGATCTAGTAACTTGAAAGTGTTTTTTTACTTCAATAACAAATGGGAGGGGCTGAAGAATGTAGGACTGATACTGGATACAGTGAGAATATACTGCAAGTGCAAGTGTGTATACATTTGTCTACACTTAAAGATATTTACTGAAATAAAATTGTAATCAAACACAAATAGTGCACAGCCAGAAAGTATGGACCCCCACACCACCCCCTCACAAAAGCAAATGAACCCCAAAACAACAACAAAAAGCTAGGAGCAGGCCACTCCTACCATCCCCCTAATTTTTGTTGTTTACATATTTTAAGGAACCACTTGAGAGATGAAACTGTTAGTGTTTCACCAGCACAGCTGCTTATTGCTGTTTGCTCCTCCTTTAGCTGATGAACACCTGGTGAAGGGAATAAATCTCAAAGCTTAAAAATACTGTGTTGAGATAGGTTCTCTCCATCAAAGTATCACTGTGTCACTCTACATACATTATTACAACACGTATCCATCTTGGATGTGTGTCCCAGCTGAGTACAACCTCAAGTTTTAATTGCCTGGAACTGAAGACTAACTTCATGATGGAGAAAGACATACAATTAAATAAACCAGACATGTTCACTAACAGCAAAAGCTTTGCTGGAAGAAAAATTGGAAAAGAAGTCTCAGATAAACACTGTTCTTCTGTAATGATTTGGAAGAAAATGAATCCTTCATGGATAGCCATAAAACTGCTTTCTCCTTTTTTTAAATTGTGGAACTACATGCACGTTCAGCTATGCACAAGATCAAACAACAAACAAACAAACAACACACAATTTATCGAACAGAATAAAAAGATGAGGAGACAAGATAAGTATCCAGTTTAATCAATTATCAAGAAATGAAACTGAAACATCAATGGAAAATATGTTTTTAGAACTGAACACTTCATGTGCGTATATGTCATGTCCAATAGGGTTAAACTCCTGCACATTAATGTTAATGCACACGCACGTTGGCTCAATAAGCTTCATGGGCAGGCTTTCTGCACAGTAGTCTTAATTAGCAAGCCTAGTATGAGCATTAACAGTTAATGAGCAGGAGTTAATCTGCTATGCACATTGACCTTAATCTGGAAGGAATGAGCATGTTACCTGGGACAGAATATGAAAGATGATAATTGAGCTGAAGTCAGTGGCAGGGTTACATTACAGTCCCAATCCTCATTTCACAGGGGAGCACTGGAGCATGTTAGACATGACCTTGGACAAAATAGAACAGATCTAGGGAAATGTACTCACCAATACTACAAAAAATAAGGAAACAACAATACACAAGCACTTTTGACAAATTGTCTTCTTCAGCTGCAAGATGTGAGACAACAAAAGAAGAAGGAAGCATAAAGCAGAGGACAGACAAGAAGGAGCTGATGTAAGAAATGTTAAGAATGAATAGGTACATTAAAAACGACGTCATTAAAATGACGAAAATTGGGGGAGCATGATCTGTCAATCTAATTATGAACAAATACAGGTGTTCAGGCACACACACACTACATACCCACAAATACACACATATGTACACTTTGTAAATTGAAGAGGTGTGTTCATATGTATGTGTGTGTGTGTGTGTGTGTGTGTGTGTGTGTGTGTGTGTGTGTGTGTGTGTGTGTGTGTGCATGCACATCTGTATTTTTTAATAATTACATTGGCAGATTGTGCTCCTCCTAATTTTCATCATTTTAATGACATCATTTTTAATGTACATATTCATTCTTAACATTTCTTACATCAGCTCTTTCTTGTCTGTCCTCTTCTTTACTTCCTTCTTCTTTTGTTGTCTATCATCTTGCACCTGAAGAAGACAATTTGTCAAAGTGCTTGTGTACTATTGTTTCCTTGTGTTTCGTCGCACTGGTGCTTACATTTCCCTAGATCTGTTCTATTTTGTCAGCCTCACCAGCAGTTGTCACTCATTCCTCCCATTATCTTGTCTTCTTCACAACCATGAAAATGGACAGTACCAAGTCCAAACAAAGCAAGATATTCTGAATACAAGGTTTCACCACAAACCAGTTTAAGTTACGTAAGCACAGCATCTTGTCTTTGGAGGATCATCTGCTAGCAAACATTGAAGGAAGGCCAGGGATATGTGGTGTCTTCCCCCTGTCTGGAATCTCAGGGCTGTCATTAGATTCCCCTTCCCTCTCTTCTTTTCTGCCTAGTGATGTCATTTCTGGTCTCTTCATGCACATTAATGTTAATTAATGCATTTAAAGAGCCTTGCACACGAAGGTTAATGAGCAAAAAACCCAAAAAATGTCTTGTTCATTAAGGTGAATGAACAAAGATATTGCTCAATAATCCTAAAGCAAAAAACAAACAAACAAACAAACCTACATAAACACACACACACAAAACACCTACTGGACATGACATATATACATATGTATTCCTCTACAACACAGATGCTCATGGGTAATAAAGTCATGACTATCGTATTCATGGTACACAGACAGGGTTACAGGTTGGGAGACCTGGGTGCATAGGGTGAGTGTTCTCAGAGGCAAGGCACAAAAAACATTGATTTCCACAAGGCTGTGTGGATCATACAATTTGCGTTCTGTCTTCATTCAAGAAATAATCTTCTTCTTTTTTTCCCCTTCAATGAGAAAAAAATGTGGTAAAACCTCACATTCATTAATTAACCAATGCCTAGGATGAAAAACAACAACAACCTTCCCCACAAAAACAAACAACAAAAAACTGTTTCTCTTCAGTTTGAAAAAATGCGGTAACACCTCACAGTCATTATCCAGTGCCTAGGAAGAAAGAAACAACATCCCCCAAAAACAAACAACAACAAAAAAATGGATACCAGTGCCTGAGTGGAACATAAATTCACCAGAATTGTGTTACTTTTTTCTTCTTCTTGTTTTTGTTGTTGTTGGTCTTGTATTGTATCATGATTTGCCAATGATGGATTAAAACTTGGAACTAACTAAAAAGAAGTTCATGCAAATCATTTATTGTAATCTATACTACACTGCATGTGTAGGTCAGTTTGAATTTAGTTCATATTGAAAATTACATAAACATTATGAAACAGTCTCAGAGCTCATTTCGAAGAGAGAGAGAGAGAGAGAGAGAGAGAGAGAGAGAGAGAGAGAGAGAGAGAGAGAGAGAGAGATCAAGCTGCTTGTTACAGTCTTACATAACACAACAGTCTTATGCAACAGTTTGTTTGCACTTAGTACCTCTACAAAAGCAGACTTCATATGATGAATCTGCTGTAAATCACAAATCAGTTCTAAAACTGAATAAAATGTAATTACTGTCACCATGCATTATAATACATAATGGAAAAAACATATTTCCTCTCTCATCATTCAGACATTAGAGTACAAAAATATCAATGAGTTGTGGCAAACCACCAATTCATTGTGATTTGCATAAAAATGTGGTGATGCTCATCATTAATTTGCAGGGGTGAGGTGGGGGGTAGTGTGGGGTTGCCCAGGCTCATATTATGTGACACTTATCTTCAATGTACATGTACAAATACTTGTGGCAAAAAAGAAAGAAAAAAAAGCACACATGTCATCTTTTACACACAAAACAAGTATAAGTATAAATGACCCCTGCACATGCACATCAACACACACAGACACAGACAGGGCAGACCAGCATATGACCATTTTCCTTTTACTCTTCTTAACCTTACAGCTAACTTGTCATCACTGTTAAGCCCCTGTTAAATATATCCAGAGGAAATCTGCATGTCCAGCAATAGCACACCTGTAAACATTGAAACTGTTTACATCTGCTTAACTGACCTCTCGCTCTTAGCCAGTAAGCTCTGCCCATTTAGACAAGCAGAGTAAACAACACAGCATAGGTTTATGTTCGACAACAGCTGATGACTTATAACTACTCTCCATGAGAAAACAGGAAAGAGAGAAGCATGGGACAGAGAGAGAGAAAGAAAAAAGAAAAAAAAGAAAAAAAAAGGAGGAAGAAGGAGGAGGAGGTGAAGAGGAGGCTAATGAAACAAAACAAAAGGAAAAACAAGGGCACTCAAAAACCAAAAAATTGCGCAAATACACATGTGGAAACATTGCTGCTGCATTCAATGAGAACTGGAGTTTTGCATCTCATGATCACGTGTCACTGTAAGTACATGAATACGGAATGTATTTATTATAGCTGAAGTCATCCGTCTTTGCTACTGCAAATATATATGTTGTTTCTAATGTAATATTACTACAGCAATACTATTACATGTTTATAAAATAGCAATAACAACTGGACCAACCTACTTATTTTTTGTTTTTAATCCAAACATGTAAATCATAGAATGATGGCTGAAACCATATACAGATAGTTCATGCTGTTTTGCTAAAAAACACAAACATTAAGCTCTCAACTAGCACTGACACTACTGCTTCCATTACATTTTACAACACTCAGCTTGCTTCGTAGAGAAAGAAGCAAATACACCACTGTGGGTGTATGAGCCTGCACTGAATGAGAAAAACAGGCTCTACAGGGTCAAATGTTTGAACCAACCTTCTGAGGCACATTTGGTCTGAGAAGGCCTGCCATTCTCCAACAGGTTAAAAGAGATAAAAAATAACAACAAAAACTTGAAATCAAGGACAATATTTTCTTTGAAAATGTTCTGCTGACGTAACTTCCCAGTTGAACCATTTCCTGCGTCAGTGACAATTAGTGAGACTCATCTCAGAACTGTAGGAAACACTCTCAAGCATCACAGCTGGGCAAATGGCTACTGACGGCCTCTTTGGCCTTGTTTGTCAGGGGAGGTAAGCACACAATTTCTGTACCAGGTATCAAAGAGGACCCTTGTAGCATGCAGCTAGTCCTGCTATTTGTTACTCTCCAAAGTCTAATAATAAAAAAAAGCTCATAAAATCAAGGGAGTGTTTATGAACAAAATCCTTGCTTTTGAGTTTTTGTTTTGATCTCTTCTACCCACTGTACAAAATACATTCTTTATGTACATCATTTTGAGTTGGACCTTGACATCACAAGCCAAAATTTCGGTATTGAATAGTATGGTACTGAAAATCATGCTTCCATTAAATTTGGGCGGTGTCTAAGCTGAATATAATTATCAGATTTAGAAGATGAAAAATAAATACACCACAGTGACTCTAGGTTGCAAAGAGAGAAAAACAGGCTAGTGTCAAGATGTTAAAGGGGAACTGAAATGAATATGCACATTGGCCTAAAAACTTAGAAAAAATATGCAAATATGCAGGCTTCATTTTGTTGTCCTATCCATATATTCAAAATACCCCCCCCCCCTTCTGGGTTTTTTTTTGCTTCAAGGCGCAGCCACGCTGGTTCACCGTTTACCAATGAAGAACAGAAAAATGTTGCCTTTTTAAGTATTTTATATTTTGCCACACAACCCCAGCCTTGTTCATCAGTCAAGGCAACACGGACACAGACTGCCTGGCACAAAATGGTAGCACTCATGGCTGGTGCTGTTTTCACAACTATCAAATGTTGATTTTGCATTTAACGACTAGGACAACAAATCAAGTGCAAAACTGATGTGTGACTACCTTCTATTTTATTCCCATCGATAGGGCCTGCCATGCTTCTTCATTTCAGTATCCCTTCAGGTTACTTGGGCTGGCTTTTGACATTAGAAAGCGATGTACCAGCCGTTGGCTCATATAACAAATTACAATGCATGATGCTGTCCTCACATGTATCACCCTCACATCATTTACTGCCCCACGCACCTGTAACACTTGTCAGCACAGAACACTCAGTTGAAGTGTCACCTGCAACTACCTACTGGCATGACAAGAACACTCATCTGAGGCTGTCAGCCACATTGCCCTGTTTTACTGGCTTCACTCACATCCCCTTCTTTGTCCACTCATGCAAACATAACTCTCATTAAACTGTGGAAAAGATAGAGAGCAAAAACAACAACAAAAATTTTTTTTCTTAAAAAATCAAAAAAATCACAGAACAGTTATCAGCATTTTCTAAAAGCAAAGGAATTAAAACAACACTTAGCTGAATCATGTGCTGGTATGTGGATCAATACATTTAAAAGAGAGAGAGAGAGAGAGAGAGAGAGAGAGAGAGAGAGAGAGAGAGAGAGAGAGAGAGAGAGAGAGAGAGAAGAAAAAAGAAAAAAAGAAGAAAAAAAGAGAAGAATAAAGAATGAAAGAAAGAAAAGGAAATGCTAGGCAACTGCATTCTTTAGGTCTATCAAAATGCTCACTTTCCCATTCTTGAAACCATCACAAACATGAACATTTATGCGTACAAACCAAACAGAAAACAAACAGTTTACAAGCAATGCCTCAGGTTAAGGTATCTACCAGACAACAGGTGGAATATTGCATATCACATGGATATTAATTAGGCCCTTTAAAAAAAGGTCTGTTTTTTTTGTTTTGAAGGCAGACATGACCATTGTACATTGTAGTAATTGCAAACGAAAACTGAATCAGGAGCATATCCCACACATTTCCACAACCATACATCCAAATCACAATGGTGTCACAGGATCCTAAACATGACATTTCACAACCATGCCACAACCAACTCTTCCCACGCATACAGCTCTACACATGCATACATGCACATACTCATAATCACCCCCCACCCCTCTTCATCCCCACTCCACCATGACATGCATGCAAAAGGCTGCCCAAAGGGAAACCTGTGCCATTATGCGACAATAAGTAGTGAAACAAAGTCTTGTCCACTGGTGATGTTGACAAGGCCATCTTCTGTGTGCAACATACAATGGTGATAAAAGCTGACAGTTTGCAAATGTGCCAGGCATCCAATAAAAATGTTTTTTGAGGACCACACCTCTCTCTTTACATAAAATTCAATAGCATCCACAGAAATGGTGCATGACAGTCAACAGTCACAGAGTGTGCTGAACAGGCCCCCACAAGCCACAATGATAGGGGGCTGGGCCATCCCTGTCCACTCTCCTGTTGGTCACACCAACCTTGGACATGGTCTGTGAAACAGTGCAGAGTAGTTTAGCGTTCATCAACACCATCTGTTAGGGCAAATATTTATCACAACAAAAAACGTTGTTGAAGATGAACACCTAATCTGGAATGATTATAGATTGTCGAAGTCTAACATTCAGGCGCCAGCACTCTTAAATACAATGTCTGTGCCAAAAGTTTGTATGTTGGGCATACACAACATCAGAATAGGAGTATATCGGTTACAATTAAAAAAGAGCAATCATGTTCAGATGACGCAAACACACACACACACAGACACACACACGCACGTGCACACACACACGTACACACACACTTTCCATTTTATCTTTGGACTCTCCTTTGACCTTGGATATAGGTCAAGGTATGAACATATAAGCTCCTTACAGAGTTTTTCATCAGGAAAAGTTTGACAGACCTCACTTGAAACAGTGTTTGAGAAACGCCATGACTGACTACAGAATTTTAGACAGCACACCTCATGTCAATAAAAGTGCTACACGCGTGACCTTGGATATGGGTCAAGATACAAACAGATAAACTCCTTACAGAGTTTTTCATCAGGAAAAAAATTGAAAGACCTCACTTGAAACAGTGTTTGAGAAATGCCACCACGACTGACTACAGAATTTTAGAATGCACACCTCATGTCAATGAAAGTGCTACACACGTGACCAGGTACAACAGTCATGCAAAGTCTGAAACTGACTGATCTTATGGAGAAAATACAACTTTCAGAGTGATCTTTTAGATGTCACTGTGACCTTGGAATTAGATTTCACTGTGACCTTGGAATAAGCTAAGCCAGCAAAACAGGCATGAACAGGTTACTTGACAGCAAGTTATTATGCAATGCCAAGCGAACAATGAAGGTCCTATCAGGATCAAACACACTTCAGTGAATGGCAAGCAAAGGCCTGGTTAATTCTCCAGGACACATATTACCTGTCACACGTGAAGATGGTGGGGCACACACTGAGCTGAAAGTACTGGGAAAGAAGAAATCAGAAGGGAAGAATTCCCAGCAGTGGGTGAAATGTGAAAGCTACATTCTGATTAACTGCAGACCTAAAAATGGTAACCTGTAAATGTTCCTGGTTGAGGCAGAGGGGGCTTTGATTTGTGTGTTGGTGGTACCCCAATACATGGGTATTAAGAAGCAAAGCTCTGCAGACTGAGGCTACCATCAGCAAATCTTAAAAGATCTGACTGAAACAATGCAGGAAAAGCAAAAACAAACAAACAAAACCAGGGGCAAACTGAGGTGTTAGCTGAGAACAGAAACATCCCTTCTAAATACAAGCCACAGTCACTACAATCATGTGTGTGTGTGTGTGTGTGTGTGTGTGTGTGTGTGTGTGTGTGTGTGTGTGTGTGTGTGTGAGTGTGTGTGTGTGTGTGTGTGTGTGTGTGTGTGTGTGTGTGTGTGTGTGTGTGCATGTGCACTTTTGTGTGCATGTGTTTGTGTGTGTGTGTGTGCATGCATGTGTGTGTAAAGTTAATTAGTAATTGGATTTTAACCTCTGAAGATTTTGTTGCAAATTATTCTGCTGCTAAACCCACACTGATGAAATCATATCTGGGTCTGAAAGTATTATACATGAACAGATTCACTTCAAAAGCTCCAACGCACCAACATTTGTTTACTGCATAAGGAGGACATATTACACCTAATTAGCAATAAAGCATAAGAAACAGGATGTTTATAAATGTGGTAAGATCCCAGACAGTACACAGCTACTAAATAATGCCAGTGTTGGAAGTCGACAACACAATGTGTATATCACATTAACATCAGCTAAATTAGTACAGCTTACAGGTGGAAGGTCAAGGACACTTGTGTCATACAAAATGAAGGACGCTGGAGTGCTCCTTTGGAAGGCCAAATTTACAGAGGTTGAATCCAAGGACACTGGTTTGATAAGATAAAGGTCACACATGTTTTGCACAGAAAAGAAATTCAGATCAGAGGTGAACTCAATTTTGACAGTGATGGATGCTCAAGTGTCAGAAAAAAGGCCAAGAACACTGGGTCAAATGTGGAAGGTGAAGTCTGACGGGTGGAAACTGGAAGGTGAAGGGCATCTGAGGTGGAAGGTCAAAGACACCATATCCTGACTGAAATGGCACAGTATGCTGGCTGGCAAGGTGATCACAGGTCAAGGTCATACAGCAGTTTCTTGATCCTCAGACACAACCAGCTGGAAATGTTCTTGGTCTGCAATAAACAGTCAGAGTGGTCTGTAAACACACACGGACACAGCCAAAAAGGACACAAACTCTGTGACAATCACATTAAAGAGAAACCGAAGGGAAGACGCAAACTGGCCTGAAATTGTACAAAATGTGCAATGTTTCCATCTGATGGCTTCATTTAGGTTGTTCTCTCAATATTTATACAAAATCAGTACTTTTTTGCTTTAAATTTGAGCTCATTGGGGTGTAGATATGTTGGTTTACTCTTTACCAGTGAAGTGCAGATAATGGTTTGCTTGCCAGATATTTGATACTTTTGCCACACACCTGCCTTGTTTATGATGTTGCTCACTTTGGGGCTAATGCCTGAAAACTTTCTCTGGTTCTTCAAGTAAATTTTTTCTTCAGCCATAATATCATTTGAAATTTCCCCATTCTTATTCACTCATATGATTAAATACAAATGGAATAAAGCTGTGGGTGAGAATAAACATGTTAAAAGGGAAACAAACCCAAGATGTGAGATGGCCTAAGAATGAAGACAATGTGCAAATATCATCTGCATGCTTCATTTTCTTGCTTTATATTGTTATTTATAAATGAAACAAATACTTTTTTTGCTTCAACTCTGAACTCCTCAGTGCATAGCCATGTTGGCTTACTCTTTATCATTGAAGAGCAGAGAAAGGTTGGCTCATGTGGTATTTCATATTATTACCACACATGCCAGTCTTGTTTATGTTACAAATACAGGACACAGTTTGTGCAGCACTCATAGTTGTCTTTTCACGATTTTCATTTTTTACATTGAGTGAAAAACTGCTGTGTGTCTATTTTCTATTCCATTTCTAGCATGAGGGCCTGTGGTGCCTCTTTGATTTGATTTCCTTTTAGATAAAGCAGTTCCCACTGACAACATGCCTCCAGTCCTGCGGCAATGCAGTATGATTGAGAAGATCTGCATACGTGCCTTCACTAAATAATCATTCAGTATGTGTATTAAAACATTATTTGAATTAGAATTCACCCGTATCATTCTTTGATCAAATGTATAGTTTTTGTCAGAACAAGAACAGAATGCACTATCAGTCAAATACCCATAATTCACTCAACAATCCTGAAGTATGTACACTACTAGTACAACATTATTTTTCTTTGGAAAATGGGACAACTCTTGTCAGCGCTAGAGCAGAATGAATTATCAGTCAAAAAACCCTGACGAGAGGCTGCTGACATTGTCATTATCAGCATCTTACCTTCTATCCGGAATGTTGGGCAAAGGCAAAATTACTGTTGTGTTGAAGAGTCCCATGTCAGGCTTACTTTCAGCTGTAATAATCTTTGTGAGTTGACAAACTCCCTTCTTAAAATTCCTGAAGTCAGAATGTAGTTGCTGAGGTGGTGGAAATGACTGTACTTGGATGTAGGGCATTATCTCTCTTGCTCTTTATCACATCCCTTCCAGCCCTTGTCTTCAAATTAGTCTTTAACCCCCCCCACGCCCCCCCCCCCCCCCCCCCCCCCCCGTCCTTCTCAGCCGTGTGTGTGTGTGAGTGGGTTCATGTACTCTTTATTGGCATTGTGTGTGCGTGCAATGCTGTATGTGTATATGCGTGTGTGCACATATGTGTGTGTGATCTTGTGTGCATGTGTTCTTGCCATACTTTGTATGAAAATGTAAATTTTTGTATGTTTTGTATGCTTGCATGTTTACCATTGATTTGTATAATTGTTGGCATTACGCAATGTATGTTTTTCTTTAAGTTGTAAAGTGCTTTGAGTTTCTGAAAGCGCTCTATAAGTTGCCTGTTATTATTATTATGTATGTTTTGTGGGGAAAGGTTGCACACACAATCTTTCCACCCAGTACTGGATGAATCTTGGCCTTTCAGCTGAGGAATGCTAACAAACAAACAAACAATATCATTCAAATTTACAATGGACTTGGTTGCACTTTTACCCATCAAGCGCTTACTTTCCAAGTAAGCTGCCAATTCTTTGTCCTCTGCTTTGAGTGCTTGCTGTCGTGGGGAATTGCCCTGCAAAATGAATTACTATGCTTTAAATACGATAAAAACACATCACAGTCAGTTATGAACAATATTTTGAAAAAAATAAAGACCCCATCCCCAATACAAAAAGAAAGAAACCAACAACAACACCAACAACAACAAAAACAAAACAAAAAACAAGACAAATGCGCAGCCTACTTCCATCCAAATTGGAAATATCTCACTTTCATTACTTTCTAGAAACTCTGCTGCAAAATAAAACGGGGTATGGTCACCAAAAATGGTATGAATAATCAACAATGACACTTATGTTTACCACCCTACCCAGTGCAGACAAAAGGTGACACACTACAGCCACAGGCCATGCCACAGACCATGCTATAGGTATAGGTGTCAAGATGTCAGCTTTGCTGTGGCTTATCACAGCACCCTCACACACACACAAGTGACAGTACTGAAGCTACAGGCACTTGGCAATACAAATGAACCTTGACCAACAACCTCACACTTATATCTGCAACCCTGCCTCATTGCCATAGCAATCTTTCTGGTAGTAATATACATGGAGCAAAATTTTAAATGATTCATCAGTTTTGATACAAGTCAGTTATTTTTGCCATTTCAGAATCAGCCAGCCATGTATGATCTGCCATTGTGGAAACCTTCACCAGCTGTGTGCTGCAACTGGCTGCAGCAAAATGTCATGCAGTAAGAAGCAAAGCTGCTCTGGTCTTATCCTTTTTACATGCATTGCCTGCACTAATGCTGCATCTAAGCAAGGCTGTGTGGCATGACTTTGATCTTGCACACAA
Source organism: Alviniconcha strummeri (assembly GCA_963584105.1). NCBI lineage: Eukaryota > Metazoa > Mollusca > Gastropoda > Provannidae > Alviniconcha > Alviniconcha strummeri. The sequence goes on from OY757544.1 coordinate 23,155,500, forward strand.
GCCACTCCACAACAATCTTCAAACTTTGCTGTTGCATGGCTTGTGGCTGCGGCATGTTGCCTATGTCTGCAGTGGCCTTTACCAGTCATGTCCACATATATTTAACCATCAAGCTAAACTTGAACTTGCTTAGATTAGAACTTGTTAAGAATGCACAGCTTCACAGTTTCACCTTTAAAATATCACTGTGACCTTGAAATCTGATCAAGGTCACTGAAACTGACAAGACAATTTGAAGCTCAATCATGGTTGTCACCAAAACTGCAAAGACTGCAAGATCTAACTCAAATCAGTTCTGAAAGAAAAGTCTGAAAATGCATCTATTCTCTCCCATAAATGGCATCAAAGTAATGACAAGCATTATCTGCATGTTGCTGACAGTGTAAAAACAAAAAGATTGTAAGAACCTGAAAGTCAAGGCGTGTGAGAGAAGCCCCGGCAGCCACCAACATGTGGCAGATGGTTCGACGCTGATACCATGCTGCCTTGTGGAGGGCTGTCTGACCTCTGGAATCACAAAATACAACAAAAGACTGTACTGGAATACACTAACAACACAAAACCGTTTCCTACTACAACCAGCTCTTCTGGTCCAAAGGACTTCTTTTCTTCTTATTTTATGCTGGTGAACACAAAACAGTCAGATACGTGAAACACATACGTGATACTTTCAATTGTAACAGTACTAGCTATACTGTATAGTCACGGGTATGTGTGTGATGCTGAACCTGGTCTTTATGTTTTTTTACTAGCTTTTCAAGATCTAACAAAAGCTTTATTACCTTCCATGCAACAGCCAGTTAAATGCATTAGATGCACAATGATTTTTTCACTTCCAGATTTTGCTGTCAGGAACATTGTCAATTTTTCAGAAACTCTCCAGTTCTGGCCCTCTGCATGCAACCAGTCATGCACATTACAGTAACAAAATGATGCAACACAACACCTTTAACTATGCTAGTTAGCTAGTGTGTAACTGGAATTTAATGCCCTGCTAATTGTACAGGGTCACCTCAGCACAATCAAACTTTGCCATAAGCAAACGCACACTTCAAAACCTCTCATTATACACGCACGTGCGCGTGTGCACACACACACACACACACACACACAATCATACACACATATTTTAAAGAGCTAGTCCCCTCAGTATTATCCCTGTTAAAAGAGCACATAAAGTTTAGGACATGCCAATATCATAGACCACTCCATCTAATTTAGAGACACCAGATTAAAGAAAAAAGGAATGGACAGAAATAAACAAACAAAAGTTACATAAATGCATAATGGCAAATACCAGTGCCATATGGCAGCAAATTGCACATACTATCTTCTCCCAGCTGCTTAACACAAGCCATACAAAAAAGCCTCACTCTTAATGAGAAATGTTTGAGGATTTTATAGAAAAAAAGTCAGGAGAATAGATCATTAGCAGAAAAATGACATGACAGAAAGAGTAAGACTAAGAGGACTAGGCAGAAAAACGAGAGAGGAGATTGGAGACAGGAATCAAATGACAACTCTGAGATTCCAGGCCTCCCTTTGGGGGCTTTTTTTTATGCATTTCCATTTTAAATGACACAGCGATGACCACAAGATGCAACAGGGCCTTAGTAATTAAACCAAACACTACTGTTATCATTGCCATTGTTGATTTAAAGCAGTTACTGTGGCTGTTCCAGATGTAGAATATCTTGATTCATCTGAGCACTTTTCATTTAATTTTCTTCAGTATCCACCACAAGAAATAAGAAGCCTGTGGAAAATTGATATAATAAGCCAGACCATCTGCTGAACCCCCCCCCCCCACTTTCTTTTCATGGAAAATAAAGTTAGCATGATTTATTAAGCGATGAAAATATAGTGCAGTTTGAAAACAGTTCACAGAGAGAGAGAGAGAGAGAGAGAGAGAGAGAGAGAGAGAGAGAGAGAGAGAGAGAGAGAGAGAGAGAGAGAGAGAGAAGAGAGAGAGACAGACAGACAGACAGACAGACAGACAGACAGACAGACAGACAGACAAGACAAGACAAGACAAGACAAGACAAGACAAGACGAGACAGACAGAATGTACTCACTTTTCATGTTCCACCATGTCCAGAATAACTGGTGGAGCTGAAATCACAGGTACAACTGAATTATAGATCTAAACACTCCACTATGACGCCCCCCCCTCCACTAGTCATGCAACATCTTGTTTACAAAATCCATACAAATCCATACATGGGCCCAACTCACAGTGCAACAACTAATCTTGGTCTGTTAAAATCCTTTTGAATGTAAACAACTTAACTGACATAGCAAGAACACAGTCGCCGGGAGTTCTATTTTCTACTTGTACAGTTTTGAAAGCTTGCCCTAGAGCATGTTCAGTTATCATGAATGTAAAATGCTCAAGCACAATGGCAACTATAGCCGTGGCAGCAGCACTGTTGTTGTATTGACTACTGTCACCTACCATTGTCGATCAGGAACTTGACGACGTTTTTGTGTCCGAACCTTGCAGCATGGTGAAGAGCTGTCATCCCATACTGATCAGTGACCAGCAGTCAGCCCCACGGTGATACGCCTCACACAGCTGGTGAAACAAACAGCAGTAAAAATAATGGTTAAATGACTAGCTGTTTTCCAAAGGGAGAGACAGGGGAGGTGGTGATGGTGGTGGTGGTGGTGTGTGGGGGGGGGGGGGGGGGGGGGGGGGTTGGGGGGGGGTGGTGCATAAAAGCCTTTTTTATGAAACTGACTGGGAGACAAGCAACTGAATGGTCATACTGTGAACTTGACTGACTCCTGATGTTTAATGTCGAGTCATCCTCAAAGCATCTTGTCAGGGTGACGTTTGGTAAGACAAAGAACAGAATGGATGGCAAGGCAGAGGAATGCTTGGTATAAGCTTCAAAGTATCAATGAACAAAAAACTGTAACATGTAACGCTCACTGTTCTGCTGGACTATGCCCTATTAAATGGGTTGTGGTACTGCTGAAATGACAAACTGGTAGTAGGACAGTTCACTGACTGCCCTAGATAATGTAATATTTACAACATGAAATTGACCAAACCATACCTTTTGAATATCTCCTCGCTTGGATGCATCCAACAATGCTGAAAAATCAACAACAAAACAATGTCAGATCTGAACTCAGATCACAATGCTGCTAAAAGTGATAGGTTTTGATCTAGGTAGAATGCTCATTAAGGTACACCAAAACAATATCCTGCAGGAATCATTTTAAGAAATTAACTCAAGGTGCAGTGCCTCCAGTGTGTCTCTGCCTGGAAAAAACTACAGAAAGGTGGTGGCAAATAAAATGTTAGACAAAGTTAAAGGGATGTAATGTTTCAAATTAAAAAAAGGAGAAGGTTTAAAAACTCCTTTTTTTCTTTTTCTTTTTTCTTTTTTAAAGAAGTAGAAAAGTGGACCAGACAGAAACACCATCTCCATGTACTTGACAGACACTTGGATGGTCACTGAAAATACTTTTTTAGTTAATGACTGTTCATTTTCCAAGATGCCTTTCAAATGACCAGTCACTTCTACAAAGCTGTCTAAATTAGTGCCATAAATCAAGGGTGAAAAGTTAAAAGCCCAAATGCCAGAATTTTAAACTTCCCCAATAGGAATTTCCTGATTTTAACCAAAAAACAAAAACAAAAAACTAATGACATTATTCTTGTCAAATGACCTCATGTCCCAGCATCACTGACACAATCATTCACAGGCATGTTTGAACTGAAATTGTCAAATAAAGGCTCTTTAATAAAGTCCCAATCTAAATCTCATGTTTATTACCATTCTGCAATAGGCAATACAACAAATCTGAAACAGAACAAGGCCCAGAGCGCTTGTGCAGAAATTAACAAACAAGGAAGTTAATTAGCACTTGAAATACATAACACAAGTACAACAACAACAAAAAACCTGAGTCACTTACGGTAACTCTCACCTGGCATGCATGTAAATACAAGGTACTTAAAACTCCACCAGAGGAACATCCTCTGGTGAGGTTATGTACCTTGTATTTACATGCATGCCAGGTGAGAGTTACTGCAGGCGACTCCGTCAGGTCTTTGTTGTTGTACTTGTGTTACATATTTTGAGTGGCAATACAACAGTTTTGTCAGCTGCAAAGATAAAGGTCTGTTTGAAAAGACACCAGTGAAGTACCAAGGTCCCCAACACACCTAGGCACAATGCATGACTGGCACATAACCTCACCTTTCTCCAAAGGGGAGGCGATGCGGGGGATGGAATGGACTTCTGCAGTGGCGCAAGACACAGCAGTGAAGTTGTAGTGCTTATCTGGCCCCACTGTAGAGTTGGGTGTACCAGGCTCTGAGCTGAAACAATCAAAGAGGAGATAATGCATCAGAAAACAGAGGCCATGTCTTTGTACCTGTTTGATGCGTCAGCAGACTATTTCATCCACCCAATGACGTACTGATTCATCCATCTGTTTGGTCCAGTGGCTGCATGGTAATTCATTCAGTCATTAGTAAGTACAGTTGCATGCATTCACTAATTTATCACTTCATCTGTTGGTTGTGAGTTTTTGTCTCACCTGTCTACTGATTTATCAGTTCATGCTAGTTAGTGATTTTGTCCCATCTGTAAACTATTTTATCAATGA
>OY757544.1:23160325-23187011 GCA_963584105.1 Alviniconcha strummeri
AAATGCCATGCCCGTGAAAGCTTGAAACTAATACAAAACTCACTAAAAGCTCTATTCTGCAGGGAGGTACTTCACTAAGATTTAGCAAAGCTGTCACACATGCTGAACTGAAAGGTTGATAACTATTGCAATGGTAACTCAAGTTAGTACATTTTCTGTTGAAGCAATCAGTTTAGCAGTGAATACAAAATATACCTGTGTAAATAAATATGCGTATGTACATGTGATGTATGAACATAACAGAGTGAACTGTCTGAACACTTACTGCTGGATTCAAAGGCAGTACTATTCAAGCACAGGACAGACTAGTCTAGAATATGCAGGTGATTGCTTGTAAAGGTTATGAAGAGGGGGGGGGGGGGGGGGGGAGGAGAAAGTAAAGAGACAAAAGAGATGAAAGCTCTAGTCTACAAAGTTAGGGGTTTCGCAGGGTATTACCCAGTGGTGGGTGCTACCACATGACATCAAAGAAGACCAAGGCCACAGCCTAACTAGCTTAATTTACCCTAAGCATTACAAGGTGAAGGCTGCCTCAAGGGTAAATACAGCTTCTGACTGTGCTATCCACTCTTTCTTAAGTTAAGTCTCTCTTTAAACACTTGTATTGATATCTGCATTAATTTATATCAGGCTGTTGTAAGTTAACAAAACAAAAACAAACTCAACCTCGAAATATTAACTATATGTAGCATCATGCAAAACCAACTTCTGTAGTGACCCCATTCACTTTAAGTGATACACACAGAAAACAAGGACGCAGTAAAATGACAAACCCAAACTAACATGAAAACATGCACATATCAAAATCACAAATCTCTAATTCCGCAACCCAAGGTGAACCCCAGGCAACCCAAGGCAAGCTGCAGACGGCTAGGTCAGCTCAGGAGGTAGCAGTTAGGTGAAGCTGGATGGTTGGTAGGTAGGTAGGTAGGTAGCAGAAGGTTGTAAATTCATGCAAAAATCCACTTACAGGCTGACCGCAATTTGTCTTTATCATAATGCAAGGCCTCGTAGTCAGCCATAGAGATGCGGCTGACTTGAATTCGCAGCCTCTCAGGGAGGGAGGGTGGACTGAAAAAAGCAAAATCAGGACTATGACTGGGGTCAATCTACCTGTGGGGGACCCTGGGAGAGGAGACTGCAAAGGTAACAATGGTTGGTTTACAGGTAATTGCATGGCTGCTTAAGGGGTGATTTTAGGACAGGTTTGGGGGGGGGGGGGGCAATAACAGGGCTAATTCAAGAGCAGTTTTGGACAGGATTTAGGATGCTCACTGGGGCCGAGAGGTGATTTTAACTTAAAATTCAAAACAGATTTGGTGGTGGTCAAAAGACTGGTCTGGGGTGGATGGAGTGGGAGGGAGGGAACAGACCCCCCCAACCACACACACACACACACACACACACACACACAAATGGAGAGAGAGAGAGAGAGCTCAAACTCAAAAACTTTATTTTACAAGGATTGTAGTTTAGATTTAGTCAAAAACCTGTCTAACAACTAGTCCTTGCTAAGCTAGTTTTATGGGTATATAAAAGAGGTCTCAAATGGCCAGTCACTGCAGTGGCAATCACTTGAAAACCTCAGTCTCTCTCTCTTTGTGAGAGAGACAGAAAGCTCGAACTCAAGCACTAAAACATTATTTTACAAGGATTAAGAGAGAGAGAGAGAGAGAGAGAGAGAGAGAGAGAGAGAGAGAGAGAGAGAGAGAGAGAGAGAGAGAGAGAGAGAGAGAGAGAATAACAAGCTGTGGGCGGACTTATGTGTGATGAATTGTAGCTGCAATGGTAGCAACAGTTGGTGAAGGAGATGGAGGTCAGTCAAGGCTAGCTCCCCCCCCCCCTTTTCCACACACAGTAACAACAAAACATCAATCAAAACAGACTCATGCATCTTCCTCAGCAGTCACCCATGACCTTTCAAGCTTGTAATGGTAAAGCAATTAACCTCACCATGGGCTATATTAGGGTCTAGGTGGGGCATCTTCTGAACTGAGACTGAGTGACAAGACTGATCAATAATACTGGGGTTGATCTAGTTCTATTGTTACGTTTCAAATGATGGAGTCAAGTGTCATACTGTCATCATCAATTTACTCTTGTTTGCTATCTGAAAGGTTGGGAAATGGGGTGTGAGAGGAGACAGGGAGATGGGATGCAGAAAAGGTCTGTGGCTACTCCTAATGGAAGAAGCAGCAATAAACAAAGATCCAGTGATTGCAAGACACTGACCCATGATAATGCATCACCACACTAAGTTTGGCTACAAAAGGTTAAATCACTCAGAAAGTATTGTGCAGACAAACATTCAATAAAATTCTTAACTCTTTCTGTGACCGTGACCTTAAACATAGCAAAGCAATCTTTTTATGAGGCACTCCAGCTTATGCTGATGTACCATTAAAGTAAATTTGGTCACAAAAGGATCAGCAGTTCAGAACAATAAATATGCTGTTTTAAAAAAAAAAATTATTATATGAGCTAACATTGTGACCCTCACCTTGAAGATAGCAACCCATTTTTTCCCTGCTTGACCCTTTACCTCATGATAATGTATGACTTCAGCTGTTTGGAAGATATCATCTGGACAAATATTAATTGAAATTTGGAACCCTCACTGTGACCTTGACCTTGAACACAACACAATCCAATACTGTCATTGGCCACTTTGGCAAAAGAATCATCAGTTGAGAAGATTTTGAAGAAAGTCATATTTTGATTATATAAGCCTTCATTGGGGGGGAGGGGGGGGGGGGAAGAGAACAGGTGAGGGGAGGGGAGGGAGGTGGTCAGGGGTGGGAGTGGACATTTCAGAGACCACTGTGGACCAACCGACAGGTAGATCTACATACTACCCTCGCCCACCCACCCCAGTTGATCTGAACTATTCACAGAAGAGGACAGGTAGACAAAGAGACATCTTAATACAGCACAATCTACTCTCAATGAACATTGCATAAATGTCCTTTAAGAAATGGCATTGATATGTAGCCTCAAAGTATTATCAACACCCCCCAAATCCTTGTCATGTTATTCAGCACTACTAATGTCCCAGAAGCACAGGCTTCTTCCACAAAAATCACATGGGCGCATGAATTTTTTTTGGGTTTCAATTAACAACATTTTTGTTTAACAAAACCTTTTTCTAAAGTAATTCATTCCCTTGTCTGCTTGAGAATTTCTCAATAACAAGAAGCAAAACTAACAGGAAATAACTAGAATTTCACTCAGAAAGCAAATACTATACTGAGAAAAAGCAAAGGCAATCCAATTATGGTCAGTTTATGTGATCTCCTCTGCAAATTCCATCATAATCTCATGAAGTCTTCAGAAATTTTTCATTTTTATCATCTAAAAAAGACATAAAAATAATGAAAAACAAAATCAGGCAACAAAAACTTTTGCTGTTAAGGGGAGGGGAGAGAGAGAGAGAGAGAGAGAGAGAGAGAGAGAGAGAGAGAGAGAGAGAGAGAGAGAGAGAGAGAGAGAGAGAGAGAGAGACTCAGAGAGAGACAGAGAACAGAAATGTATGTAATATAAAAAATCTCATTCAGAAATCAGTGACAAATATTTTGAAATCCAAAATGAACCAAAATTCACCACTTAAATGTTCAGTACTTGTATATATATATATATACAGTCTCATACAGAGCTAACTGTGGTAACTTGAAATGCACCAAAGTGGTCATGCATCTCAAATTTGCAGAGTTGTCACTAGTTTAAGAAAAGATTATAATCTTTGGTTTAAGACAGGAAAGATGGAGAAAACTTTACCTGATCTTGAGTTTTGTGCTGGATAGAAGTATTCCAAGCACAAAGTGTGTCACATCTTTAGCACAGCCCATAGTTAACTTTGCTAAATTCTCAATCAGCATCCAACACACCATTGCATACAGTGATGTATTAATTAATCCAAATTTCATTTACAACACTCTACACATCCATTCAATGTCAGTAAAATATATTTAAAAATCAACAAAAAGAAAACAGTACAAGGCACAATTGCCAATTTCATTTGAAGCTTGTGGTTTTTCTGAAAGTATAGGTACAAATTTGAATACAGGGGATCCCTGTACAAGTTGAAAGCATAGACAGTCACTGAATCAGTGTGTGAATACAGGTGCTCCCTGTACTAGTTGGCAAATAGGTGTAATCACTGAATCGATGAGTGAATACAGGTTGTGCCCTCAGGCAATTCCTGTACCAGTGGGTGAACACAGGTTAAAAATACAGGTGCTTACCGGTGGTAATCCCTGTACTAATAGCCTGTCGATAAATGTTTCCTACAAGAATGATTGTATTCAACAAATCAACAAATTTAACCCATGCCCAGTATATTTAAGTGTAAATCAGTCAGCATGAGTGGTTGGGAGTGGGAGTGGGGGGGGGGGGAGATGAAAAGAAGGGGGGGGGGGGTGCGGAACAAAATAAAAAAGAAATTATATACTCTGATACAACCAAGTCTGCACAGTTGAACTGAATATCCCTTTCTCTGCTTAATGAAAAGGATCCTGCTGCATTCATCTAGCCAACATATCTGACAAAATGTAGTGCCTTTTGATGTACACTTAGAGGGGAAGACTGTCTCATGGACAACTTTGAAAACTAGAATTAAGGTCACAAGCAGCAACCACAAGGCATTCTTATGAAATTGCAACAGATACCTTTTCGGTAACAAATACTGCCAAGATTTATAACAATAGGTATGACAAAGATTTCCATTCCTCATTGCCTGGAGAAGGTGCACTTAACTGAAACTGAACAGCTAATCTTATTTGATTTAAAATTAGCAGAATCTTCTTTTATATATATATATATATTTTTATTGGTATCTTTATTCCAACTTAAAACACTCAACCAAATACTCACTGCCTTGCCAGACTTGCAAACAAAAATAAAAATAACAAACTGATACAATCTCTAAAACATATCTGCAATGACCTCAACAAAACACAACCAAATGCTGGGTTAGAGTGATACAATCTAGGCCAATTTGAAGGAGCAGAGATTTTTTCTTCTTGAAATCTGTGAAGTTTGGGAGGTGGTGAACTGCTGTTAGGACAGGCAAGGCCTTATTTTCCCTTGGTCAGAGAGTCTGCCATGATGGGATTTTGTTCTCTGCCCTGTTATGACCAGTAGAGTTGGCTTGGGTGTTAAAAACCAATTACAGCAGAACCCCTCATCCAAGACCACAGCTAAAACCAAACAAAATAGATCTGAAAAAATTGGTGGTGTTTGACAGAGATATATGTTTACATGGAAATGAGGACAGGTTTCTGAAAAAGTGGTATTAAAAGAGGACCAGTCTCCCATCATGGAAGCCTTTCATCAGCAGTTCCACCGTATATCTCTCTCTCTTTTCGCATGTTAAAAAGGGGGCAAGCTCTTGTGTGCACAAATGAACAGCACTTGAACCTAATTACACACAAGACACAGCTGTCAGTGGAACACTTTCAAGATAAAGTGGCTGGGAACACCAAAAACTGCTTCCCTTCAAGAGAATGTTTCTTAAAGGGGACACAAAGTGTCACAGCAGTAAGGGTCCTATCAATAAGAATGGAACAAAACTATACACTACACAGTTTTCCAGTTAATTTATGGTCTTGTTTATTCAGCAAGACTGAAGTCATAAAAACACATCTGCAACTGATGCCAGTTTTGTCTCTGCAGTCTTTGTCTTTTATGTCATGAACAATGCTGGTGTGTGAGGCACAAGTGTCTATTACAGGAGCCTCCCCCTTTTTTGGTTCTTTTTGTGTGTGTCTTTGTTGGTAAAGAGTTAACCATGCACTATGAGGTGCCCAAATTCAAAGCAAAAAAGTGCATAGAACAAAGCTACCACATAAAACCTGCAAATATTGGGAATTTTTTATGCTGCAACTTTATGTTGGGTGTGGGGGGTGGGGGTGTGGGGAGGCATTTAAAATCACTTTGCCAAAGAAGAATTTCAGGGTTCCACTGCATACTGTCAACTGTTTGATAACAGTGCTCAAAAACATATGGTATGCACAAATTTAGACAAATTTAGACTGTATCACTGTAACATTCAACTGAAAAAACATTGTAAATATATCCCTGAAATAAAACTAAAACCAACAAAACCAGCCTAAAAAAGAAGGAAAAAGCATGCAATCTAAACCTTTAACCTGCACATATCATGTACATTTTACAGAGAACACAAACTATATACCTTTGTTTATTTGTTGCATACACCATACTAAATAACTACATTTTTAAACTACCCCAAGAAACTTTGATTTAATGATTATGGTGCAGCAGAGAAGTTGAAGATGCTGGAAGATTGTGCAACTGACCTGAGGAGATGAATTAGCCTGACAGTTTGAAAACAGTCTCTTGTCAAAGGCGGGTGAAAAAGGCTGGACATGATTAGCAGCATCAATGTCCCCCTGACTTAAGGTTTATTTGAAATACCAGTCTCCTTCATCTCCTTTAGTCCATCGTCTAATCATCCTTCATCATATCCTTCTTACTACCAGAAAATGTTATGCCTCAGTACTTACTCATTGGTGATGGGCATGGAGCCTCGACGCTTCAGCTTGGCAATCATGTTGGCCTGGTTGCGGAATGTGATGTGAATTTTGGAGGGTCGAAGCCGGCATGGTTCTCCATCCACTTGCATGGGCATGGGTTTGTAGGTGGTCATGCGAACAGCTCGACACTGTGTCAGTCTCTCTCCATGACCACCAACGTGAAGTGTTGCCTAGCAACAGACACAAAGATGGGCATCCAATCGGTCTGTAGTGGAAAATGAGTCACACTTTCTGTGAGACTGTTGCAATGTTAAATTGCCCGGCAAAAAACAAAAACAAGAAGCAATAATGCAGACAATGACAGGCCTGTAGATGGGTATGCAAAAACTGTATACCATACATGTTATTGTAACCAAGTGTATTGCATGTGTTTTAGGCTACGACCCTTTAACCTTTCCTGTCCTTTTCATTTTTGATTGGGTGGGAGTTTTATAGCCCCAGTTATCTAAAGTGTTAAAACTTGTGCGCTGGGCCTGCCGCGTCCTCTTTCCCCCAGTGTCCCTGCAGTAGCAGGTCATCAGTTAGTCAAAGTTCGAGCTGCTGCCTGTGCATCTGATTCAGGGGAGAGCCTGTAAGAAGTTATTTTTCTATGGCTTGTTCTGTTGTTTCTCATTGATGTAAATGATGTATGTTACCATGTTCACAATGTGCCTTGATTTTGGTTCTTGAACACATGGGTAATTTCAGCATCAGATTGCCGCCTGGTTGCAGCCGCCATGGCGTCAGTGTACATTGTTTGTGTGTTCAAATCTTAAGCTTTTATGCCAAAAGATGACCAGTGCTTCCAAAATGTAAGTGTGATATAAATGTGATATGTAGCTAGTATGTTATGTTGCCATTGTTTGACGTTCAGTTTGAGTGATGCTTTGCCAATGCAAAGTTATCCCTCTTAAAGTATGGGTCCTTTGTCAGCGTGGCCGTGCAGATCTCTGTGCGGCATAACTTATTTGTTTTGTTCCCTATCGCTCTATTTTTCTATATGAAATCAGTGGTATATCATGGCTAACACTTTGAAGATGTTGACTTCACAGTTGTTGAATTCATTTTAATAGTTGAATATATGGTTTAGTGCTGAGGGCTGATTATAAACTGTGAGACATGTTATTTCTGTTTTGATCTGGCTTTTGTATGGCCAAGTCTTGGGCGCACAGACTTTCACTCTGCTTAGCTTGTAAACCCTTTCCAGGTCTTTGTGCATGTACCTGAACCAGCCGGTGATGCGCATCAGTAGTGGCAATTAGGTCTTTGTCTCTGTTCACTAACCGAGCAGACGGATGCAGCCAGACCAGCGGCTGCTTAGATTCTTGATGCGCTACCCGCATCACTAAGACCCTTGATGTTGTTTACAGATATGGTCTGCTAGTCAGCAACAGTGACATGCTGTAGCCCTTTTGTACATGCATTGAGTAATGAGGCTGGAGCTGGAGACTGACTTCCTCCCGCTTACGGCATGGTCCCAAGTGCCACCTGTGTCACTGTCTGTCTCTTTGTAAGCTTAAGTGGAACTGCTGTAATGATTATCTCACTCTTCCTGTTAAGAATGATCTTGGTAATCTGTATTTTTCACTGTTATTTTGTTGTATACTATTATGTACTGGGAGTTAATCAGTTAACTGACTAGCCGTCTCTTGTATACTCACCATGACACTGTGAGATACTAGTTTTAAGTGCAAGTCATGCACACAATTTATGTGCTTGATTATTAATCATTTTGTCACAGTTACCATCATGTATTATAGTAACCTACAGGTAAACTACATGGTTACTGTATTTATTAGATAATTGCTGTTGTTTAGACTTTTACATTTGCTTTCATGTTCTAAATGTTTTGTTTGCTTGTGTCTTTTCCTGGTTGGTGAAAATAAAAGGTATGTTATAGCAACCTCTGACTTGTGACTCTTCATTCATGCTTCCAACCTGCTTCCCTTATTCCCCACACCGCTCCCCTACATTAAAAAGAGATTGTTTTATCACATGTTTGAAGATAAAACTGTATAGGACCCACTGAGCAGCAGAACACTACTCACCAGTGAAGAGTATGTGAAGCCAATGACCTCAAGGTAGCCATCATCAAGGAGTTGGGGCTCAAATCCCACAGCATTGGGGTTGCCCCAGGGAAGTGTTCCACTTGCATATCTGCATGCATTTCCCAAAACAGTATACGCGACAAGCCACATTCCAGCACATGGTACAGGCATTAGTTACTTCATATTCTAACACCCTACAGATGATGAAGGTCATCTTCAGGTGACCAAACTTTCACTATAAGTAAATGTCTGATTGACTATTTATGACACACATAACCTTGCGTTGGTTGTAGCAGATTGGAAAAAGACAAAGGCCAACAAACAGGGAAGGCAGAGCTGAGATGGGCATATTTCATGTTGGAAGGTGAAGCATGCAAAGCTGTGTTTCAATCTATTGAAGGCCTCAAACACAAATATAGAAACTGTTTTGACAGCTTGAGCTGGAATCTAGGCAGAGGGGTCCTTAATTTCTGCATCTGTGGGTGCCCACTGTATGCTGTATAGAGGTCTATATTCTGAATAATACCTTCCATTATTCACGCATACATGTTCCCAAGAGATGTAACATATCCAGACAGTAAGCCCACAATGCCCAGCATGGCACAATGTACACACAGTTAATTCATTTGCCTTGGGGTTTGTATTCAGAACAATAAATTCAAGATTTGCTGTGTGGCAATCTAGAACTTTTGAATGTTTTCTAAAAGATATTATTCAGCCCCATATACACATTCACACACACACACACACACTCTCTCTCTCTCTCTCACACACACACACAGAGTCTCCCTTACACATGCACACACAGCATGATCCCAGTGCCTCCTCCCCACCTTGCCCACCCTCTCCCACCAACTGACATATTACTTTGTAACTTTACCCTGCACAAAGAGCCTCCTGACTTCTCAGATTCATATCCATTCATATCTTTCTTTGATCTTCCTGTCTGTTAGCACAAAAACACATTCTGTCATTTAACCTCAGCATCAAAGACAGGCCTTTTCTGTGGTAAAGGAAGCACAAGCATCCAGTTCTTCCACTGACCTTGGAATGTTGAGAATGACAAGGCAATGTAACTTCAGGTCCTGAATCTTCTGTGTGATTTCAACACCATCGCACTGAAAGAGAGAAATAAAAGAACAAATAAAGCCTTCCAAGCAGTTGATTGCACAAAATACTTGGATGGTATGCTGACCTCAAATACCACTTGGGGAGTCCCACATTATCACTGTCACCAACAAAACAGGCAGGACAATGGGACTATTCAGAAGAATCCTGAAGATGGGTACCAAATCAATGTAGGAACAGGCCTGTACAGCCTTTGTTAGAGCACTTTTGCTCCATGTGAAACTCTCATGGATTAAGCTCGTCAGGAATCCTAAAGCAATCCAGCTAGATGCCTGCTCATTCAATTCAATAACACTTTATACATACTGCAAGGGGCAATTTTATCAGATGTAATGGGTTCATAGAAACATTTCACTGGACCATGCTTAGATACTGCAGAACATCAAGCGTGGATAATATGTTGACAGCAATGGACTCATAGCCATCCCTGCAATCCAGACACAAAGGTGCAAGGTTCTGCAAACTTCACAAGTTCCACCATGGACTGGTTGCCATCAACAACAAATATACAAATCATCAGCAAGCCACAATCAGAAGACCTGGGTCTTGTATTTTCACATTCTGTCAAATGCACAGGGTTACTCCAGGATGAAGAAGGTTGGGGTGGTGGGGGGGGGGGGGGGGGGGGGGAGACAGAGACTGACAGACAGACAGAGACAGAGACAGGGAATGACTGTCTAACAGAGAGTCCACAAGCTGTTACCTCTACTTGTATATGTTCAGCGAAGCCCTTCCAACTTCGCTTGAGCAGATCTCTCCCCCCTGCCTGTAAAAGAGAAACTCAATATCAACAACTTATAAAATGTAACTAGCACACAACGCATGCCTCTCAGCCAGATACTGGTTGATTCACTCATAACAAATATAACTGTATGTGTTGCTTAATAGCAAAAGGTGTATGGACCTTATAGCCATACAAAAAAGTAGGATACAGAAATGCATGTCATATTTTAAATGTGAGCAAAGGAAATATAAACAGTCAATATGAATCCAAGTCACAGTCCCCCTCCTCTCTGAAAAGGGGATAACAAAATAAAAAAGAGAGACAAAAAACAACAACAAAACCCCAGGACAGATCACACAATTCTCTGGACTATTTCCCCTAAGATGCCCTATAGTTCAAGTATCTGTAAATTCACATCTGTGATTCTGTTAAGCACTATCACAGCCTACATCACTCAGCTTGTACTGTATGTATTTACCCCAGCATAGAACATCTTGTTCCTGAACCGACTGTTGAACTTCTCAGGGTTGGCTTCTGAAAACACAAATGGTCAAGCTTTAAAGTCATATTCTGTCACACATCCACTTTTAGCAGCTAGGAGTATAACATCAACATGTTTCTGTAACTTTGTAACACAGTTCAACCACAGCCAGGAGTGCCTGACACATCTATCACCTGTGTTAAAAGAATTCTCCTAGGTAAAGGTCCATTCACCTGTACTTTTAAATTTGTTGCCCTGTTAATTACAGACTTTTGTTAAAAAGTGCAAACAATACAGGAAATTTGCATGTTTAGTAGATCTCCCTGGTAGCAGGCTGCAAAACGTCTTGCCCAAGAATGCCCATCACTCCTCCCAAAATGAGATGCTTAGAATATTCATTCATTCATTCTTATTATTATTTGCTGTGAATAAGAAATGACTGCTGATACAAGGCAGAGGTATAAAGCATTACAAAAGAACACTCTTGTGCATACTTGAAAGCATGTCTGCTGTGATACAAGTCATTTTAAGCCACAGAGTTGCAGGACAGCAGGACAGAGCTGGATCAACTTCAATCTGCCAAGAGGCGCACTGAACTGAATTTCAGTGTTAAACAATCCTGCCCTAATTTTCAGCACTGAACACAGTGTTAAACAATCCTGCCCTAAATTTCAGCACTGATCAATCAATTTCAGAAAATTCATTGAACATTCAGTTTCAGAAAATTAATAAAACATTCTGATACAATTCCGCACAAGTGAATAAAACTTATACAGTGATCCTTTATCTAGATCTAGTTCACATTTTTTAAATTTGTTTTTGGTCAACAAGTTGCACCATACTATCTCCACACATAGACCCAATATTCCAGGAAATATTACAAAATGAATGTGTAATTTTTGTTTTAGCACCGCTGACAGAAACTAATTGCTGATAACTGTGAGACCCTTATGGAAGAATTCATCTGCTGCCAACATACAGCAGTCACCAAAGACTCAGAGACAAAGACAGCTAGTGAGCCATTGATGCCAGCCTGAAACCAACCTCTGGATTCATGAAACTCCAAAGCTACATGGGCGTCAGCCCCAAGACTGAAGTAGTTGTTGAAGACACTGAGAGGTAAGTCAGAGGCGACTTCCTCCCCCTCTTCCACCGTCTCCTCTTCATTCTCCTCGACATCAATGTTCCACCTGCATCATGATCAGACAGTATGTCAATTTTTCTCATTCACTCACTTCCTGTCCTGTACTCAATGCCCCTATCACACCCTGTTATTTGAATTTTGTTCCCTTATGTCCTGTTCTTAAAAACCAATGTTCCCTCTTTTTTCAGGTAAAATTTGTGTAACCTAATTCAGTAATCATTCACAACCTTCCTTTAGAAATTCTTTATAAATACTACTACTGGAAAATGTAGTTGAAAGTATAACTGGATATACAGTAGTTGGTTACAATGTTATTTTACATTGATAATTTTCTGTTAGAAATGTTTTCAAAGTCATAGCAATCTCTTCCTGCAAAGAGGATTTCAGCTGGTTTACTCACAACCAGCAATGAACAGACAGACATACAGAGACAAGAAAGACACACACACATTGTAGGAAGAGTTCCACACATATATTCACCAAGCCACAATCCTTTGAGATCAACAAACAAACCCAAAACAACAACAACAACAAAAGAGAGAGAGAGAGAGAGAGAGAGAGAGAGAGAGAGAGAGAGAGAGAGAGAGAGAGAGAGAGAGAGAAGTGGACAAGCCAAAGCATAACAGTTCTTCCATATACCTGTCTAGCTGCACCACTTGCCCCTCCTCCACATTGCATAAGATTTTGGATATAGGTTCATCTGTGTAGCCCTGCACATATACACACACAACTGACTGAATATATATATAGCCACACACCTCAGCATCATATTAACTCTTGTTGGGCACTGTAATGTTTACTGGCTGGCACACTGTTCAACTTTCTCACACCATGTCAAGTCATTAGAGCAAATAAAAATGCTACATCCTTCAGGACGTGCTGGACCAAATAGCCTTTTTATTTTTTTTATTTTTGTTGTTGCTGGTCAATGCAGCAAGTCTGCCCGTGGAAAGTGGTGTGCAATGAAGGGATCACATAAATAACATTCCTTAAGAAATTGTTACCAAGCTCAGCTGAATTATGCACAAAATTTGCATTTCAATACATTATCCCGTAAAAAAATTCTACATCATAGTTTCCATGAAGATGGAGTGAAAATCAATGGATTGGTCTGCTTTTTTGAAGGAATAAAAGACTGCAAGCCTGCCAGAACTGCAGCGAATTTCCAGGATTTATTTAATTTTCTGGTACAATCCCCCCCTCCCCCCCCACCCCCCCATGTTCCATTTGCAGGGATTACCAAATCATGGGTAGTTTATCTTCAGTGGGTTAGGAAGGGCTTTATTCCACTACTACCATTTTAACTTTAGCATGGACTTGACTGTGGCAGCTTTAGGTCCACTGCCAAGTATCCTTGATACTCAAACATGAAATCATCGCCACTACTGCATTTTACTGACCACTTTCTCAAGCTATCTGCAACCAAAACAGGACCACATTAATTATTATAAATGTCCTTTTGATCAAGCCATACTGACCCCACCCCAGTTGAGTGTCCTAGCAAGGTCATTGCCAGTGCCAATGGGAAGGATGCCAACTGGAGGGGGTGGACACAGGCCCAGCGAGTCAATCGTGGACAGGATCCAGCCCACTGTGCCATCACCTCCAGCTGCCAGGATTCGGATGTTAGGCACTTTTTTGAAGAGGTCCAACCTGGGACAGATGCAGACAGAAAGGTTGTCACAAACACTTTTGAACGGGTCCAACCTAGGACAGATGCACATAGGATGCCACAAACATTTTTGAACAGGTCAAACCTGTGCTCTTCATTGGTACCATGTAAACAAACATGGATGTGCCCTGAGGAGCTCAAATTTGAAGCAAAAAAGTACTCAGATGTTTTAAACTCAACTTGTGTCTTTGGTTTTGTTCCCTTTAAATCAGTTTGGTCAAGTGGATGGGTGGGTGGGTGGGGGGGGGGGGTATAAATAAAAATAAGGCTAGTTGGATTGAACCATGTAAAGTAGGCTGAATAGGAAATTTCATTAATTTTCTACAGCTCATTAATAAAAAATAAAAAAATCTGGAAAGTGCTTTTGTAATAAAGTCTACTATTCCCCCCCCCCCCCCCCCCAATAAAGTACCTCTTTACAGTTTTGGCTGTTACTAAACAAAAATACTTCTCCATCAACTCACCCAAATCGTGGACCCCCTTGAGACAGGTCAAAGACCTGCCGAGGGTTGAGGAGCCAGCAGAACTTGTGGTAGAGTTTTGCCCCTTGGTTTCCACCGCTCTTTGGGTTGATGAAGACCAGAACAGGTTTGATGAGGGGTGATGGGATAGGTTTGATGATGAATGGGCGATTGTCTTCTTTGCTTTTCCGTTTTCTTAACGAAGCTTTCCGCTTTTTGCTTGACCTGATTGATGATTTAAAAGACCCCTGCACACACAAAGCCGTGAAAGGAATACAATACTGTATACATTCAGTCCATGTCATGCACTCTCCTGAAACAAATTTTCTTTAAACAGTCAGTGAAACTGCTGCCACAGTGGCTCATACTGATTGATGATTTGTTGTATGTTGTCATCCTGGCATTCTAGTCATTTGTGCTGTTGTCATCATGGTCTTCCAAGTATCAGTAGTTGATCATTTTGATGATTGTTATTTTTTATCATAAGAAATTCTTGATTTGCATCTGTATCTGTGTGTTTGTGTGTGTGTGTGTGTGTGTGTGTGAGAGAGAGAGAGAGAGAGAGAGAGAGAGAGAGAGAGAGAGAGAGAGAGAGAGAGAGAGAGAGAGAGAGAGAGAGAGAGAGAGAGAGTACAGAATATGGGAAATTTTATTCGATAAGGCCATAGCCCCATTTCAAGGGAGAGAGAAAGAGAGAGAGAGGGAGAGAGGGAGGGAGAGAGAGAGAGAGAGAGAGAGAGAGAGAGAGAGAGAGAGAGAGAGAGAGAGAGAGAGAGAGAGAGATCAGGTGACCTTCTTGGGTAGTTTGATGATCCATGAGGGTGGGATGATGATACTGGCATGAATACCCAAGGTGCACTGCTCCTCAATCTGCTGCATCATAAAGCATGTGGTTTTGTTGTGGTAGGCTGTCTTGCACCATGAACAGCTGATGGCGATGATGTCCTGAAGACAAAAAATCAAAAGCTGAAGCATGTGACCTTGTTGTGTTGCATTTACATCGTCTTGCCCCACCAACAGTTAACAGCTATGATGTTCCAGAGAGAAGCAACCAAAATATGAAGCAGGTAGTTTTGTTGTGACTGGCTGTTTTGCGTCATGAACTGTTGACAGTGATGCTGCTCTGAGACACACAATGAAACACTTTCAACAGAAAATCTGTGGTTTTGTTGTTGCAAATCATTTTGCATAATGAACAGCAGACAGCTGAATGAATTCCTGATGAACACAACACACTCATGAGCCCTCAGTGCTGATTAACATAAACTGCACATGACAGCAGTTGGCTGAAGGTAAAATTCTCCTTTGGTAAGATGGAATGTTTCAAAAATCCATGCTACAAACTTTCAAAATATTTTACATCAAAGAAAAAGTAATGCTGATGTTCTTAGTCACCTTGTCTTAATAAGATTCTGTTGTATTTTGCCAAAACTAATTCATGGGAATGCAGTAAGCTCAAGCGATCTGACAGGTACCAGATTTACTGGAGGTAAAGGGTAGATAATGATCTTGTGTTAAGACAGTGACTGCTTCTGGGCCACTGAGAAGTCACAAACAATGATGATGAAATAAAGAATGACTGATCTGAGGAAATTATTTTTACCCATTACTGGCACTAGTGAAATGTTACCAAGGAAAATGGGGGTCACAATGCATGAAGAAAGCCAACTGTGACATTTGGGCTACTGCCGCCTCCCCCCATCCCCAGGTGAGGGGGACTATACAATTCCCCAGGTGAAGGGAATTATACAACCCACCTGGTGAAGAAAGCTACACAACCCCCTAGTGATGGAGGTTACACAATGCCCCAGGTGAAGGAAGCTATACAACCCTCCAGGTGATGGAGGCTGCACAATGCCCAAGGTGATGGAGGCTACACAATGCCCCAGGTGATGGAGGCTACACAAAGCCCCAGGTGATGCAGGCTACACATGGAGGCTACAAAATGCCCCAGGTGATGCAGGCTACACATGGAGGCTATACAATGCCCCAGGTGATGCAGGCTACACATGGAGGCTATACAATGCCCCAGGTGATGCAGGCTACACATGGAGGCTATACAATGCCCCAGGTGATGCAGGCTACACATGGAGGCTATACAATGCCCCAGGTGATGCAGGCTACACATGGAGGCTACAAAATGCCCCAGGTGATGCAGGCTACACATGGAGGCTATACAATGCCCCAGGTGATGCAGGCTACACATGGAGGCTATACAATGCCCCAGGTGATGCAGGCTACACGTGGAGGCTACATAATACCCCAGGTGATGCAGGCTACACATGGAGGCTACAAAATGCCCCAGGTGATGCAGGCTACACGTGGAGGCTACAAAATGCCCCAGGTGATGCAGGCTACACATGGAGGCTATACAATGCCCCAGGTGATGCAGGCTACACGTGGAGGCTACAAAATGCCCCAGGTGATGCAGGCTACACATGGAGGCTACATAATGCCCCAGGTGATGGGGGTTAACCCCCCCCCCCTCCCCCCAGTGAAGGAGGCCATATAAGCCCCTAGGTGAAGGAGTCTACACAACCCTCAGATTGTAACTCACAGGTGAAGGAGGTTACACAACCCCAAAGATGAAGAAGGCTACACAACCCCCAGGTGATGGAGGCTACATACCCTGCCCCCCTGAATGAAGCTACATCCCCCTCAGGTGAAGGTTACACGACCGCCCAGGTGAGGGAGGTTACACAAAGCCCCAGGTGATGGAGGCTACACAATGCCCCGAGCAAAGGAGGTTACACAAAGCCCCAGATGAAGAATGCTACACAACGCCCCAGGTGAAGGATGCTACACAAAACCCCACGTGATGGAGGCTACACAAAGCCCCTGGTGAAGGAGGTTACACAAAACCCCTGGTGATGGAGGTTACATATAATACCCAAGGGGAAGGTGGCTACCCAAAAGCCTTCATCGTCTCAGGTCAGTCATCCAATCTTCCTCCACCTTTTTGCATCGAAGATCCACATTCCACTGCCTAAACCGATATACCACTACCAGGCCCGAGTGACGGCTCATGCATTCAGATGAAGGGCACTGACATTCAAGAATACAGTAAACCGTCAAACAAATTTACAAGTAACCGGCTCAGGAGAACTGTGTATTTTATGTCAATGTGTGCTTGAATGACTGTATATAGTGTTACTGCAGGAGAGGTGTGTTGCGGTACGTTTTGTCACCACGGCACATTTTGTCACCAACGAGGTAACAAATCGTGCAGGCAGAAATTCATATCTCCACTTCCCTGCAGTGGGCTACCGCCAAAGAAAAAAAGAAAAAAGAAAAAAAATTGGAGGTCTGTTGCGGCACGTTTTGTTACCAAACGTGTGTGTGTATGTGTGTGTGTGTGTGTGTGTGTGTGTGTGTGTGTGTGTGTGTGTGTGTGTGTGTGTGTGTGTGTGTGTGTGTGTGTGTGTGTGTGCGTGCGTGCGTGCGTGCGTGTGTACGTGCGTGTGTGTGTGTGTGTGTGTGTGTGTGTGAGAGAGAGAGAGAGAGAGTAGAGAGAGAGAGAGAGAGAGAGAGAGAGAGAGAGAGAGAGAGAGAAAGAGAGAAAGAGAGACAGAGACAGAGACAGAGAACGAACGAACGAATTTTTTTATTAACGAGGGTAATGGAATAAGTACAATACTTTTTTCATCCAGCCCCCTCGGGCAAAAAACAAAAAAACAACAAACAACAAAAACAATCGAAAACAAAAATAATTATAAACTCAAAACTCACATTAACTATTGAGAGAGAGAGAGAGAGAGAGAGAGAGAGAGAGAGAGAGAGAGAGAGAGAGAGAGAGAGGAGAGAGAGAGAGAGAGAGAGAGAGAGAGAGAGAGAGAGGAGAGAGAAAACAGTGATTAAAGTGTTCAGCACCAGTGGTGTGCAAGTCGTTGAACTTCAGAAGTAGTGTACTTCTCTCCTCAGAATGCTCAGTTCTTTGAAAACTTGATGAAGCCACTGAATAATAAACAGATGTTGCTGCTTTGATCTTTGCTTCGGGACTACGTCATTTTTAACTTTACTTCTAACGCTAGTGTGCGGTAATAGCGGGAAGGCCGACACAGTGGAGTAACTCCTATAATTAAAAAAGAATATCGGCGTGGATTTATTGTTGGTAGAAGGATCAAAGCTAGTCGGGGTCAGGAGTGACGGTTTTAAAAGAAGTTCAATCACAATGTCTACATAGCCTGACAGTAGGTGACAAAACAGTAAATAATAATACAGAAAGCTTGCTGGGCGCATATTATGCTATAAACTTCATTAGGCGCTGTACAACGAAACTTTCTGACAAAAAGAGTCGTCACACCCAAAGCAGTCTTCGTTTACCTTCAGCTTCATCAAACCATAGCAACCATTCCATCAAACGTATCTACAGGACATACACAACACACGATCAGACCACACGATCGGTCTCTATGTAATCATATTTGACATAGCTCACAGAGATATAGGCAGCAGTGCGAGGACAATAAAACACAACGACACACACACACACACACACACACACACACACACACACACACACACACACACACACACACACACACCACACACACACACACACACACACACACACACACAGAGGTAAGAGGAAAACAGATTATACTTATAGTGTTGCTGGCACGTGGTGACAAAACGTGCCACGGTGACAAAATATGCAGGTAGTGCATCAAATTTGACGTTTTGTCACCTCGTCTATCTCCCTGCTGGTATTCTTCATTCAGCTCAAGATTCAAGACTACTTTATTATCTCATCACAGAAATTAAATACGTGGTTGAACATTAACCACATCAGAGTACACAGTAACACATACCGTACATTTAAAACTCAAAGAACAGTTGTTGAAAATACATGTCAGGTAACATAAGACGTTCTATATTTCACTAGTAATTTATGTAATTTACGCGGTGCTGTAATACGTGGTGCTGTAATACGTTCACACACACACACACACACACACACACACACACACACACACACACACACACACACACACACACACACACACACTGTTCTGACGTTTGAATGGATTCATCTATTCTAAAATTCTATTGACTGCATTACAAAACTTTGTTTTGTTCTGACTGTATTAGATTTCAATACGCGAAATCGTCTAACAGATAGAAGAAGCTCATAATATTTAGCAAGGACATGGCTGTTCTCATCCACGATCACCTTAGCTTTCCGTACCACACGACGTTCATACAACTGGCTTAACTGTTCTTGTTTTTCACCCATAACCTTGCCACATTCACCACTTTATTCAGAGCAATCTTGCTTTTCACATTCAAGACACCTTGAAACCACCACAGGAACAAAAATGTTCAAACTGATTCAACACAACACCGGTAGAAAGTGCGTAAAACAGCAGCTATCTTAGCTTATCTAAAAGAGATCTTAGCTTTTGGAGGCAAACTATTCTTGGCCGACATCTTTTGTGAATAAAATCAATGTTTTTGTTAAAATCTAGCTTGTTTTCTAAGGCTGTTCCTAGATATTTGTGCTCGGCCACTCTTTCAACTTTCATGCCATCAACAAAGAAATCTGGAATGACAGTTGGAGCTTTGCTGAAATCAGTCAACATTTCCTTTGTTTTCTTTTACAGTCAAGTCAAGGAAATATCCATGCACCAGTTACTGAACCTTTCAACTTCAGCAAAATAAACAGAATCTGAGTTGGAAAGATCTTTTATTGCAGAGACGTCAGAGTATTTTATGACTGGTGCTGAGTCAGTGCCTGAGCAGTCATTTGCACAGAGTGTAAAAAGAATAGGAGATAGATTTCCGCCTTGCGGAGTAGGAAATAGAGCGGGAAGACGAGAGGGCAGCTTGGAAGCGAGTTGTTTGAGAACGGTTGAGAAAAAAGTCGACAATCCGGAGAATCAGTCTTGGGTTAATGTTGCGTTTCAAAAGTGTGCGTGCCATGAGGTGTTGTTGTATGGTACTGAAGGCAAAAAAGAAGTCATTAAAGAGAAATCGGACAAATGAACCTGTTTTTTCAAGGTGAGTATATGCATTGTGCAAAAGAGTGAGCGTTGCGTCTGGGTCTAAACGGGGCTTTGTGTGTTTCACGAGTTGGTGGAGGATGATATGTTCAAAACATTTCATTACAATAGATATCAAAGCAATCGGACGATAATCGTTTATATAATTTTTTTGTTTTGTTTGTTTTTGTTTTGAACAGGACATATTACAGAGGTTTTCCAAGTAAAGAGTACAGTGTTTTCTTTCAGAGACCAAGTGAACAACTGACTGAATACAACAGAAAGGTGGAAGCGCACAGTTTCAGAAGTCTTCCACAGATGTCAGGACCTGCTGCTTTCCTGGTGTTAAGCTTCAGAAAAATGCCCTCAATGATTGGTGGCGTCAATCTCAAAATCGAAATCTTCAGCATCATCCACCACCTTTCCCTGTAGTTCTGATTTGAACTGAGCTAGCTCAGTTATGAAGTCGTGAGTGTCAAATCGACAATAAAGGCCTTTCAATTCATCTGAGAACTCCTTTCGTTTATCACCCGGCTTGCTGGAACTTGTTTGAAGGATCACGCATCCCGAGCTGACCCTTTGCCGTTAACTGAACATACGTCAAATAAGTTAATAACCGTCGGTAGGCCAGTTCATCGGTACAGGCCCAAGTTTCAGATGAGTGATTCACACACACACACACACACACACACACACACACACACACACACACACACACACACACACACACACACACACACAAACAAACAAACAACAATTGATGAAATGATGGCTACAGTAGAAGGGAAACAGCATTACCGTACACATTAAAACAAATGATGAGATTTGAATCGTTTGTTTACTACAGTACCTTAGTAATTCCTGCTCTTCAGGAAACAAATTGTTCTTCCTCTTTCACACAAGATCTTCCTCTTTCACCCAAATACTGAGATAGAGAGAGAGAGGCGGGCGGGGGGGGGGGGGGGGGGGGGGGTACGTGGGGGAGCAAGTGGCTTTTTTTTTTTTTTTTGGATAAACAAGAACACTTGAAGAAATTGCCATGACCAATGAATCTAAAGAAGAAATCTGTAACACTGGTACACCTCCCTCCACCCGCTCCAATATACAACACACACAAACACAACAACCCACACACACAAACACAACAACAACCCCCCCCCCCCACACACACACACCAAAAACAAAACAAGAAACAACAACACACAACAACACACATAACCAGCCTATACAGTGAGGAGTCTGATTCAATACGCAAGAAGATAATGTGCTCTTGACAGTCTTAGCATCTGTTTTTTTGAAAGACTGATAAAAAAAAAAAAAACATTGCTTACACCCACACACAGTCCAGCAGACAAACACCAGATGCCCTAGAAAAAAGAAGAAAAAGAAAAGAAAAAAAAGAAGAAGCGTGGGTGGAACTGATCAAAAGTTGTGGTTTCCCACCGCAAACCAAATGTATGGATAATGCAAATAAGGGTTTGGGGCCCCTCGCAGTCTCACAGACATGTTGGATTGCAGCACGCAGATGGACTCGGATTTCGGAGCGATATGCCGCCAGATTACGAAACTCATATTAATAAGCATCTCGCGTGATGTTTTCCCGAACAAGACATGCACAAATGTATTATGTGAACTAAGGTTGCACAGAAAACAAGTGAGTGCGGGCGAGGGTCTCAACTTATTTTCTAAGATGGCTCCAACGTCGTTTGGCAGTTTGCTGCGCGCCGCTGTTGATTATTTTGTTTTAAGAACTTGTGTCTGTAGCCTTTTCTATAAAAAACAACAACAACAAAAAACAAAAAAACAAAAAACGGAGAGCTTGGTTAAGAGGCTAGCTATGTGGGCAGAGTGATCTGACTGGTACATGCCACCTTCACCCTTCCGGTGATGCCATCCTATTGTTGTTTTACCATGCAAGTCGACCATACGCAAATACACTATGGCATCTTTGGCAAAACATGATTCATCAACGCAAGCTCTCTTGCCCGGGTCCAATTTCCTAATTTTTCAAAGCAACCATCCGTTCCGTGTTGATCCAGTTAGTTTAGTCCCCTGACTTGCATGCAGCCCAATCAAACGAATGGACTGCAAATGAATGTCTTCTCCTCTCCCAACGGTCGATGGTCCTGCGGTCGTGCCTTTGAAGGGCTAGCTATATCAGATGTACCAGCTTCAATTTACGCGATGACACTCGGCTATGTAGCCACAACAACCGACTTGTGCACTGCCCTGCCATGAATATATAATCTAATGCAACCGACAGTCGCCCCGCTTCCAGTCACCACAGAGGATCCTTCAAACAACGGCTCTGAAAGAAAATCCCGTATTGTGACAAAATAAAAAATCAAATAAAAAATCGACTCTACCTGTTATACAAAACATTAGACACGGCTACTATAATACAGCAAGAGACACGGACTATTTCATCAGGGTGATGCGTGTCATGCAGACAGTGCGTCGCGAGAGAGCAATTCATTCCATACCGACCCGACCACCTCATGGAGTTCAATAATGGTTATGTGCATATATGTCCACTAACTATGCTGCCACGTGGTGCAATAACGAAAGCATAAAAGACATATAAATGACCTCATAGTAGGGTCGCGTTTCCTCTAAGCCACATATTTTACACAACTGTTTCGACAGGTTTATGCTGTTAACATTTGGCAACCCCGTTCGCAAGCTTTGTAATCAAGATAATGGGTATAGCTGCAATCTACAATACCTTGCCTGAACGCTCTTCTAAATTGCATAAACGACCCGATGAAATCACACCGACACGATTCCAATGTACATCTTTGTGGCAATCCATGTGCTGATGTCTGAATATCTAATTAATGGTCAATTAAAAGACACAGAATATCAATAAATGATTCAGCTGCGACGGAGTCACTACTGGAAGGGGTTGGTGGTGGTCAAAGCCGAACTGGTGAATGGATAGGGTGGGGGTGGGCGTGAAGTGGAAGGGGTGAGCTCTGTGGTATGTTGTCTATTTGGACTCCCCACAGTGACGATGATTAGGATGAGACCTCCCCTCCCCCTCACGAAAAACAGGACAGGCTGACACAAACACATTCCCCACGACAGAAGACCGCTGGTCTGCGGCATGAATATGGGACATGAACATGCAACTTGACAAACACATCCTGGACACCCCCTGATATTAGCGTCACAGTTGTTTATTACCATTGTCTGCAGAACGAGAGCTGTAGGTGTGTGGGTGTGTAGATCGGGGGAGGGGGAGTGTGTATGTGTGGAAAAAAAGAGAAAGAAATAGGGTGAGGGTGAGAGAGAGAGAGAGAGAGAGAGAGAGAGAGAGAGAGAGAGAGAGAGAGAGAGAGAGAGAGAGAGAGAGATTACCTTGCTTGGAAAAGCAAATCGCTGTTGAAAAGACTGCAACACACAACCAAAGTTAAAAATATTAATCACCACAAAGAATTGAACAAAAACGTAGAGTATTTCCACTTCAAAATGGAGACATTAAAAAATGCTTTAACCAAACTGTTTTTTCTGCTCACTGGACCTGAAAGATGCATATTTCTCAGTACATGTAAACAAATCTTCACAGGAATACCTAAAGTTCTTTTGGGGGGGTCAGCTTTACATGTTCACAGCTTTTCCCTGTGGGCTAGCATGTTGCCCAAGATTATTCACAAAATTGTTGAAACCAGTGATGGCCCATTTTCATATGCTCAGTTTTGTGTCAACAATCTTTATTGATGACACTCTGCTGATGGGAGACTCAGAAAAGGAGGGTGTGCAAAATGTAAAAAGCTCGTTGGCATTATTTAAGAGTTTAGGGTTTGTTGTTCACCCGACCAAGTCTGTGTTTCCTATCTCACAAAATCATCTATTTAGGGTCTGAAACAGACTCTCAGAGCATGACAGTTGTACCAACCCTAGAGAGAAAACTGAGAATACTGAGTGTAGCCTCCAAATTGCTGACAGGGAGGTCTTCTACTGTAAGGGAGTTAGCGCAGTTCATCGGGCAGGTCGTTTCACGTTTTGAGGGAGTGAAGTTCGGACCGCTCTGGTATCGTTACACGCTATAAGATCAAGGCCCTTAAGCAGAATAAGGGAGACTATGAATCAAAAGTAATTTTCTCAAATGAAGCAAAGTCAGAAATGATATGGTCGACAGAAAATATCATGCTGTCTTTCAGTGATGTTCACCACAGACGCCTCGTTGACAGGCTGGGGTTGTTCCTGTGAAATAGGTCGAACAGGTGGTCACTGGGATTACAATGAAGCACAAAGCAATATAAATGTTTTAGAACTGAAAGCCGCTTTGCTAGCCTTGCAGTCTTTTGCTAGAGAAAAGGCCAACATCCATGTCAGATTAATGATGGACAACACTACAGCAGTCGCTTGTGTGTCAAAAATGGGAACTAGTCATTCAGTGCAATGTAATGCTGTTACAAAAGAAACATGGCAGTTCTACATCAAGCGCAACATTTGGTTGTCGGCAGCATACCTACCAGGCAAAACAAATAATTATACAGGCTGATGAGGAATCTAGAACAGAAAACCGGGATAGTGAATGGATGTTAAACCCTGATATTCTGTCTGATGCTCTGGATAGGCTAGATGTAAAACCAGAAACAGATTTGTTTGCTTATAGACTAAATAGTCAATTTCTCAGGTACTTCTCTTACAAACCTGACCCGGATGCAGAAGCTGTGAATGCATTCACAATGTCATGGTCTGACGTGACATTCTGTGCTTTGCCTCCGTTTTGTATAAGCCCCAGCGTACTACACAAAATTATCAAGGACGGAGCAAGAGGGATACTGGTCGTCCCAGATCGGCCCAGTCAGCCATGGTACCCTATATTAGCAAGGGGACTAACGCAAAGACCCGTCCTCGTGTCAGCGAGGGAAAATCTACTTGTCTTGCCAACAAACCCGGAAGCAAAACACAGACTGCGAAAGGCACTGCGTTTGATTATATGCGAAGTATCAGGAAGAGACTCAGAAGCTCTGGTGTTTCTCAGACTAGTTCAGTCATGTGCTCGTCCTGGCGTAGCGGCACCAGCAGACAATATGCCACATACATCGCGAGGTGGAAGTGGTGTGCAAACAAACAGGGTATTTATTCCGTTTCACCGTCTGTGAGTGAGGGACTAAATTTTCTGGGCATGCTGTTCAATGCCGGCCTTAGATATAGCGCTATTTGTGTGGCAAGATCAGCTTTGTCGAGCTATCATGGTTGTGACGACGCTGCACAGTTTGGTGAACATAAGCGAGTTAGTTTTTAAAAGCGTTTTTGAAAAGAGGCCAGCTCTTCCAAAGTACTCGTCTAAGTCAGCTCATCGTGTGGGTAATGCAGCTCTAAGTATTGTAACACAATGTCAACATCCCATGTGACATGGGATGTTGACATTGTGTTACAATACTTAGAGCTGCATTACCCACACGATGAGCTGACTTTAAAGGAACTTTCTTGCAAAATTAATTAGTTATGCTTCTTGCCTTACTTTCTGGGCAACGGTGTCAGACTTTACATTGTTTATCAGAGTGATTCCAAATGCGTGTTCACTGTGGATGTATTACTTAAACAGTCTCGCAAAGGAAAACATTCGGCACCTTTGGAGTTTCTGACTTTCCCTCAAAATGAAAAACTGTGCATTGTGTCAGTATTAAAAGAGTACCTTCGTAGGACGAAGGAAATCCGAGGGGAGGAAAACAAACTGCTGCTGAGTTACCAGGTACCGCACAAGCCTGTTAGCAAAAACACTCTGGCCAGATGGCTCCGACAAGTGCTAAATGGAGCCGGTGTTGACATTGCACTATTTAGCGCACACAGTACACGTGCAACCAGCACATCGGCAGCGCTGTCCAGTGGCGTATGTGCCAGTGGACGTTGTGCTACAAGCGGCCGGATGGAGCTCGGAGTCAACATTTACCCGGTTCTACAGAAAGGAACCAGCTGTAAATATGGGGCAAGCCCTGTTGGATTCTTATCTCCACAAAAACTAGAGTAAGTGCTGTTAAATTATAATTTATGTTTATAGCAATGATGTACACTAATGGCTCTAAAGACTCACTGGACAGCAGTAGCTGCTGCATGCCGAAGCTAAATTACTACGGACATGCAAGACTTACCTCGTAAGGTGTAGCTTTGTCCGGGATTTGGCTAAGGTCCAATCCCACCCACTCCACCCTTTGTTTTTAAGGGGCTCCTATTCAGAGCAGGTGTCAGAATACTAATTTCATTCAGAGATATAACATTAGTGTACATCACTGATATGGCTCTGAAGGAGTGATCATGCGCATGCGTACCCTCTACTCATTGGACTAAGCCGCAGCTGTTGCCTGCCTCAGCCAAATCCCGGACAAAGCTACACCTTACAAGGTAAGCTTTGCATGTCCGTAGTAATTAAATCACAAGTTTGTTTAATTCATTGTTAAAACGTCAAAAACCAACCATCCATCTATCTATCAATGTACAATAAGACATGTTATAATAATAATAATGTACATTTATCATGCGCTCATCAACGCCCTGAGCGCTCACA
>OY757544.1:23187211-23217351 GCA_963584105.1 Alviniconcha strummeri
AACAACCCCACACACACAAACACAACAACAACCCCCCCCCCCCCACACACACACACACCAAAAACAAAACAAGAAACAACAACACACAACAACACACATAACCAGCCTATACAGTGAGGAGTCTGATTCAATACGCAAGAAGATAATGTGCTCTTGACAGTCTTAGCATCTGGGTTTTTTGAAAGACTGATAAAAAAAAAAACCATTGCTTACACCCACACACAGTCCAGCAGACAAACACCAGATGCCCTAGAAAAAAGAAGAAAAAGAAAAGAAAAAAAAAGAAGAAGCGTGGTGGAACTGATCAAAAGTTGTGGTTTCCCACCGCAAACCAAATGTATGGATAATGCAAATAAGGGTTTGGGGCCCCTCGCAGTCTCACAGACATGTTGGATTGCAGCACGCAGATGGACTCGGATTTCGGAGCGATATGCCGCCAGATTACGAAACTCATATTAATAAGCATCTCGCGTGATGTTTTCCCGAACAAGACATGCACAAATGTATTATGTGAACTAAGGTTGCACAGAAAACAAGTGAGTGCGGGCGAGGGTCTCAACTTATTTTCTAAGATGGCTCCAACGTCGTTTGGCAGTTTGCTGCGCGCCGCTGTTGATTATTTTGTTTTAAGAACTTGTGTCTGTAGCCTTTTCTATAAAAAACAACAACAACAAAAAACAAAAAAAACAAAAAACGGAGAGCTTGGTTAAGAGGCTAGCTATGTGGGCAGAGTGATCTGACTGGTACATGCCACCTTCACCCTTCCGGTGATGCCATCCTATTGTTGTTTTACCATGCAAGTCGACCATACGCAAATACACTATGGCATCTTTGGCAAAACATGATTCATCAACGCAAGCTCTCTTGCCCGGGTCCAATTTCCTAATTTTTCAAAGCAACCATCCGTTCCGTGTTGATCCAGTTAGTTTAGTCCCCTGACTTGCATGCAGCCCAATCAACGAATGGACTGCAAATGAATGTCTTCTCCTCTCCCAACGGTCGATGGTCCTGCGGTCGTGCCTTTGAAGGGCTAGCTATATCAGATGTACCAGCTTCAATTTACGCGATGACACTCGGCTATGTAGCCACAACAACCGACTTGTGCACTGCCCTGCCATGAATATATAATCTAATGCAACCGACAGTCGCCCCGCTTCCAGTCACCACAGAGGATCCTTCAAACAACGGCTCTGAAAGAAAATCCCGTATTGTGACAAAATAAAAAATCAAATAAAAAATCGACTCTACCTGTTATACAAAACATTAGACACGGCTACTATAATACAGCAAGAGACACGGACTATTTCATCAGGGTGATGCGTGTCATGCAGACAGTGCGTCGCGAGAGAGCAATTCATTCCATACCGACCCGACCACCTCATGGAGTTCAATAATGGTTATGTGCATATATGTCCACTAACTATGCTGCCACGTGGTGCAATAACGAAAGCATAAAAGACATATTAAATGACCTCATAGTAGGGTCGCGTTTCCTCTAAGCCACATATTTTACACAACTGTTTCGACAGGTTTATGCTGTTAACATTTGGCAACCCCGTTCGCAAGCTTTGTAATCAAGATAATGGTATAGCTGCAATCTACAATACCTTGCCTGAACGCTCTTCTAAATTGCATAAACGACCCGATGAAATCACACCGACACGATTCCAATGTACATCTTTGTGGCAATCCATGTGCTGATGTCTGAATATCTAATTAATGGTCAATTAAAAGACACAGAATATCAATAAATGATTCAAGCTGCGACGGAGTCACTACTGGAAGGGGTTGGTGGTGGTCAAAGCCGAACTGGTGAATGGATAGGGTGGGGTGTGGGCGTGAAGTGGAAGGGGTGAGCTCTGTGGTATGTTGTCTATTTGGACTCCCCACAGTGACGATGATTAGGATGAGACCTCCCCTCCCCCTCACGAAAAACAGGACAGGCTGACACAAACACATTCCCACGACAGAAGACCGCTGGTCTGCGGCATGAATATGGGACATGAACATGCAACTTGACAAACACATCCTGGACACCCCCTGATATTAGCGTCACAGTTGTTTATTACCATTGTCTGCAGAACGAGAGCTGTAGGTGTGTGGGTGTGTAGATCGGGGGAGGGGGAGTGTGTATGTGTGGAAAAAAAGAGAAAGAAATAGGGTGAGGGTGAGAGAGAGAGAGAGAGAGAGAGAGAGAGAGAGAGAGAGAGAGAGAGAGAAGAGAGAGAGAGAGAGAGAGAGAGAGAGATTACCTTGCTTGGAAAAAGCAAATCGCTGTTGAAAAGACTGCAACACACAACCAAAGTTAAAAATATTAATCACCACAAAAACAAATCCGCAGAAAAAGCAAACCACACACACACAACACACCACACACACACACACACACACACACACACACACACACACACACACACACACAATGCAGCTTCACACACACACACACACGCAAACACACACACAAAATGTTTTGCAGCTTCTCTCTCTCTCTCTCTCTCTCTCTCTCACACACACACACACACACACACACACACACACACACACACACACACACACACGAAAAATCATTTTGCAGCTTCGTGGTAAATCGCTCTTTTCCTCTAGGGCACTAACATGGATAACACCTCAACGATGCAACATCACGAACATCACCTTGGTTTGTAAGTAAACATGGTGCATAATATCCACATGTTAAACCTTTTATATCAGTCCTTTCGCTACAGTAGCTGCAGCTAAATGCGAACAACAAACGTAGCGTTTTGGTTTACAGGCTTGGGAAGGGGGTGAAGGAGTCTCAAACATTTGAAATATAACCGCTGAGCAGAAAACCCAGTGCTTATGCTGTAAAACACACACAAACATCTTCATGCATTACTTAAATAGCTGACAACAAACACAGAGTTGAAACTTTCAGATAAAAAGCGTCTGAAGAAGCATGCTTTGCCCAACAGGCAACACCCTCCTGGCATCTGACATCTTTTGTATATATATATACAGACTCATTCTGCATTTGTCAGCTAACAGCTGCTGTCGTGCAACGATTGTGACAAAGGGAAAACAGAAAATAGTCTGAAAATACAGACATACAAACGGAGAGTCAAAGAGCTTAATCGAAGACACAAAATCCAAGGGGGGGTGGGGGGGGGGGGGGGGATTAACCTTTATTTCTCAACGGTAAGATATCAGTATAAAGGCCGATCGATACATCTGCCGTTGCGACAGTATTATTACTAAAAACAAAGTATGATAAAAAAAACATACACACGCCGTAGAAACACACAAGATACTAGATCTAATTCATCAACAAAGAGTGGGTTACTCTCTGGTGCAGCTAGATTAGTTTATTCCCTTATTTTATGTGTATAACTTTATCGCCAACTTTATTGTTTTGTGGTGCCAAGTGGTACCACACATTCACGCCACTCATAAAACATTAAATTCCAACAACAGCAAACAAACATCCGGGTAAAAAATCATTCACAAATAAATACATGAGAAATCCAAATGACATCAAGCTGTGCATAGCACATACAAACTGCCTCTTCGCGAGGTCCACCTCTTAACACACACACACACACACACACACACACACACACACACACACACACACTACACACACACACCAGAGTGACCTCGACCTCTGATCCGCACACAAATCGCTGACGTCACGAGAGAAAATAGTTCCCTAACCGCAACCACTGCCACTACCACTATTGTCTGAGGGTTAGTGGACGGGTGGTAGTGGTAGTGGTTAGGGAACTATTTTTCTCGTGACGTCAGCGATTTGTGTGCGGATCAGAGGTCGGAGGTCAGAGGTTACGAAGACTGTTTACCACATGACTCAAGTTTTTCGTCTCCTGCTGCGTTCTCACCACAGTGAATTCGTAGGGTCCATTTGACTTTATTTTGCTATGTAAACATTCAACTTTTACTTTTCTTTGTAGATTAGCATCGTATGCTTGTATGAGATTGTAATGCGGGTTGCTTTTGTTGATCTTATTGCTGTTTTAGTTTTACGATGCAACCCTATCGAGTTCATCCGAAATCAAAATTGTGGACCGTAGCGGTGCAACTGACTGAAGTAACCACTGAGCTGCCGCCGAGTGCGTCTTTGCCTTTTCTGTCAGTTTTACGAGCATAGCACCTACTTGACAGTGATGCCGCTAAAGACTGAATTGCAAAGTTTGTCGCTTTATGATAAACCGCCGTTAATTTTTATGTCGAATACAGAAATCGAGTTTTCTCGGTGACGATTAGCGGAAACTGATACACAAAACACCACCAAGTGCAATAACTCGCCTGTTGCACGTAGCGACTTAATTCCCTGATGTTCGACTTGAACAGCGGCATAATGAGACCGCGGCAAGCCAGCTGTGACACTTGGCGTTGTTTTGTATATCGGATCCGACTGATCACTCACGAGAGTCGTTTTCTAAATTCAAGTTATGATCAAAGGGACATGTTAAAACAAAATTGCTAATTTCCGCGCTTTTTTTTTTTTTTTTTTTTAAATTCTGATTCCCTCTGTTAGGTAAAACGTTCCTTTAAACACACACGCACACACATGCACGTGCGCACGCGGATGGAGAGAGAGAGAGAGGTAGGCGAGACAGAAAGAAGACGAAAACCAAGACCAAGTATACGTTTTTCCTGCTCTATTTAAAAACAAAGTTTCTTCGAGGCTTAAACACTTCGGATTTTTTAATTGACATAAACCATCAATAGCTGGGGATAATTCCTCGAATGGTTGAGAGTCCCCGCCTAAAACTAGAAGGTTGTTGATTTCGCCATTATTTCCAGTACCACCAAAGAAATAGCGGCTGTCAAACCAATGGACAGGCGAGATTCGTGATTCGTGGACGTGTTGTCTGTGACGGCTAACGGTTCTTTGACCTTCTGTACGGTGAAATGAGAGTCATGAACCGCTCCTCGCAGACAAAATGTGTGATCATGCGATGTAGAAATTGGCGGCAGTTTCTATTCATGTATTCATTGTGTTATTTCAGATCGCAAACAAGCTCTAAATAAGTGAAGGGGTTAATATATCAGGCGTGCTCCACACTGACCTATGTATTAACGTGTCGCCAAATTTTGATTGACAGACCGAGATTATAGCCGAGTTTTAAGTGACAGACCGGGATTACAGTCCGTCAGCTCGCGCAGAATGATTTGCTTTCTGTTATTGAAGAACAGACTACGTGGCTTGACAGAACATTTTGCGGTGAACCAAGTGCGTCACGCTTTTTAAATGATTCGACGAACAGTAAGCGAAAGCTGCACTTTGTCCTAATCAAGCGATCTATAGATTTTCTGAACCAAGGACAAAAACGACCCTGCACTGCAAGCGGAACGTTTTTTGCACTCAACAGTCTTCTTGGTAGAATCGATCACGATGTTGACTGTGGCAGTGTTCTACTGGCAGCGATAAACAAGCCCCTCAAAACTTTGTTCGAAATCTTTCGGAAACTCTTCACCTTGTGGATGCACTGCTGTTTGGAGACTATTGCAATAACTGGTTACCATCGCCGTTTACTCGGCTAGCTACTCATTGTTTGTAGACGACCTGGCCAATATCTGATTTTAGAGACGAACCAGTCCGGAAACACATCGACGCCACATATTAAAGCATCCCTATCCTCCCCCCCCCCCCCCTCCCCCGATTCAGTAGGTATTCCGTGCCACTGATGCAGCAATAAAACCTGACTGCACAACGAAGACGCAAATGATAAACACTCATGCAGACTGATATATCGACCCCCACCCCCCGACACATACACACCGTATTTGTAATTTGTAACACAAACCCATAGGCAGACATCAAACCGAATGCTGGTCTACCTCAGCCCACCCTATCAATAACCTCATCATTCCTTGATTATATTTCCCTTCGCTGCCTGGCTCATTAACCTCCGTCCACTGATTGGCTATTGATTCCTCTTCACTCTCGGTTAATTGGCTGTTTAATATCTGATTTTATCCTTCGTTGATTAGATGTCTATTTTAGTACACACATCGCTTCTTCCACACAGCTTGCTTGATTGATCGAAGAAGAAGAAGAAGAAGAAGAAGAAGAAGAAGAAGAAGAAGAAGAAGAAGAAGAAGAAGAAGAAGAAGAAGAAGAAGAGAAAAATCACGCGAGTAGAAGCCGTTCGCGTGTTTTCAGATTGTGAGATAATCATTGGAATAGATCTCCAAAGCAGAGAGTAACCCGACAATGCAGCATTTTCATACTCTGGACAGTGAAATACTTTCTGTCTTCGTCTTTTTTTAAACTCTTACTTCCGTCCCTCTCAATTTGATTGCTGTGTTGAGAAAACAGTCCTATTTCATTCTCCTTTCCCCTTTTCCTCTTGCTTTGGCGTCAAGCTGACTTCACTTTGCAGGGTACAGACCTCTCTTCCCTCTTTTCCTCTTGCCCTAGCGTCACGCTGGTTTCTCTTGCAGGGTACCGACCTCTCTTCCCTCTTTTCTTTTTCTCTTGCTCTAGCGTCACGCTGACTTCACTTGCTGGGTCGACCTCTCTTCCCTCGTTCCCTCTTGCTCTAGCGTCACGCTGATTTCACTTTGCAGGGTACCGACCTCTCTTCCCCCCTTTCCTCTTGCTCTAGCGTCACGATGACTTCACTTTGCAGGGCACCGACCTTTCTTCCTCCACCCCCATCCTATTATGCAGGCGCTATCGAAGTAAAAAGCTCGAATAAATGGGTCTAAAAGAAAGCATCAAAGAGAAAAGCAGTTCCATGCCGTGCGTTTCAGACTTCAAAAACGCCTTCACAGCGATCAACCCCATTCGATGTTCCCTGGTTTAAAGGAAGTCACCGAGCGTTCTCTGGTTCCATGGAAATCACAGACTGTTTTCTTCTTCTTCTCCCCCCCCCCCCCCACCCTCTCTCTCTCTCTCTCTCTCTCTCTCTCTCAATAAATAAATAAAAGGTTTACAGGCGCTTCTGACCATTCCTATTCAAGCCTACTGACCTTACTCAGCTAGCACTGCCGACAGTTCTTTTATATCAGGCGCTAACGACCGTTCTTGTTTGGCGCTACTGGCCGTTCTGCGCTACCGATCACTCGTACTGAGGGCGACTCGCGTACTTATTTATCAAGCATTAACGGCCCTTCCTTTTACACGCTACCGACCGTTTTTACCGGCCATTCATAATGAGGGCTACTAACGTACTTGTTCATTACCGACAGTTCTGATGACGCGTTTACCGACCGTCTTCATTTACCGCTACCAACCTGCATTCAGTACTTTTGATTGTTCTAAGTACTATTACAAACCATTCGTATTAGGCTCTACCGGCATTATTTATTTCGCGCTATTTTGTCCTCGGATTTTCATAAATCGTTATTTCGTCCAAGATTTTTCACGAATCAAGCAGAGTTGTTCTTTGTTGAAGTTAACAGTCAGACGATCGTTGAAACCATACAGCCGTATAAGAAACTGAACAAGAAGCCTTTGTCTTGGTAAGGTCACGTGTTTGTATCTTGTATGTAAATATCAAATAAAAGTAATTTCGTCAAGGTAATAGAACAAAGGTCTTTTCTAAGAGGTCCTGCAATATATAAAAATTAAAAAAAAAAAAAAAAAAAAAAAAAAAGAAAGAAGGAAAGAAAGAAAGAAAAGAGGGGATCCAGGCGCCGCTGTAAGTAAAATTCTTTTGCAACTAAAGCGTAAATTGACACCAAACTCTGATGCAGATAACAGCTTTATACTAAAGGAACAGCCAACCAAAGGTGGCTAGGTAATCACAGATGGATTATTCTTGTACCATACAAAGAACAGTGATCTCTCTTTTGCCGGAAAATGTTACCTAGTTTTTTCCGGCTTCCGCTAAGTTCAATCAACAACACTGCTTTTGAAG
Source organism: Alviniconcha strummeri (assembly GCA_963584105.1). Classification (NCBI taxonomy): domain Eukaryota; kingdom Metazoa; phylum Mollusca; class Gastropoda; family Provannidae; genus Alviniconcha; species Alviniconcha strummeri. The sequence continues at coordinate 23,195,077 of OY757544.1, forward strand.
ACTGGAGCGATCACAGGACTAATGCGAACAATAAATTCAAAGAAAGTCCTGATCGCAACCTCCCAGTATATGTTTTCTTTGATAAGCCTGAGATATGGTCGAGGCAATAACCAGAGGCTGAAGCATTTTACATCTTGATTAGTATAATACTCTCCAGGGGAATCGGGGCCTTTTGTGGCTATGTTTGATTTCCAAGACAAAGACGACAACGTTATAATTACATAACTTCAGCCTGGCCCTCTTGCCATGCCACAGGACAATTAATATCCAAAGTTAGTAAGTAACAACCACTGACGTTGCAAAGCACCAGTGTGTGGGCCTAAATGAAACGGCTGAGAAGACAGAATAAATAAATAAACAAACACTCAAGAAGCACAATAGTAAGACGCGCACTGACACACTGGCACGCACAAGTAATACAATTCATGGAAATCACTGAATGTGAAAAACAAGAACAATATTTATTTACCACAAATCAGACACAAGTATAATAATGTACAAATTCCGCCAAACGTGTATAGACATTAATAATACTGCATACAGGTACATACTTTGCATATACATCTTGCATTATTACCCATACAGACTATGTCACTAGGATCCGTGCGTGTTTAAAGAAAGAAATCGCATTGCTAAGGTTTAAGCCGTGGCCAATGCTGATACATGGCCTCATTTCCTGATCCGAGTAAAAAATAAAAAGAAAGAAAGAAGGACTTGTGCTAAACCCTGCTATAAATGAATGAACTGTCACTCACTTTTCCACACTGCTTGCATTTTCCGTCCTGCCGTCTTCTGTGGACCCAGTGATGTCGCATAAACGTTTGCTGCACGCACAACACATAAACATGAGCTGCTGAGTTCAAGAAATTAGGTGGCCACTTTGTAAAATGGATTGCTGAGTTTATAAAATGAGGTTAGGAAATGGGCTGATCAGTTCATGAAATGAGGTGACAGTTGTGTAAAATAGGCTGAGGAGTCCACGAAATGAGGTGACCATTAAAAATATTTTTGTAAAATGGGTTGATGAGTTCACGAAATGAGGTAACAAATGTGCAAAATAGGCTGATGAGTTCACGAAAGGAGGTGACCATTGTGTAAAATGGGCTGCTGAATTCATGAAATGAGGTGACCATTGTGTAAAAAGAGCCGGCCGAGTTCAAGAAATTAGGCGATCATTGTGTAAAATGGGCTATCGAGTTCACGAAACGAACTGTTCAGTTCACGAAACGAGGTGACAATTTTATAAAAAGGGCTGCTCATTCCAAGACACGAGATAACACTTTTGAGACGTGGGTTGCTGAGTTCACGAAATGAGATGACAACTGTGTAAACCTGGCTGCTGATTCACGAAATGAGATGACAAATGTGTAAAATTGGCTACTGAGTTCACGAAATGAGATGAAACTGTGTAAAAACTGGCTGCTGAATTTTACGAAATACAATGACAAATATGTAAGATTGGCTTCTGAGTTCACGAAATGCTTTGACAACTGTGTAAAATTGGCTGCTTGCTTTTCAAAATGAGATAACAACTGTGTAAAATTCGCTTCTGATTTCACGAAATGAGATAACAACTGTGTAAAACTGGCTGCTGAGTTCATGACATCGGATGGCAATTTTGTGACACAGGGTGCTGACCTCACGCAATGGAGTGACAATTTTGTAAAATGAAATGCGACCTCGTGAGTTTGGCAACGCTCTCAACATATTTAAAATTTACCCTACGTTGCTTATTCTATGACATGCCAATTTCACGATTTTAGTGGGGCATAATCATTATGCAGGCTGAATTATACAGAGTGAATATAAAAATGAAGGCAAAAAATCAAGATCTTTTATTCTGTATGTGTGTGTACGCGCGCGCGCACGCGCGCGCGTGTGTGTGTGTGTGTGAGAGACAGAGAGAGAGAGAGAGAGAGAGAGAGAGAGAGAGAGAGAGAGAGAGAGAGAGAGAGAGAGAGAGAGAGAGAGAGGCTTGGGCGTGAAACAGAAAAAGTAGATGGATATCATATCTGACATATCGAAGGCGGATGAACTCCAAGACGTCGGTCTAATAAAAATTAAAAAAAATTAAAAAAAGGGGGGGGGGGGGGGGGGGGGGGGAGAAAAAAAAGAAAAAGGAAGAAGCAAAACAGGAAGGAAAAAAGAAAGGAGGGTCGGGGTGGTGGAGAAGAAGATCTGTATTATAACGCCAGTGCCTGCCTCTGACAGGGGCACATTCACTGCACTCATTCCCTCACTCTGTGCTTACCTCTCTGTAGTTCCGGATACCCGCTTCCCTGAACGTCGGCTTGCACCGCAGGTTCTTCTGTAGCATTAAAGAAAACAAAAGGTAGTTTCTTGTCGGAGGAAGAATGGAACCCACGAGAAAGAGTGACGCCCCCCCCACCCCTTCCTCTCTCATGCTCCCTGTTTCTCTCTCCCCCGCCCCTTCACACACACACACACACACACACACACACACACACACACACACACACACACACACACACACACACACACACACAGAGTCAACGGGTAAGGAGAAAACAGAGAGAGAGAGAGAGAGAGAGAGAGAGAGAGAGAGAGAGAGAGAGAGAGAGAGAGAGAGTGTGTGTTCCACACAAATATATATTCCCACAATCACAGTCACCCACAGACATCCTCTGCTACTACTCCGTTTAACCCGGACTGAACCAAATCAAGAGTGGTCCAAGTGGGGACGGTTCCCGGCAGAAACCCCAATCTATAAAGTGGTTTTACGGAAGAGGAGTAGGATGCCGAGAGCCATTTGGTTCAGCCAAGTGTACCTGCAACGAATGGTCTGAGTAAGCTTACTGGTGTTGCCTCCCCCCCCCCCCCTTTCCACCTCCCCCGTCCGTTTTTCTCTCACCGCCCCAAACTTAAAAGCTCGGTTGACTGGGGCGTTAAAACCAAATTTCTCTTTTCCCTCTTAGAGACACACCCGCATACACATATTAGCTTCATCTAACATCTCAACCATGCCCATTAGTCCTTCCCAGCTGATTTCATAATACTTAAAAAAAATTTTTTTAGTTCTTCAGAATTTGCATCATACCAGTTCAAACTATGTATGTATGCGTGCGTGTGCGCGCGCGCGCGCGTGTGTGTATGCGTGCGTGCTCACTTCACCAATATTATGCTCATTTAAAAATATGTTTTCAATTATGATTTTAGACATGTACCTGTAGGTGCTTGTATTTGCAGTTAGATTACATAATGTAATGCAGTGTACACAGATGTGCGTACATATGTGTGCACAAGCTCACCCGTGCATACTTGCATGTGTGAAATCAAGCAAGTGTGTGAATGCCACGCCCTGTTCGTGTGTTATTTGAATTTATCTGTAACCGTGCACATGGTTTCATCGTGTCTTGTGCTTTGCTTGTGTGTGTGTGTCTATGTTTTTGCTTTGTTTTGTTTTTTTGACACTGCTTTTCTTTGTGTTTGATGTGTTTGTTCTCTGTGAGTTTGCTTTGTCCTGCCTTTTTTTCTCCCTTTTATTGTCAGTATACCATGAATACATGCATTGTGGATTTAGCAATGCGAATTTTTAAGATAAAGACTATAAGCATTTACTTTTATCTTTTGGCTGTACCACCATGCTTTACTGCTAATTGAATTTTTCCTATTAAGCAAGGACAGTTTAGTTCAGTTCAAGATGGTATATATGCGCTCGGAAAAGACTGTATGCGCGCCACTCCGTCTCTCAGATGTTTCCCCATTGTTGGCTTTGAAACAGTTCCAATGCTCGTCTGACTGACGGTTGCCCTCTCGTCCTTTCAAGGAAGATCGTCTAGCGCTTCAAAGCCTCTTTCCGCGCCTCTCTCCTCCAAGCGATCGATGGTGTGATGTCCTTGGTTTTGTGCCCACATGTAGAGTCTCAAGCTCCTCAACACTTCAGACCTTCCAAGATGCAAACCACTTATGACTGCTTTGCCTGCCAGTCTATCTGCTCGGTCGTCTCCCTTCACTGCGGTATGCCCTGGGCAGCACACCCACAGGAGTTTTAAAGATGGATGTCGATCATTGACACAGTCCAGTTTCGGCTTCCCATTCCATTTTCACTTTCTGTAGCAAGCTCATTGAATCAGTGAGGATGGTCGCATGTGTGGTCTGACTGTCACCTCTTGAGGCAATCCAACGGAGGGCATAGGTGACTGCTACCACCTCCATTGTTAAACTGGAGGTTGAGACCGTAGGCTGCACTGTCTTCATGGACGGTGGTCGCACCTTGCTCGACAGTGAAGCGCCATCCTGATTGGTCTTTGGTGACTGAGCCGGGTCAGACTGTAAGACTAGACTTCTGCCTAAAATCTTCATCCTCGGGTATAGAAGATGAATCAATTAATCTCTCTTTTTTCTGTCTGGGACAACACATAATTATTTTGTTGGCCGATAAATTTCTTTTGGTTGACTGATATAACATTTTCAGTGTTCAAATAAACACAAATTTTCGTGACAGGTACGTGAAAATATTTCTTTGTTCATAATTCAATTCAAATACGGTTGTAGCTGCGAAACTAAATACGATCAATTCTGAGGCTTTCCATTTCCAGTTATTCACAACGATCACAAACACCATGACAGAGGCACGCGGGTTAACACACAACACAAGCGCCTTACCAGAGACGAACTGCTTCACTTGCAGACTGACACGACATCGAGAGACCATGAAATCTCTCACAACGCATACAGAAAAAGTCATTCACGCTTTTTCATTGGTTTCGATTAAAATAACTGCTCCTTGCCTCGAAAAAGGGCAGTTTTGCCGAAAAATCGCACCAGAAGCCGTCATTTTTTAACCTTTTGTTGTTAAAATGTTTTTGTTTTCTGTTGAAATACCAACCTGTTCCAATAGAGGTATACAGTCAGTATGTGCAACGATCTTGCATGCCACACACTTCTTTCTGGGACCCGGCTTTCTGAAACACACAAAACGACAAACAGTCAACATGACTGCACTCATCGAAATGTATCCATTAATACAACCCGAACTTCCACTAAAACAACAACAAAGTATATAAAAATATTTAAACAATTCAGAAGAAGAAGAAGAATAGGACCCACAGTATTGGAGCAACAGAACTGCTAGTTCGGACCTATAATTGTATTCTGCACAGTGCCGTGAAACTCCTCTTCGAATGCTACCCTAAAAAATCAGATTTTGTGAGTAGTCTTTGATGGGGGTAAGGGGCGTGGGGTGACTTAGACGACAATACAAATATGGAGGAAACGGAAGGAATATGAAGGGATACAGTGACGATGAAATAATGAGGTCCTACCTAGAAAGACTTCGTTGTTCCTCTGAACTGCAGAATGTGCACCGACTGCTTCGGCATTCGATACGCATACAGACCAGTGTCTAAAACTTTAAGCTCGGTTAACGTCATAGCTCCCCCCCCCCCCCCCCCCACCCACCCACCCACCCGTGCGGCTGGTGGCCTGATCTCGCTAGCTAGGCGTGAGCAGTAAAGGGGGGGGGGGGGGGGGGGGGGGGGAGGGGGGGAGGGGGGAATAAAAGAAGAGGGAACAAGAGAAGTTTTTAAAGCGTTCTGCACAAGACGCTCTGTAATAATGAAACTGATCAGTTCCATTTCTGGGACCAGCAAAGCGATTTTTCCAATCTGCTTTTGTGTTTGTGTAAGTCGCATTACTATTTTTCATTTTTTTTATGAGCTTCTTCTGCGCTCTCAGTTTACTTCCGCCTCTGCCAAGCCACGCGCGCTCTGCTCCGTACACACACACACACACACACACACACACACACACACACACACACACACACACACACACACACACACACACACACACACACACAAACACACACACACAAACACACACACACACATATGGTTACCATGTGCAGATCGCCCCCGGTCAAATTGCGCGAGATGGAAAAGTGTTAGGTATGTGCAGGCGCACGTTTTGAATGGAAAACATTAAAATCAAATACAAGTCAGTATATGATTCGTGGGTTGTGGGGCTGGGGGTGTCGTTCTGAGGGACCACGCCAGCTCTTGCTACTGCTACACCAATACTAACCAAGTTACACCATCTACACTTCCACACCCCATCGACAACCACAGGTATCACCGCGCGCGAACAGCACTGACATCGCAGGCATTTCAAACCGAGGACCGTAAACCCTTTAGGACAAGGGTATTTTAAGTATCTTTGCTTGTTGCACGGCCCAACTGTTATGTTGTTAATGAATTGTTATATAAGAAATAAACTTTGTTTAAACCAAGGGTATTTCAATCTTGGATGACAACCCCTTTAAATTCACTGCAAAATGTGACCGAAATAAGAGCCAGCACCGAAACCTCACCATGGAGAAGAAACTTCACCCGCCGCTCCTGTGGGGACTCGAACCCAGGACCTTTTTATCACGAGTCCGGCGCTCTAACCACTGAGCTATCCCCTCTCCCTTACATGGTGCCACGTACATAAACCACGCAGTACAGGACAGAACATCACGGTGGAGTAGTAATGAGACTGTGTTCTTCCGAAACTGAACACGACCAAGCCCAGGCATGCGCGGAATCAAACTTCTTCATGGTAACGCACCTACACACAAGACAAGGTTGGTTGGTACAAGAGCATCTCTACAAGAAAACCTTCGAACTCTGCCACACCCTCCCTACTGCCCGCATCTTGCACCATGCACTTTTTTTCTGTCTCCACGTCTAAAGAAAAGCCTCTCAGGATGCAAAATCATGTCCCGTTCAGCCCTCGGATCCGCCGTTTTCCAGTGTCTGCCGGACCACATCCCAAAGGAGGACAATAAATATACATTTGAACAATGGAGACAGAGACTAAAGCTGATCAGTGGGCTTACTTTGAAGAGATGCAGGCAAACAAACAACAACAACAAAGGCATGGAGTGAGTGAAAGATATTCAGATCGATGGTCTCATTCATTATTGAGATACCCTCGTAATATTGCATGTCTATCGAACCACAGTCTGGTTGCCAGGGGCGATTTGCGTAAAGACCGTATTTCATGAATGGAAATTAAAGTGGCTTCACAACTCATTGCCCTTAACATTTCTAAACCAAGCTGGTTCATCCTTATATATAACAAGCAAAAACAAACAAACAAAACAAACAAGCAAAACAACAAGAAACAAACAAGTGATCTAAGGCAGCAAGCTTTAAACAACAACAATAAAAAACAAAAACAAAAAACCCCAAACAACATGCGCTTCCCTCTCGCTATATAGTGGGTGGCCGAGCAGCTAGGAAGCCTGCTGTGTATTTGCCAGTCTTTACGTCATGGACCCAGTATGGCTGACAATGATGTTGGCAGACTAATCCAGTCACTACCTGCCAGTTTTCCACTCCCCATCACTTCAGTGTTTTCCCCTAGCTCTGGGAACGATGAAAGAAGTCGGCAGCTCTAGCGGTCTCCGCTCTCGAGGCAGTCCGCAGAGAACAAGGGAAGTTCTTGTCTCGGTAGGCCAATACATAGCGCCGATAGTGCCGCAGATAAATGCTGGTTCCGTTGTCTTTACGTGTCTGTAACCGGCGGTGTTGTTATTTCTCTCCCTGTAGTAACTAGGTCTTGACAGGGTCGAGCACTCCTCTTTTGTGTAGCTTGCACGCGTCAAGTCTAATGGTTTATGATGGTGAAGCATATGCTTCTCGCGCGCGCGCGCGCGCGCGCGCGCGCACACACACACACACACACACACACACACACACACACACACACACACACACACACTGAGAGCGAGAGGGGGGGGGGGTTAGATAATTATCCTCGTAAATTCGGGTCTTCTGGGAAATAACGAGTTCATCGGCAGTCAGCACATCAGGTGGTATAGTCTTCTGTTGTCCAGTTCTGTCGCCGCCAGAAGATTTCTGTTTTTATTTTTAAATGTGTCACACTGCGCCTCGCTTGCACGGAAGGAACTGGAGTCACAGAGCCTAGTGCAAAGAGATCTGGGCGGGCGGCGACAGCACACAACCACTTTCACACTGCAGCCACTGTCTGGTGGTTATTCAAGAGGCCCGCAGCATGCAGCTCTCACTTGTTCTTAAAATAAGGTCAAGTCCGTCTTCAGACATCGGGGATCCGCCACAGTTCAAACACTTGTTTCCTAAAACCTTGCGTTACGTTCCGCCCGATCTGCGGTTTCTAAGATTTTATGAGAATTGGTAAATAGTTTGAATAGCACACTGTGAACCTGGAAAAAAGGGAGAAGCTGCACACATGTATTGATTATTCCAAGACCTACAAAAGGTTTTCAGACAAAAAACGAATAGATGCTTTATCAAAGGCAGACGCGATATGTAACTCAGTGACCACTATTTTCGATGTGTACCTTTTCACGTACGCATGCTGTGCTGGGTTGAGCGTGCGTGCGTGTGCGCAAATAAAGCAGAGTACTAAGCATGATATGCATGTATAGTTTTGACGTTTGGGTACTGTCAGCGCGGTGTGAATGTGTAAAGCAGCAGGTGCAATATAACCCTCACCGCCCACTCGTCTCAATCTTTCAACTCTACCGTACAGTCTTCGGCCTGATATAACCGTCACGGTGACTGGGTGTTACAAATCAATTATCCATCGATCTGCCATACAATCAACGGTTACTGCAAGGAGGTACCCACACCTTAATAGGCGACTACTAGCCCGGATACCTTCACGTCCTCTGCCGCAGACGGAATTACGCCAAAGTCAGTCCCAGAACCCATTCTTTCATGCATTGACGGAAATCGCTCTCTTCCTTGTCAGTTTTTTGTGGTTGTGGCGTAACCATGGACACACTACATAGTGTCGAAGGGGTAACCAACTATAACAGAAACACAAGCAATTAGACCAAAAGTCGATGCTTGGAACATGACGGCCTAGACGGGAAGTCGATGCTTGGAACACGAGGGCCTAGACCGGAAGTCGATCTTGGAACACGAGGGCCTAGACGGGAAAGTCGATGCTAGGAACACGACGGACTAGACCGGAAGTCGATGCTCGGAACACTAGGGCCTAGGCAGGAAGTCAATGCTTGGAACACGGCGGAATAGACCGGAAGTCGATACTAGGAACACGAGGGCCTAGACGGGAAGTCGATGCTTAGAACACGACGGACTAGACCGGAAGTCGATGCTAGGAACAAGAGAGACAAGGCCGTTCAGGAATTTTACGACCCCCCCCCCCCCCCCCCCCCAAAAAAAAAAAGCCCCTACCACAGGATGGTGCGTGGCTCTACCCCGACACCGCCAAAGCCAACTCACTTACGGGAGGTGCCGACGGCAAGGGCGACTGGAAACCCAGGGTGACAGGCGCTCACAGATCTGCGCTAATTGCTTTGATGAGAAATCGGCGCGGCGGGCTATTTGCTGGCCGGACCACCGACGTCCTTCTCTCTAAGGTGACGTCACGGACGGGCTCAACGTGTTGGGTCCCATTTGTGGACTTGATGGACCTGGCTGGCTAGAGAGGGTGGCAAAAGGTTTCCACGCTAACTCGGTTTGCTGCCGGGGAAAATGAACCTATCTTACTCCAGTCGTGCGCGATTCATCTTGGACAGGTGTCAGAAAGACAGTGCAAAGCCCATCTCGATAAGTCGCGAAAGACTGCGTTGGAAGCGGGGAGGTTGGGGCGAGCTGGGGGTAGGGGTGGAGGAAGGTGGAGAAGGGGGCCTTAGGAGAGGGCGTAGGGAGGAGGGGGGGGGGGGGGCGCACACAGACAGGCAGCCAGACACACAAACAAAACAACAAGAACAAAACAGAAGAAAAAGAAAAAGAAAAAAGGAAGGAACATTATGGTACCAGATCCAAGACGGTTGGCTGACAAAAGAAATATTCGTTTCGTACCGTTCACGTAGTACAAGCCAACAACGAAAATTCAGAGACTGATTAACAATATCGAAGCTTGTAATTACACGAAGAAGCAACTTATCCGCAAGCCACCGCCATAAAGACAAACAATACGCGAAAACACGCCCTATGCCAGAGAACCCCGGTAAGACCCCCCACCCCCACCCATCGAGAGAGAGCGAGAAAAAGAAAAAAGAAAAAGAGAATAACCCACAAAACCACCACCACCACCACAACACACACACACACACACACACACACACACACACACACACACACACACACACACACACACACACACACACACACACACAAAGACAAAGAGTGAGTGAGAATGAGAAAGACAGACAGAGAGAGAGAGAGGGGTGGGGGTGGGGGTGGGGGTGGGGGATGTGTGCAGGAAGGAAATCGAAACAGAATTGCACCTGACGACTCATTCGCGGTCGTACCACAACTCGACACTTACTGTAGCTTCAAAATGTTGTCACTGCGAAAAAAGGGGATTCTGTACAGCCGCTACAAAATAAACTTTGCAGCGACAAAACTGTCTGTCGCCTTTGCCACTGCAAATCTGCGACAAGGTTTTGCAGCTTCAAAAGCAACCCATGCTGTCAAAGCTTGAAGTTTACTCTGTTTTCTTAAAGCCCCACCCAAACAAACGTGTCGCTGCAAACTCGGTAAGCTGTTTTGTGGCTGCAAATATGTTTCCAGTTTTTGCAGCTGCTAAAAGAAGCTGCCACTGTAAAGTGCACATTATACAGCTGTAAAGTTCCAACTGTGGCAGAAAACCGACCATGATAATCACATGACTGATGAAACCCATCTTCCTGAAGGTCATGTGGTGTCTCTTCCGAACCTCACATCCCCGCATAAACAACACTTCAATAACATAAAGCGGACCCGCTTGGAATTAAACAACAAAAAACATCTGGAAGATTTTTCTTTTTCTTACTGCATACAAAAGACCCCCGCCCCCCTTCCCGGCCCCGCCAAGCGATTTACGGTCTCAATTTTGTATTATTAATTGTCACACTGTAATCGACCGATATCCCTTTGAATGTTATGCCTTACAGGAGAGAGAGAGAGAGAGAGAGAGAGAGAGAGAGAGAGAGAGAGAGAGAGAGAGAGAGAGAGAGAGAGAGAGAGAGAGAGAGAGAGAGAGAGAGAGAGAATTTAAAAAAAAAAAAAATTGATATCGTGGCCGTAATTCTTTCAAACACTAAATATGTTCGGGAAAAACAAGGTCTTCTAACTTCTTACAAGCTGCTTTTTGCAATAAACAGTCAGCGATCTGCAGTCGAAATGGTGTTCAGTTTCACCAAAGGAGGAAACTTCCAAGTTCAGCTTCCCAGAGGGAACTAATTTGCACTGATCGACCAGGGCCGTTTTTGTTTTATCCAAGCAAAATCGGTCACAAGAGAGAGAAAAAAAAGAAAAAAAAAAGACGCTTATATTTCAAACATGAGATGAATATTTTCTCCGCTGTTGCCCCCTTCCCCCTCCTCCCTCTTGTGGGACATGCAGGATTTGCAAAACGCAGGCCCGCCCTGCACCAGGCAACTCAGCAACACCGTGATTTGATTTACTTCACTTGTCAAATTTTTCGTTTGTTTTTTGTTGGTCTGTTCTCACTTTCAGCTAAATAGTTGGACTGTTCCAGGGTGAATTTCACGATGACAAGAAGTCGATTCTATTACCCTAAGGGATGGCGCGATGCGTCAATCGGTTTAGAAGAGTCTGGGTACCGAACATAAGAATCGTGAATATCAGTATAAAAGAAAAAAAGGGGCGACATGACCACATCGCTGGAATGTTTTAATACATAATCCAGCCCATGATTCTACCACAATTGTCTCCAGCTCTCGTCATTGTTGAATATAAAGTAGTACAGAAATATCCTTGTGCAGTCAGTTGATTGTTTCTTCAATAAATCACGAATGAAAGTTTCATGGGCAGTTTCTATCACATGTCATGTTATATATAAAGGGGTAGGGGGTGGGGGGGAAGGGGGGAGTCGAATGAACCAGGAAGGTAGAACTTTGAAAGGCATAATTCTTGACAATGGGCGTAGCAAGCAAAGCTGCCTCCTGACCTACTTCAGCTTTGAGTAAGTAAGTTTTATTTTTTTTAAATCTTTACGCCCAGTTAACCAGTACGGTTTTAGCAACCAGTACGGTTTTATCAGGGCGATTCAGGTTTCGAAAAAAAAGGAGAACTTTTGAAAGCAGAGACGACAGCAGCACCTGCTTTTGAATGGTGCCACTCTTACGATTGTTTCTTTTATGTAAAGGTCACAGTGACCAACTGTTTGGCTTGGCTGAAGTTTGAATGGATCTCATCTTCGTTTTCAGTGTTTTCTACGCGGTGGGTGTCGATGAACAGCTTTTCACTGTCCTAGAAAGAGGCTTTGAGCATACTTTGCTCCCAAGGTAGCGACGGTTATTTTCCACAGCAAACAACGGTACATACATACCCATCCTGAAACGCAATCTACATAAAAGCTCTCAAGAGTGTGCGGATAGAAAGCCTTTCATCGCCATGGTCGTACTGATTGTGACCTACGTGGCCCAACCACAGAAACCGAAATGCTTAAATAAATGAACATGGCAGAACACAGCACCTTGTAAAAGTTACACTTCTGCGCTTGATCAAAAGTGCAGTCTCCCAGTTTCACTCTACTCGACGTTTACTCGAAATCCGAAAGTTCTCAAACACGGAAAGGTTTACATACTCTTCGTTAACACATTGATTTGTCCCAGATTCGGAGACGAAATGGTGCAATTTTCGCAGTAAGAATCGAGATAAAAATTCAAAGGCTACCCCGATCAGGATAGAGCACCTCTGCCTTAAAATCGTATGGGACTGCCCATCTCCAGCACCTTAATTATTAGTACACAGAAGAATAATCCAACAATCGAAACAAACAGAACTTTCGTTATATACAAAAGACGACACTGGCTCCGTCAAGATGGAGAAAACGAAAGAAAAGCAACCTTCCTATCTGTATAGAAAAAACAACAACATCCAAATCTGATAAGAATCGTTGTGGCGATGTGGGAATATAGAGTTACGACGCAATTTTCGACACGACATTGATTATGCCGTGAACAGAACGCGAGATACCAGGAACAAATAACCTGCATATCGAATGCTGTTTCTGACTGTACGGGTTACCGTGCTGTGATTTTAGGCATAACGAGAGAGAGAGAGAGAGAGAGAGAGAGAGAGAGAGAGAGAGAGAGAGAGAGAGAGAGAGAGAGGTCGGCAGTACCAACAAATTACTGGAACGAGAGAGAGAGAGAGAGAGAGAGAGAGAGAGAGAGAGAGAGAGAGAGAGAGAGAGAGAGAGAGAGGTCGGCAGTACCAACAAACAAAGCAAAAACAGGGTCTTCACTCTCTACAATATAAGCATTGAAAATAAAAATATGCAGAGAAAAGTTCATTTCTTTATCCTGCTAGCCAGTAGGAAGATAGCCGAGTTTACAGAGATCTCCGAGAATACAATCAGCTGAAGTCGGCTTTTTACTAACACCGCTCACATCAATCAAACTCAGGGCACAAGTTAATACCAAGGCATGGAAGAACTGTCGGGCCACTCATTTTTAAAGCCAGACAGCTCCGCCCACTTAGACAAGCAAGGCAAACAACAGAACATTTGTTCCAATTTTTGTGTAACGTCTTTCGTCTTTCTAATTAGCTCCCTTGCGTGTTGATTCTGCACCAGCGTTCTGGGCCTCGTTCTGTTTCAGATTATGTGATCGAACTGCACAGACCCTAGGCTTTTAATAACTGCTTTCGACAACAGCATTGGCACGGAGTCGATAGATGGTCACTCGATGTCGAGGCCTCTTTTTGCACTAGCTGCACCAAACGCAACCAGTCAATGACACAATCATCATCAGTAGTTGGAAAAAGCTCTAGCGTACTGCTCGAAACAGGAATCGTCTCGCTTTTGTTGTCTTACGTTTTATACCGCAAATGTGTTTGAAATACCATCTGGCAGGTCTTTCGAGCACGGCCAGGCTGTTTTGCCGATTCGCCTGTTGGAATCGTAGCTTGCAGCGCGGCGCAAGTGGCACATAACAGGGTCAGTGGGCGGATTTTGTTTTGTTTTTGTTTTTTTGTTTGCCCTCCGGCTACACACACACGATAGCAAGCAAACGCTCGGATTGTTTGGGTCTAATACAGCTTATCAGAGCGCATAACGTCCGGACTCGTGTTTGACACCGTAATAATAGATAGCAATGGACGGAAGTCAGTGGGGTTTTCGTTATACTCGGAGAAGAGCAAACGATGAAGTTTCAGCCAAACCCGGGAAGGCGTCAGTCAGTATTTCCCTTAAATACACGCCAAAGTCACGAAAAGCAACCTGTGTGTGATCTTGTTTACCCTTTCAGGCAGGTGTCTGGCAGAACAACCAGTGGGACAGATGTAGGTTTCCCGGTGAGCAGTCCGCGGGAAGTTAATATAACAGTTAGGTTTTTAGACGAATGGCTAACGGATAGAAAGCGAGGGACAATTTTTTTTACAAGGGGTGGGTCCGAAGGTAGTCACTGAGAAACGGGTACGTTTCTTAGCAAGAAGTTGGCATATAGAAAGTAAGAGATGAGTACGTCACATCGCTGTGAGAAGTCGAAGGGTAATCACCGAGAAACGGGTACGTTTGTTAGCGAGCGGTTGGCATGTAGAAAGTAAAAGAGGAATACATCACACTGCAGTGGAAATGCCAGCGGCTAGTCTCTGGGAAACGGGTACATTTTTTAGAAAGCGAGAGAGGGATAGGAACGGAACACTGGGCTTAACGTCCACAGAGACTATGTACGGTCTATTATGAGAGGAATAGGCCCCATGCCACATTTTATTGGACACGGAGAAAGGGCAAATTGGTGGACAGAAACAGAAAGATGGTTACGCGTCACTATTTATAGGACAATGAGAATGCGTAGGATCTTCTCTTCTTTTTTTTCTCTCTCTTTTTTCTCTTTTCTCTTTTTTAACACATATTGGCGAGAAAAGAGTGAGAGCGGGTTGCGTCACAATTTACAGGCCAATGAGAAATTGGTATTTTTGGGACTGAGTGCAAAGCGAGTTTCCAGCGATCAACCAACGGAACCAAGCGCGTAATGCTGGGTTAACTGCGGGGTGACAGCAAGCTGCAACGTCAGCACGTTATCCGTAGGCAATGGAAGCAAATGAGAATGGACCAGTTTTAACCAGCCTCCAGTGAACCTGACAAACACATAAACGTTTCCATTGGAGCATGTTCCCAAGAGTACAATGTACACTGAAAACACAAGAAGGCGAGAACATTCATACTCGCATTTGGGAAACGCAGGTGCTGTGCTGTTCACAACTATGAAATTTGGACACAAGAAGCTTAATGCTAAAAAAAGAAGAAGGAGAAACAAAGAAAAAGGAAAGAAAGATGTAAATTCAACAGACCACCCGCAAAAGATGACCGAGAGAGAGAGATAGAGAGAGAGAGAGAGAGAGAGAGAGAGAGAGAGAGAGAGAGAGAGAAGAAGCTTAATGCTTTAAAAAGAGAGAGAGAGAGAGAGAGAGAGAGAGAGAGAGAGAGAGAGAGAGAGAGAGAGAGAGAGAGAGAGAGAGAGAGAGAGAGAGAGGAAAGAAAGATGTAACTTCAACAGACCACACGAAAGGAAAGAAAGATGTAAATTCAACAGACCACCCGCAAAAGATGACCAAGAGAGAGAGAGAGAGAGAGAGAGAGAGAGAGAGAGAGAGAGCCAACGTTAATGTTTTTGCTACGTCCACACGGATAACGGAACGCTGATCATTCGACTCGCATTTGTAGTACGAGGACAAAACCAAACCAAACAGCCCAACCCCCGACTGACACAACTTCAAAGAGACCCCAAGTGATGAAGCACCACAGGTTCTGTGAACAGGAATGGGATCAACAAAATCAGTCAAGACCAAGTCACAAGCAAATGGACTCACAACAGTTGCTCTTTTCTCTCTCTCTCTCTCTCTCTCTCTCTCTCTCTCTCTCTCTCTCTCTCTCTCTCTCTCTCTCTGTTTTTTTAGTCGGCTTGTGGTGTACTTTGTTAAAGTCTCACAAACAATCCCAGTGTCTGTGACGCCAAGAACAAGATAGGCACGTGTGGTGCATGTGTCGATCACCCCATGAAACAACCTTTCCCCTGCTCTTCGTTGGTAAAGAGCCAATGAAATGCATCGTTGTAAGCTACGACAGCAAGACATAAATCTAGATTTCAATCTGAAAAAATCTCTAGACAACACACTCATGTCCCCACCCCACCCCTTGTTATTGTTCATGCTTCACAAAAATATTAGTCTTGTCGACCGCGAAGCACGATAAAAAGGAAATTGTCCAGCTCTTGTTCATCCGGCTTCAAGAATATCTATAGCCGATTGGTGTTGATCACGAGTCCAGAAATAGCGCGAGAAGAGAGAATAAGAAGCGGGATGATGCCGTTCGCTAATGGAAGTCCTCATCTCGCCATCAAAACTGACCAACTGCCCGATGACACAGATGCCCACTGACAGAACGATTTGCAAGGTCACAGTGTTAATTGTGGAAGACTGGCTCCACAAAAACGGCCGTTAGATGGCTGTCGTTGCTATGGCTGCAGAGTGTATAGGAAGCAATAAATACTTAACTCTAAGGGCCTGAGCGAAATGGATGGACACGTGAGCGAAACTGCATCTCTTCCTGGGCGAGGGGATTTCTTTCACTTGTCTGGGCGTCTTCTTCAAGTGCGGGCGAGAGATTTAATACGCTCGCCGGCTAATATTTTGGGATGCTTAACTGCCAAGGCCACGCGTTTGACAGTGTGCTTTTTATTCGCGATGCAGGATGAGCTACCACTGATAACCTACGGTGTGAGTTCTTACTGCGCGGCCTTAGACCACCACCATACTGACAAGTTCATTCCAGCTCAAGAGGGTGCAGCTGAAGTGTTTGGATCCACAAGTTAATCCCAGCCTGTTTCGAGTCACCACTGCCATTGTGGGGATATGCCACCCGGACGCAATGAAGCGCGATTTGTGTACCTCCGTGACCACGATGCCTATTCCAACAAACATCTGGTGTCCCTAACAAATTCGCCTAGCCACAAAGATGGAAGGACAAAGAGGAAAGTCTAACAATCCTGGCAGAGCTGCACGCGTCAAAAGACAGAAGGCTACATACCACACTCCGTTAATCCCGGTAGGGTCACCCAATTCAATAACAGAAGCCTGTTCACGTTAGCCAAGCTATCCCGGTGGAGTGATCCACGCCAGAAAGACAGATGACTACACTCTGAGGAATGCACTGTACTCGTGACAAAAGGCTAAAGACATTAAGAAATGATTGACTGGTTGACCGACTGTTCACATTTAAGGCCCAACCAATCGCCAAGGCAGGGCGAAACACAAGTAATCAAGTCGCAAGTGAAAGTGTGATTCACTGTTAGCTCGCGTTACATGTCACCTTGTGTGTCAGTGTGATTGGGAAACAACTGCAAAGACGGAAGTCAGAAAAGACAGAATTCTCTGCATTATGCAAAGCATTAAATCTATATTCCTGCCCATTCAAAACTTTAAACGATAACATTAGATAGCTCTTAGCTGCCAACCGAGCGGACCTGAAAATTCATCTGTTGCTGACGTTTCCATAGCGGGTGTTCTTGGTGACAGTGTGGAGCTTTATTGTCGACTGCTGAATTAGTGAATTCAGACACCCTTACCCTTTAATCTGCTTTTTCTATCTCCGTTAGCCTTTTTCCTTTCTGCTGTGACGCACCGTAAGCATGACTTGTATGTGGATACTGAGCTCTCTACAAGTCTTAGTCATCATCATCATCACCCCCCCCCCCCCCCCCCGTATCGGTTGTACGCTGCTGCGGGAGCCATGAAAAAGCCCTGGCAGGGTCAGCTAAGCGACAAGATGATGAGTTGATGCTTAATGTCCTCAGATGTCATTTGACATATTAGGGACAAGTTGTGACCAATGCCGAAGCTAAGCGACAAAGACAGAAGACTATAGTTATACATGCCTGACCTAATGCAATCACTTGATTATTGCTGTGCACCGAGAAAACAATAAAGCTCCACACTGTCACCAAGAACACCCGCTATGGAAACGTCAGCAACGTGTAAAAAATTACAAGATCCGAACACACACAAAGGTTCAAAAGAACGCTATTATTTTGACAAAACACAACTGCGAATTTTCGGGGTAATCCCCTTTTTCAAGCTACAAAACAACATCTAAACGAGATGCAGGATAACAGCATCCCAGATAAGGCCCGTCGTGCAGACGTTTATAAAATGCTTAAAGAAAACACATCTACCGAATAGCTTCAAACTTTTACATACGAAAAATGGACAGTATAAACAGTACTACACCCAGCAAATAGTCGGACTTTAATCTGTAAAGTATCGACAGTACACATCACATCTAGTAAATTCCTCCTGCGTTTCAGACATCTGTGTGTGTGGGTGTGTGTGTGTGTGTGTTAGAGAGAGAGAGAGAGAGAGAGAGAGAGAGAGAGAGAGAGAGAGAGAGAGAGAGAGAGAGAGAGAGAGAGAGAGAGAGAGAGAGAGAGAGCACAGCTCTCTGATATCATGGCTAACCACTTTGTAAATCATCATCTTTTCGCGGATGACACACAGCTCCAGAAATCCACTCCTCTCAGTAAAATGACCAACCTCATCAAAGATCTCCATGCATGCACATATGACATAAAAACATGGATGACCGAAAATCAGCTCAAACTTAACGAGGACAAAACAGAAACTCTCCTCTTCCCCTTTTCGTCTTCCTTGAAATCTTCCACAGTTTCCCTCCCTGACTCGATTACTCTTGGCTCTCAACATCCCCTTCTCTGACTGAATACTGGATTCATTCTTGACTCAAGACTGTCCATGAAGAAGCACGTCATAGAAATCTGTCAAACTGCTTATTTCGAGCTTAAATGCATTAGTTCAATCCACAGGTTTCTCACTGAATACGCAGCCCAAACTCTTGTTACTTCCTATATATCCTCTCACGACTTGACTACTGCAACTGTCTCTAGGGTACAAGTAATTCTGTCATCCAACCTCTCCAGAAAATTCAAAACTCTGCTGCAAGACTCATTCTCTTGGCACCCGGCCACCACCACTCAACACCTCTCCTGGAAAAAAACTGCACTTGCTTTCGATTTCAGACCGTATTAAGTATAAAGCCGCTTGTATGTGTTTCAGTGCTATAAATGGTTCTGGTCCTGCTTACCTCGCTGAACTGCTACATGTCTACAATCCGTCTCGTATACTACGCTCTTCTTCTGACACCCGCATGGTCAAAATCCAACAATACAAACGCAAGACTCATGGCTTTCGCACTTTCCCTTGCTTTAGACCCCACATCTAGAATTCACTCCCAAGACCTTAGACACTGCTCAACCCTGTCAGCTTTTAAAGCCAAACTGAAAACCTTCCTCTTCTCACAGTATTTCCGCCCCAGCTAATATCAATACCCAGTTTCTGCTGCAGTCAGAGTGAGTGAGTGAGTGAGTGAGTGAGTGAATGAGTGTGTGTTTGTGTGTGTGGGTGGGTGGGTCGGTGGGTGCGTGCGTGCGTGCGCTTTTCTATATAATAATGTAGGATTGTTTTGGTAGGATTGTGCTTTACATGTGCATATAATATTGTATTTAAGTTGATTTATATCATGTGAGCGCTCAGGACGTTGATGAGCGCATGATAAATGTATATGTATTCTTATTGCATCTAACAGCAGAGAAATATCGTATCCAGCAAACACTGCCGGACTTTCAAATCAGCTACAGGCCGAGTAAACAACTCCGGCTTTTCCCCTCGGGAACACTGCGTATACACACCACACCCAGAAAACTACCGACAGTCTTTGACTTCAACATATTTTCAGGAAACTTGTACGCAGCGTAGCACAGGCCGTCAGCAGTAACTAATGGCCTTTATTAACATGGCAGAGAAGGAACAAAGCACGACAATACTATCACACAAAAACAGCCATGCAAAAAGTGACTAAAAACTACCGAGGACAGTCAGTCAGGCTATGGCTGGACTGTATCACACGGCAAGCGCTGAAGCTGAGTTCAATAAGACGCAGACAGAGGGGTCACTGGTTAAAGACCGCGGAAGGTCGATCGGTCTCCACGGTAAACGGCCTGGGATGGAACGTAGAATGGGGCTCAAATCCGTGTCGATGGCGAAGAGATTTGATAACATGAAACTATGCTCCAGTCAAGAATGAGCAACAGCCTGAGTCTACCGAGTTTAACCTCAGCATCAACCTTTCTGGGAAGTAAAAACCCCCACAAAAAACAAACAAACGACAAAGCAGGCAAGATGGCGGACAGAGAGGCACGTAGACAGGCAGACTGACATACAAAACTGACCTTGCAGTCCAGGTCCATTGCATAGCAGTAGTCACCAGAAGCGTTGGTCTCCACCCACTGGTGGTCACTGTTGACCGCCTGATCCTGCAACATGTACACAGACATTATTATTCTTTGTCACTGGAAGGCTGCAAATTAATTTCTTCTTTTTTTAACGCATAAAAAAAGAGAGATGATACACTTCATACAATGAGGATGGAGACACAAGTCCCAGTAGCGAGGATGGGGAGCTGCAGGTCTGGCGGTAGAGAGATCCCACGCCGTGATTATTATAGTTGTCCTTTTCGCTCCTCCGCTAGATATGTAAAATTCATTTACCATGTGAGATTTTGCGGGCGCAACTGTGTCAACTGTGTCCTGCACAGACACGTATGAATGTATGGCCAGTGGCCCCCGTTACTCCGCTTTACGTGTACCTCACGGGCTGTCACCGTCTGAGTAAAGTCTGCATTTGTATTCGGAATGAGGTCAT
The DNA here is from genome assembly GCA_963584105.1 of Alviniconcha strummeri. NCBI lineage: Eukaryota > Metazoa > Mollusca > Gastropoda > Provannidae > Alviniconcha > Alviniconcha strummeri. Next base: position 23,215,761 of record OY757544.1, read on the forward strand.
TACCCACGACCAGGGCTCAACAAAGTTATGCACACTGCACCTACCCGACCATATATGTATGTAAGTAAGTAAGTATGTTGGTGTTTTACGCCCAGTCAAACCGGTGCGGTTATATCAGGGCAATATATATATAAACACAACATACGAATAATCTACAAACAATGGGAATTAATTAGTGCTGGAAAGACGTCACATGTACACAATAAAAAAATAAAAAGATCTGAATCACCTACGATAATTCTCATCTGGCATGCGAGGAAATATCAGGTACATAAACTGCACCATGCCAGATACCTGGATCCTGTAACGTATCTAACAGATACCAAAAGTACGTCATATATATATATATCTAAACCAGTAATCTTACACGTAGTATATATATAATGGCGTTTTATATATATATCTATACCAGCAAACACAAAAACGAAAAACGCCTCTTCCAAAGTTCACGGAACTGCCTAAAAGAGGTTTCACTATCATCAATGTAAACGTGAGCACAGCGAATCTCTTCTTGGCGGACGTAATCCGCTCTCCAGCTGTGCGCATGACCCAATTATGTATCCGTGGTACTATGCGCAAAGGAATTTCGGGAGAGACTAACCCTCTTGCCAGTTGGCCATGCACTTTCCAGATTTTTGCCAGTTCCGCGGATTTGGAAACGAAAAGCAAAAGAACAGGTTGATGCTGGAGTCAATCAAAGGCGGAGAACTGGGAGCAACAACTGGGGGGATGTGTCTCATATTTACGTGGGTGCTTGGGCGCTATGTTGCTTCCCACAGTCTTCCCAGAGCAACCGTACCAGAAGAGTACGGAAAAGGTACCAATATGGTACAATTAACATATGCAAATCAAGGCTGGAGGTGCACCTCACACACACACACACACACACACACACACACACACGACTACACTATTCCCAACCGCTCTCTGTTTCCCTATCTCCGCCACCCGAGAAATGTTCAAGGTACCATCCACGTACCGCCCTGATACCTTTTCTATCCGTTCAGAGACCCTTTCCTGTACGTCTCGGACACACACACACACACACACACACACACACACACACACACACACACACACACACACACACACACACACACACACACACACACACACACACACACACACACACACACACACACACACACAAATAAACACGCACGAACGCACGCACGCACGGAAGAACGCATGTACACACACACACACAAACACACACACACACTCACACACGACTACACTATTTCCGATCCCTCTCTGTCTCCCTCTCTCCGCCACACTAGAAGCTTTCAAGGTACCATCCACGTACCGCCCTGGTACCTTTTCTATCCTCTCAGAAACCCTTTCCTGTACCTCTCGGATACCCATAAACAAGGGCCTTAAAAGGTGTTTGATAGGTACAAAGAATTCGCAAATTCCTCTTTCTGACTAGCTTCTTTTCTCCTAATGTCGTCATATAAAGATATGGAAAACATTGTAAAAGGACGTCCAGGGATCAAATTCAAAAGCAACCGAGAGTTCGGGCCTCTCTTACGGTCAATACAAGAATACAAGGAGGTGCCACACATTGATTCACACGCACATACCATCGCAC
>OY757544.1:23217551-23231551 GCA_963584105.1 Alviniconcha strummeri
CCACCCCTTGAGTGCCTATATACTGTAAGTCACTGTTATTATCAGCACACACACACACACGCACACACACACACGCGCGCGCATGCACGCACGCACAAACACTTTGCTTGCACCAGGTCTGTTTTTCGTAACAGTGTATCCACACACGTAGTTTGGTTGCAAAAATGTCAGCGGTATAGAAAATATAGGACTGATAAACATTCAGTGAGGTTTTGAAGCATCACTGCGACATTGACCATGACCACAGCAATCCAGTCTTTTTAGATGTTACTCAGGCACCATCAAACTATGTTTGGTGGCGAAAGGATCAGCAGCTCAGAAGATATAGCAGATACGATAATATTTTGAATGCATGAGCCTTCACCGTGGCTGATAGCTGATTGAAGCTGATCGTCATTGACGCTAGCAAAACAATCTTTTGCAGGAAACTCTGGCTCATGATGATGCATCACCGTAGTAAGTTAGGGAACAAAACGTTAAATAGCTCAGAAGATACCGTCCGGAAAAAAACACTCAACTAACTTTGGGCCTTCGCTGTGACCCTGACCTTGGAACTGCAAAGCACACACAATACTTTGCAGTACCACCCCAACACCCTCCCAATTTTGTTATGGGGGTGGGGTCGGTTTGTTACAGGGATAAGGCCGAGGGGTATAAAAAACTTGGAAGTGCCTGGCATGCGTTATTTTGTTATGGTTTCTGTGGACGTTAAGCACCATGTTTACTTACTTACTGGCATGCGACGGCGCCTTGGCCTGAAAAGGCGATTTTCTGGAGTCTGTTGACCACCAAGACGGACACCAGAACCACGCTGCTTACCAGTGGACACCAGAACCACGCTGCTTACCAGTGGACGCTGACCATGTGCTGCGTCCTGAGTCACTTCGCAGAATAAATGTTTGACCCGAAGGAGCAGCCCCGCCCCCCCTCCCGCCCCAACGCCAATCCAGAACACACACCTCGCTGACCCCTTCAGGACGTTAGAAATTCGACTGGACTATGCAGCAACATCTCTCTCTCCATATATATATAATATTAGTGGGATTTTAGAGCGCCCTTTCTCACGTGAGCCTCAGGCGCGTACATTTCACGATCAAGCTCAATAAAACCCTTGAAACCTTGAGCTAAACCAACAGATACCAAAAGCAACAATATTAACATACACAAAATTTGTCATGATACATCGCCCCCCTCCAAATATAGGCTAGACACACACACACACACACACACACACACACACACACACACACACACACACACACACACACACACACACACACCCCGACAATACAAGATACAAGACAGCTTTATTAATCCATTGCGGGAAATTACACATAGCTGTATGTCTGTATGAGTGAGAGAGAGAGAGAGAGAGGGGGGGGAGAGAGAGAGAGGGAGAGAGAGAATTTAACGACTTGGTCGCATCAGGGGGAAGTATGGTCTGTTCATGCAGGTGTGCGTGCGTTCGGATCAATAAATAGTCACCGGACATTGATTGAACTGGACCCTCATCAAAGGGTTAGCATCCGCGGCGGAGTAGGTCGACAAGATCCGTTCCCTCAAAGCCCGAATGAAATTGCGATGGACATAACCTCATTGCTTCTACCCACGGACATGGGAACCTCCAATAACCCCAGTCTTCCCATAAGCACAAAAGCGCCCACAACGCGGCAAACAAGCTCATGACAAACGGAAAAAAGCCAAGAAATCCTATTGACCAGCGGAGAACGACTGCCGCTAGATGAATTTCTCTCGGTTTCTGCCCCAGAGGACCTCAATAAAACAAAAAGGGCGCAAAGCTACGAAATCATATTGACCAGTGGAGAGGATTGCCCGCTAATTTGGTCCCTCTTCTGTCTCAGGGAGGCACTGCCGGAGGACGATGGGTAATTTTGTGGCAGAACGGACAACCAGTGATAGAGATTCTATTTGCTTTCTAGAGTCGGTGCTGGCATGGTCAACACGTCACTCACTACCAGTAACTACTCGTTTCACCTCCCCCCATTCCCTTTCTCTCCCTCTCCCAAGCTACCAGCTCTCTTTATTTCTCTGCAGAACAGATCAGTTTGGTCTCCGTTGGATTGGGTTTAGGCGGGGCCCTTTGTACGAATCCTCATCGTTATCAGCAGCCACATTAACTTTCTGCTCTCTTTCACTTAATGTTAGTGCTATTTGCAGTGCATAGTACTTACTACTTTATATTTTTTATATTTTTTACGTCTATGAAAAAAGAAGGGGGGGGGGGAGGAGGGAAGAGAGCTAATTCGCTTTCAATGTCCAGTCAACTGCGTAGGTTACTTGAATGTGACCACAAAGACGGACAGAAGCCCAGTCAGGTTGTTCACAACTTGGGCAAAACTGCATCACTTGTCTTGCTGAGCACAGCATTTCCCCCCCTAAATGACATCATCTGTGCAGACTTCTTTTCAGACAGACTTCCTTCCTGCCCAGGGCAATGGAGACAATACGAAGAAAATTCGCAAGCTTCTTCGTTCACAGGAAGACAGTGGTAGGAAATGCAAGGAGGTTCCACTGAAGGTTGTCTCCTTGTGCAGGTGCAAGGGACGAAGAGTGGTGGTGGTAGAGGAGGTGGGGGGCAGCACAGATGGAAACAACTGAACACATTTAAAAGAATCGATTTGTAAAAGGTGCACACATAGCAATGGGCGCTGACATATATTTTCGTTACGGCTCTGTACACCAAAGCTATTGCAGTAACCAAAGACCAATTTTATCTCACCAGTGACCGGAGAAGCTGCACCAGCAGTTGAGTTCAACTAGTTCATCAGCAACTGATCTCCGGTAACTGGTACCACCAAAAGGCTACTCATTCTGACAGTTTACCCAGAAGAGTGAATGCATACAGGCCTAAGCAGGGAACCGTGGCAAAAGCTGGAGACCGAAAGGTAATCCGTTTGAGTGAAATATATCAGCAAAGTTCACTCCGTTGACTGTGTAAGCTAGAAAGCAAATGAAAGCGTGCAGATTCGAAAAAATACGTCTCGTACAAACTGTTCTACGACTGATTGTTGTTCACCGATATTGGGGTATCTTCTTCCGTACTGCGTCCCACTTCAACACTATGAAGACTTGACACTTTTGGTACATGTTGGGTTATTTTGCTGTTCCCATAATCCCTCTAACTCTGACATGGACTACAGGTTCTATAACGTGCTTATGTGATATATTTGCATGCGTATACACACGAGGGACTTCGGTTTACAGTCTCATCCAAAAAAACTAAAACGTCAGGTATGCGTTATTCTGGAAAACAACAACAACAACAAAAAACACAACTGTTTTCTCTCTATGCGCAGGTCCAGCTGAGATGGGGGGGGGGGGGGGGGGGGAAGAGAGATCTGTGTCTTCATGAATCATACAAGATCCACCAAACGGGATCGCTCACTTGTCAGCGGAAGACACCAAACTGTAGCATTTTGATCGCGTCCGCCCGGAAGAAGTCGGCAAAAATATACTTTACACGAAGTTACAGGGTAAATATTCCACAATCGCTCGGGATATGGATCCGGGGATGGCATGTGTGTGGCTGACGTTAGCGACTGAGAAACTGAGAAGCGGCAAGGAAAGAGAGAGAGGGGTGGGGTGCGGGAGCGGACGGTGTGAGAGCTCAGGACAAGCGCAGACAGTGATCAGTGTCGCGAAAGCGGAAATGCTGACAACGCGATAACTAAAAGACAAAGGTCGTTTACTCAACAGGCACTGCGTTTTCGGACAACAGCACGCTTTATTTTACTCGAACATGAAGAATATGTTTTGTTGGGCATGATCGTTTTTGTTGTTGTTTTGTTTGTTTGTTTGTTTGTTTTGTATTGTAATTTTGTTACCTGATACATTTGTGTGGTATTGTCGTCTTTTTTACGCTTGCTTTCGTCCCAAGACGAAATGGCTTTTTGTGCTCAGTTTTTCTCCAAGGGCGTTTTTATGGCTTGACCATCTTTTGTCCTTCCAGTTTTGTCAGAAGATATGGTGGTGCTTTTTATTGCCTCGCTTGTATACTAGATTTTGTGCCAGGATATATCTTCACATAATGACCATCTTTTGTCCTTCTAGCTTTGTCCCAGGAAACCATTTTTAGCACTCTTAGTTCTATTCCAGCATACATTTGTATAGCCTGAACATCTCCTGCAATGTACACGCCATTTTGTATCAGAATATAGAACGACAGGGCAGTTACACTTGTCAGTGACCGGTAGAATGACAACTTTACCACCAATCAAAATCTACTATTCTCGCCTTTGCTCTCTCTCTCTCTCTCTCTCTCTCTCTCTCTCTCTCTCTCTCTCTCTCTCTCTCTCTCTCTCTCTCTATATATATATATATATATGCTCTCTCTCTCTCCCCCTCTCTCTCTCTCTCTATATATATATAAACCTCACGCCCATTTTCCTAGAACGGATGAAATAAGCCCACTAATGTGCCAGATAGACCAACCTCGGAACTGAGGAAACTTCAAGGACGGGCTGGAGCGCACAATAATGGGCTTTCTCGAGCACGTGGATACTATATTGATTTCAACAACATGAAACTGACTCATTCCCGTATCCGTCCGTTGCTCAGTGAGTCCGTTTCGGTGAGGTCGTGTGTGAAGGTCCTGTGATGTACAGGTGTCCAGTCACTGTGACTGGTGGACGTCACGCGCGCGCACGCACGCACCCACACACACGCACACAATTCCAGTTACGATGTACTTTTATTCCCTTTTTTCTTTTCTTTTTTCAAGTAAGTCATCATGGCTGACACGATTTTGCTTTTTCTCGCTGTCTCTGCTAAGAATTTCAGCCTCCGACACAGACATATGAAAGTCCTCTTTGTGGCAAACAATAAAGGAATCTTCTTCCTCTGCGTTCGAATCTCTTTGATCAGGCTGTATAAGTCTGAATCCCACTTGGTCAGACGAAGTCCACTATCTCCTCCAGGTCTTGGCAGCAGCCCCATAGTTTCTCCCTCAGGTCCACCCCACGAGGCCATTTCTGGCATCGGAGTGTTGTGCTGTGTTGAAAAATGTGTTCAGGGCCTGGGCTCCTGTCCCGCAGGGACACAAATCATTGTGGGGGCAGTCTGCATTGGCCAGTGTTCATTCAGAGGGTGGTCTGCTGGTGCCTTTGAAGGCGGTGCCCGACATCCAGCCTGCTCTTGAAGTGGGAGCTGCACCGGTTGTGGTGATGGTTTTTGGCCTCTCTGTGGGTCTGTCGGATGGACAGAGATGAAGCCTTCTCGTTTCCAGCAATCCCACAGCCATTAATATTACGACAATGCACACCCTCGGGAGATCTTGGAGTGCCGACTTGATGGCTTGCAGCTGTTGTTCGTTTCGGTTGTACTGACGAGAGGCATTCCAGCAGCGATCGGAGTCCATAATAAAGACGACTTAGCTTGCCGGCTGTCCGTCTGTCCTGGTCTCCTTACCGCATGCAGCAGAGGTGCTGCGTCCACTATGAATTCACGATTTTTCTTCTACAGCTGGAAATGCTCTTCGGGTTAGTCTCCCATCTGTGTGCCCAATGAAGACACAGGCTCTCCCTCCATTTTTCATGGGTGATCGTAGGAACTCCAGTAATGAAAGAACAGGGGGATGATGTCGGTGGCAGAGAGGAATTAAGCTGACTGGGACATGGGTTGGAAACGGGATTCTCGGAACCCCCGTAAATTCGGCGATACAGTACTAATGCTGACGAAACAAGACACTTACTACACGATATTTAATGCTTGCTTATTTTACAGACAAAACTGAAGTAGAACTCTTTTTCTTCTTCTTTTTTTCTGACGCCCTGCAGTGACTACAACAGCAGCTAGGAAGGATCAGCCTCGGGAGTAAGTGATATTTAAAAGTAAAACAAAAGGGACAGTTTGATCTAGGACAGCCATGATACTGAATCTGATCCATCACGATTGTGTGTTGAAATGGAAGAACGTGTACACTCGAGGCATCATCCTGTACAGCTGTAAAAGGACGTCGACGGGCATGCGGGTGAGGTGAATCGATCTGGCTCCAACTTGGAATTATGCCCTTTTCATTTCCTGTCGAACTGGAGAGACACTTGTGCAGATTCGTCAACCACTGAAGGAAATTTGAAGGAAATTTGAAGAAAGGCAACTTCGTGTAAGACAACCTCACTGAAAAGCCACAATTTTGGAAACTTCTCTCCCACCTGCCATTCATAAGAACTATCCGACCAAAGATCATCCTATCTTTTTGTAAGACCAGCCCTTCAGTCTCGATTTTGGGCAGTGCGGCCTTGAAAGGTAGGCTGCATGAGCAACGCGGGTATAACTAGCTTTTCTCATTGATGTCATGGACTTCAGCAGAGGAAGAAAACCTGACGCTTTTGCACTGCGTAAGTTTAGACCGACTGCTCTCCTTTGTTAAAAAGCAGCACCAACCCAAAGCTACATAAACATTATTAGCAGTGTATGTCTTCTGTCTGCAATGTTTAACACTGGAGAAGAAAAAAACCAAAAAAACCAGGGTAAACGTAAGAGAACCATGCATGCAACACAATCAAGTCACAGGGCAAAAGGCGTGCACAGAATAGAAAGACACAAAACAGACGCCAACCAAAGAGACGTACAAGGAATACACTGGAGCGACAGTAGAAGGATACAACAGAGGCAAGCGACAAGGCTGGATGCATCGACCCAACCATAAACAAGACACAAGGCCAGGAGAGAAGGAGGTCGAGGGGCAGAACAAAAACTGGCGGAAGTTTCCATCATAACGACTGCTAAGTCGATTTGATTGGATCGGATGAAATCGGAGGTTAGAAAACACGTCAGTCATTATCCCCTAAAAACTGGCCACGAGAGGGCCGTCGGGCGCTCAATCGTCCATAGATGGAGCTAGTTGAAAGCTAGCTATAATATGATCGATTCTGGGGTTGTCCTCTTTCTTCACACACCCTCTGCATGCTGGTCTGTTGATAGAATTGATTCGACAGACACCTGGAGCAAAATATTACGTTAAAACGTGCTGTCGCTCACGTAAGCAATCTAAGGAACCGGCCACCCATCCCATATCCTGAAGCGAAAATATTCAAACTATGTCTGCAAATGCGTGGGTAAGTATATATAATTATATGCACCTGAATCATTCCGCACATGGAAACTACTTGAAACATTCTGAGCGTTCGCAACATCATTGTCGTGTTAGCTTTGGGAGGCGGGGGATGGGGGGTTCAATTCTGAAAACGTTAAGTCACACAATAACTGGTCTGCATCGTTTTAACTAAGCACAGACAGACAGACAGACAGACAGACAGACAGACAGACAGACAGTTTAAAAGCAACAGACAGACAGTTAAAAAGCAACAAAGATCAACAACAAAAATAATGTACAGTAGTTAAAATGTTCAGCACCTGTTGTGTGCAAGTCGTTGAACTCCAAAAGCAGTATATCAGTTTTTTCCTCAGACTGCTTACAGTTCTCTTGGAAACTTAATTAATCCACTGAACAATAAACAAATGAAACTGCTTTGGTCTTTCTTGCTTCTCGACTCTGTCACTGATGTTGTGTGACTGATATTATTATAATAATACCGAAATTTTGTTAGGCGCATTTATGCTCTACATTTCATTAGGCGCAGAACAATAAAACATTCTTCTAAAAAACAGTCATCACACCCAAAGTCAGTCCATGTTTAGCTTCAGTATCATCAAATCATACCAATCATTCCATCAAATAGATATACAGGACACGTATACACGACACACGATCAAACCGCACAATCATTCAGTCTCTGTATAGTCACATTCTGACGGAGCTTACAGGGCTACAGGCAACAGTAGTCTCGTGGTCTGCTCAAAGCAGTTCATAATTTCAGTTTAACCCCCATTGACGAGGGGATAATAAAACACAACACGTACGCACGCACGCACGCACGCACGCACGCACGCACACACACACACACACACACACACACATATCTCGAGGGAAAAGGAAAGACAGATTACAATGTTGCTGGCGAAGGGGTGACAAAACGTACAGCGAGTGAACCTTTCGACACGATTTGTCACCACTTTGTTATTTTCCCTATCACCACGTGGTGACAAAACGTGCCGGTAGTGCATCAAATCTGACACGTGTTGTCACCTTGGTGACTTTGCCCCTCACAATTAATGAAACATGAAAATGGCTATCATTGTTGCCCATCTTACTGCAGAGATCATTCTGGTGGTGACAGTGTAGCGTTATAGTTCCCTCCCTCTTCCCCCTCTCTCCCCCCATCTCCTAGGATCAAGGTCCAAGCAAGGACCTCTCCGAAGATAACTCGGCGCTCAACAAGTGCAACGAACGAACTAAAGGCTTTCCCTATCCCCAACCTCTTAGTATGTGCGTCCTCGCCTGGCAGTACTTCTCTGATGCCAGCTAGGGCTGAATGAGTGAAGGAGTGGGCGTGTGAGGGCGGGCTACGGAGCGACAAGAGAGACAGGTGAAGTCGTCAGCCGGAGACCAGAATCAGGTTAACGATCTGACTTCACAGTCTGAAAAACTATCCAGTCTTGGGCGTTCACTTCTGGCTACTTACCAAACCTGAATACAGCAGCGCTTTTATGGCAACACCAATGGTTGCCCGAAAAGGCACATCAAAACAAAACAAAACAAAAACGTCCAACGATAATTAAGGAGGATAGTGTCACAAAAATGACATCCGGCCGTGGGCAGAAACCACCATTCTGTGAAGTTTCAGCTAGCTATTACAAATGCACGCTGGGACTTTCCTGACGCGAACACCAGTTACATTAGCTCAGGACATCTACATCATTTCGCTAGATGAGAAGTAATTCGAAGCGCTAGAAAGAAGCACGCAGCCCTATTGAAGAAGGAAAAGTAATTAAGAAACGATGTTATTTCCTTCTCTCTTTATTCCCCCACCCCCACCTCTCTCACTCTCCTCTCTCTCTCTCTCATAGAATTGCAGTTTCTTTCGCAAAGTATGCGTTAGTGTCTTCAGCCATGCAGTCAATGTTCTTCCGAGACGTAATCTGCAGAGCAAACATTCTATGATTATTGTTTGTTATGCGGTTGATTTGTTGATGATTTCTGTTCGCATGCTTGAAACAAATTGTGTTTACTTATTCATTTATTCATTCAGCACCAAATACACCAAATTATACCAAAGCACAAACCGTTTAACAGCTGTTTGCTATGGAAATACTTACAACTCTTCATCCAACGTTAGAAATGGCAACCAAACAAGAGAGAGAGAGGGGTGGGTAGAGACTGAGAGTGGCATGGGGAGGAGAGGTCACCGAACAGTAAATTAAGAAACCCTGAAGCAAGGTTGTCAGGAGTCTATCTGAGCAGAGAGAGGGTGGACCAACTGGATCTCCCACTCCAGGCTAGGAAGCGTACATAAACAAAGCAGACACCATTTCCTTTAAGACCGTCTGGGACTCCTAATACCATCGTCTGGCTTGGACCTCTGCGGCCGAGTTTAGCCATAGACGTCCAGAAGGCCGGCTGACCGATCACACACCAAGGCTGTTGTGGTAACTGACCCAACCGGACATCGCGGTCAAAGCGTAAAGGTTAAGGGAGCTTAAAAACAGCAGTGCGGCAACAATATACCATAGTATTACCGGGAAATTCCTTTCGAAAACCTACCCCTACAGAGGGGCCGGGCCGCTCCTATCACATGTATCAAGACCGCCTTCCGTGAAACCCCATCCAAAAGTTCTTGCAAATGAACCCAAGCAGAGACCACCGGCACCCTGTTTTCAAGACCATTACCACGGGGTAGTCTTTCATTTTTGATTCTATTGTATGACTAGTGCCTGATGTATATCCCTTCTCCACGGGCAACGAAACAGTTCAAGAGCACCGTCTGCACAGAATCGTCAAGAGCCAATCAGAGGAACAAGGACCTGTGATACTGTTTTGGGGTGGCGGATATCGTCTGAAATGTTCTGCGTCTTGTTGATATCATTGTGTATGGTACCAACCTGACATAAGCCGCAGAGAATTGTCGCTGACGTCTGTAAACAACAATAACAACACCACCACCCAAAAAACAACAACAACAACAAAAAGACACCCAACAACAACAAAACAAACAAACACGTGACGACTAGTCTTCTTCAAAACAAAAGGGCTGTTAATAGTAAGTAACACGGCCCTTGTGAGTGAAGTCGTTTACTTACCGTGTCGACGGTTCCATTAATATCAGATGACACCATACTCTCTCTCTCTCTCTCTCTCTCTCTCTCTCTCTCTCTCTCTCTCTCTCTCTCCATTAACCTAGTTACACAATGTACATCAGAACTATGGCACAAATTCAGCTGCACCGAGAAATCAATCATTTCTTGGGGGCAAATGCTGTTAGACTACACCAGGCTTAACTAGCTCTCCAAGAAGAACCAGCTGTTAGCAGTCTAACATCTGTAAGTGGGCAAAGAGCAGAACAAGAAAAGGCGAAATGGTTACTCGTATAATAGCTACATAAATACAAATAATATATATGAGAAAAATATTATTAAGAATGAAAGGTGGAATGGGAAGCCCAGACTGGCATCCACATTCGAACTCTTGTGCATGTATCACCTTTGAAGACTCCTGTGCTTGTACTGTTTTGGACACGTCGAAGTCAAAGAAAATGACCAAGCAAATAAAATCGCCAGCTAGCAACCATTACCAGGCGGCAGCGTCTCGGAAAATCTGGGTGTTGAGGAGCTTGAGACACTGCCTGGGTCACAAGGCGAAAGACATCACACCGTCGGTCGCCTGGAGGAAAAAAGCGTCAAAAGAAGAAGCGCTCGACGAAAGGATGAGAAAGGGCCATCGTTAATCAGACAAACGTTGGAACTGTTTCAAAGGCAACGTTGCGTAACCGTCTGAGATGAGGTGGAGCGCATATGGACTAAATACCAGCTTGAACTGAACTCAGTCAATTACTGTGCAGGTTCATAAATAAATATAATGTCATTCTTTTATCCTCATACCAAAAACCAAAAGTAATCAGTAAAAAAAAAATATATAAGAGAGAGAGAGAGAGTGCACGGCACTTGCACATATATATATAACCATGTTCCGGTCTCAGTGACATAAAAGCATCCAACAAGACGTATACTATCAACAAGGAAGTTAAATTATCCTCATTAAATAGACACTCCACTTTAATCAACCCATGTTTCACATTCACCATTTCTCGGTCAAGCATTTTGCGAGCAGTCCCCACTCGACCGAGAGAATGGAAATTGACCAGTATGTATGCAGCAAGACGGGGGAAAGAAGCTACTTTTGGGGTTGAAATTGACAGTTTCATTAGCCTGATGAAGTTTATTACTTTAACTACAGAACTAGAATTGCTCTGCCTTGTGCGGAAAAGGTTTTAGTGCTGATTAGATATTTTTTCTTCTTACCAAGCTTTTCATCCGATTAGGTGGGGGGTCCTGGCTAGGTAAAAGCTGATTATCACCAGCAATGACGCACTGATTAAAGAAAAAGAAAAAAAGAAAAAGAAGAAGAACTATTTTTACTCATTTATCACGTTATTTCATTTACCTTTATTGATGAGTCAGCCATATTATGAAGAGGCAGGGGCGGGGATTTGGTTGGAGTCAGCCATATTATGAAGAGGCAGGGGCGGGGATTTGGTTGGGGGGGGTGGGGGGGGGGGGGGGGGGGGGGGGGGCATCCCAAGCAGTGTCGTTGCATAAATCAACTTTTCTTTGGCCTGGATCCCATGATCGTTTACGTGTGACGACGATCTCTGCGTGCTGTGCACACGGAAGCGAGACGGGTACTGATCAGTCTGCTCAAGTCCTTTACCCTATCGCGCCCAGTACTCGAACCCTGGCCCCTGGTTTTACAAGCAAATGCGTCATCTACCATGAACTTCTGCTCACAGAAGATAGTGCGTTTTTAATATCTGTAAATAATGAATGTAAACCTCGATTTAAAAATGTTTTTGTGGTTGGTTGGTCAGCATTTCGACAGGTCGGGTCGATTAAGTAGTGACAGAGAAAGACAGACGGAAGCTCTGGGGATGGGGGTGGGGGCGCGGGGCGGGGGAGTGTGTGTGTGTGTGTGTGTGTGTGTGTGTGTGTGTGTGTGTGTGTGTGTGTGTGTGTGTGTGTGTGTGTGTGTGTGTGTGTGTGTGAGAGAGAGAGAGAGAGAGAGAGAGAGAGAGAGAGAGTGTGTGTGTGTGTGTGTGTGTGTGTGTGTGTGTGTGTGTGTGTGTGTGTGTGTGTGTGTGTGTGTGTGTGTGTGTCCTGAACACGGAGTGGCTGCGTGATCACTCTTCTTTTGCAGTGCACACATCCGTGCACAGAGCCAAAAAGAGCTTTGGACGCACATTGCCGACAGCGTCATAAAGCGGACTCTGGTGACATCACGTGTATCCCGCTCCCCACAGCTATTTACCAGAACAATCCGATTCACTTGATTGCTGTCAACTGGGACCAATTTCAGAATCAGAAGATCGCCACCGAGAACTCGAACTTGTGCGCCTACTGCTTGGATGACGCCTAAGGTCGGTTCTAGGTATGCTCCAAACTACAACATCCTATTCAATAGACTCTCCGAACACAGCCTTTTGGATTCCATACTTTTGCCACAGTAAAGATGTTCGGCTTGTGCTGATCTTTCCCTATCCCCCTTTTCTTCTCGTTTCATCGTGAAGTTGCTTTTTCGTCAACATCCGTGTTTTTCTTTCTTATCCCCCCCCCCCCCCCCCCCCACCCCTCTCACCGGCCCCGAACGAAAACAGGGATATGTCCTTTCCTTTCTGTAACTGAAGAGAGAAGAACATTAACGATTAGCCAACAAATGAAGGAACACATCCCCCCCCCCCCTCCCCCCACTCCCCGCCGTGTCTTATGCCCAAGCGAATCCGCGTCCCAAAGATCATCACTGCATGGTGTCTCACCGACGCGGTGGCGAAATTCCTCGTCACACTGAGGCTTATAGCGCCATCCAGGCGGCGTGAGGGACGCTCCCAAGGGCAAATGGTGCGCTGTGGCGCGCTTGCACTGTTCTCGCAAGTAAAAAAAAACACACACAAAAACACACGACAGCTCTGTACGACTTTCGCTGGAGAGGGCATTCAAGAGAGCATACACTTCCTAGTACAGTATGTATTTCACTTTCTTTTGGCTAGTTTCCAAACACGACGTATGACATCACACAGCACCAGACTTGTTTCAGATTATCAGGAAACTGGATGATAACGGGGACGACATGGACAACAACGGTGACGATAGTGTCCATTTTCACTGTTACCAAGACCCCAAGCATCATGTTGCCCTGGCATGATCAATACGCGTTTGCCCTCGCGTTTAAATGCAATTATATATAACCTATCTTAAGTGTCACCATCCTAGCCATTACTAGTTTCTGAACGACCAGACAACTTTGTCTGACAGTCTGAATGACAAAGTAGGCCCTACTGACCGCCGTCGTCTCAGGCTCTGGTACAATGTACGCGGCACGAAGCATCTGCAGACAAAGCTTAGACAAAACCTATCCGATCAAAAAGCAAAACAAAGCCAAACTTAGGCACCAACTGGGTTTGGCCCAACGATCCATGAAACGGACAAAAATGTAACACAGCCTGCTACGCACAACATGCTACACGAACAAAAATATACACAAAAAAGTACGTAAAACATATGTTGCCAATTCGCACCTGGCAATACAGTTTTATCGCCAAGCGGTCACATTATGCAGATAACACTACCGTCTGCTGTCGCTTTGCTACTGCCAATAAATCACCGCCTACTATATAATCTATCAGCTTGTGCACAAAATGACTGTTCTCAATTCCCGAATAGCCATGATTGCCTACATTATTCACAAAAACAGAGAAAAACCGTGTGCACGCGCGCGCGCCTGAGTGTGTGTGTGTGTGTGTGTGTGTGTGTGTGTGTGTGTGTGTGTGTGTGTGTGTGTGTGTGTGTGTGTGTGTGTGTGTGTGTGTGTGTGTGTGCGAGCACGCGTGCATGTACGCGTATGTGCATGCGTGCGCTCACCCGCGTCTCTCGTT
>OY757544.1:23231751-23244485 GCA_963584105.1 Alviniconcha strummeri
CGAATAGCCATGATTGCCTACATTATTCACAAAAACAGAGAAAAACCGTGTGCACGCGCGCGCGCCTGAGTGTGTGTGTGTGTGTGTGTGTGTGTGTGTGTGTGTGTGTGTGTGTGTGTGTGTGTGTGTGTGTGTGTGCGAGCACGCGTGCATGTACGCGTATGTGCATGCGTGCGCTCACCCGCGTCTCTCGTTTCATACACATACATCAAATGCTATATTTGGGGGGTCAAAAGGTTACGCGCGTCAGTTGTTTGGGTCATTGTTGTGATATTGTTATTTCTTTTATACCCGCTTCGGGTCAGTCCAGTAACAGCCTCAATGATTGGAAACAAGAAACGCACTTGAACGGTTGATGACCTGCCAGCAATTTGAAGTGTTTTTGTAGGCTTTTTGCCATAACTCTCTCTGTCTCTCTCTGTCTCTGTCACACACACACACACACACACACACCACACACACACACACACACACACACACACACACACACACACACACCTGGATGTTTAACTCAACTGACGAAAAAATCAAACCAGACACATCACGAGCAAAACAAAATAGCAAATAGAAAAACATACAAAAGGGTAAAAAGAACGCTTATCTTAATTTGACACAAAACATGCGCACATGTTGAATGAAAACATCCTTTTCAAACAACAGGAAACAACCAGCAAGCGATGATTGGAGGAATGAAATTTATTTGGCGAGATTCAGTTGGTGAAGAAATCTTACACGAAGGAAACTACTCAACAGGCAGTATTAACCTGTAGCACTGGCTTACTCCACGAGGTTTCACACACACACACACACACACACACACACACACACACACACACACACACACACACACACACACACACACAAGTAATCATGACTTGGTCAACTGTAATAACAACGAGCCCATTTTTTCGCAGCACGCTCCGGCTCACATGAACAAGTTTGGTTACAAGACGTTGAGTTGTTGAAAAGATATTTTCTGAACAGAGCCGGATAGATGGACTGAATAATAATAATAAGGGAAATTTGTAAAGCGCCACCCTGCAGCTCAAAGCGCACACACAACACACATACACACTGACCAGACTACAAGGCAAGCACAGACGAGCAGATGGAGATACGGACACTGATTCTAATATACCCCCCCCCCCCCCCCCCCCGCAACCTTGTTACACAACAAATGGCAGGCAGGAATTGCCGCCAGGCACGTGGGAAGGCAGCAGAGAGATAGGCAGACAGGCACACCGCCTACTCTGATAGCCATTTTAATCCTAACATCACAAATTCTAACAGCTGCTTTGTTTTTGTTTGGGTTAGTATGTGGGCGGCAGAAACAACCCAAAGCCCCCATGAAACTCCAGTCTGAGACAGAGAGGACTGGGACAGAAGTCTAACTCAACATTGCAATGGGAACAGACCTAGGGGTGCCTAAAATCAGTCAGCAGCAGCCTCGAGCGACGAAAGAAAGAGGAATTAAGTCATCACACGTCAGCGCTGGAAGCATCCGGGTCGCGAGGGCATAGTGGGTATGTTCAATTTTCGGTTGTCTGACCAACGGTGGTTGCCAACACAAGCACATGTGAGACAGGCAACGTATCTATGCGCAGTTAAACCCAACACAGCCAGTGCGACCTAGACTTCTTTGTGAGAGACGCCAACAATGCCGGAGACTTGTACACACGAATAGTGAACTAACCGGCGTCTGTTTCGGGGGTAATTTTGACGAAGTAAAAATCAATCCAGAGTAAACACATAGTTGCAGTCGCGATGATCAGTTTCCATGTGTAAGGCAACAGGAATATTAGATCAAATGCAAACGTGACTGGACATGTACGTCTAGTTTTCAAAGATAAAAACGACAACATAAAGAAACAAACAAAATAAACATTCACAACCCGCGGACGATTTGATTTGCTCTCTCTCTCTGTCTCTCTCTCTCTATATATATATGTGTGTGTGTGGTGTGTGTGTGTGTGTGTGTGTGTGTGTGTGTGTGTGTGTGTGCGTGCGTGCGTGCGTGCGTGCGTGCGTGCGTGCGTGCGTGCGTGCGTGCGTGCGGGCGTGCGTGCGTGTGTGTGTGTGTGTGTAAAAACAGAGAGAGAGAGAGAGAGAGAGAGGAGAGAGAGAGAGAGAGAGAGAGAGAGAGAGAGAGAGAGAGACATAGAGAGACAAACAGATACAAACAGAGACAGGGACAGAGACTAAGAGAGTCACAGAGTCATATATGTGACAATATAGAAGGTACAACTGTGCACATTTTGACACCGCCAGAACGAGCAGTGACTGTGCGTTAAACATTCACATCTATCTTGTGATTAAAAGGAAATCCAAGACACCTGTGCAAGCAATATTATAGTTGCCAAAATTAACATTATAGTATCATCACCATATTACTAGGTTGAAAGGTGCGATCCCACACTATTCTGAAGTAACTGAAAACGCCTCAGGGTTCGACGCTTAGCAGCCGCCGGGTGCGACCTAATGCATCAGCGTATATATATATTCTACGGACTAAATATAGTTCACCAAAAATAGCGTTACTCTCTGGTGCAGTCAAATCTAGATCTTTCCCTTTGCAGGCGCGCTTTCATTAGGAATTAAGACAAAAGATGAGTTAAAATGTCCCCAATATTTCTGCCTCGGCCTTCTTCGGAGCCAGGGAGTGGGAGGAGGGTTAACTGCACTGAGGTAGCTACAACACTGCAATTTCAAAAACTCGCAATGTAAACAACCATATAGTTATAGTTGACAGGGTACGTTCACACAGGTGTATGTGTAGTGCACGATAATGTGCTGTCAAACAAACAAACCGAGAAAAATACGCCCGGTTCCCCTCACCTCAGTTTTGTATCCCCTTCCCGGCCCGTTTCATCGGTTCAAAACTCTCTATTCTCACCTCCCACCCTGTCAGAAAGCAACGTACAGTCAATGTGGAGTTTTACTTCGCATCCCAACCCAGATCCAGAATGAAGAGGGGGAAAGCGCTCTCAAACCAGGACTCACTTGAAACTCGGTGAATGTTGGCCAGCCAGGTAAGTGACTGCTCTTTGCAGATGGCCGGGCGCAGGTGTCCAAGGACTTGGACCGTATCTGAGCGTGAGACTTGTGCAGTGTCCGTTCGTCCAACGAGGCTTTCGCGAGGGCTCTCCGGTGGCCTTGGTAATGTATCCGGCATCCATGGAGACGACCGCTGTTTCATCACCGGCACGGCCAGCGTCACCACGTCCGTGTACGAGTTCGTCCTGCTCGAGTCCTTGCTGCTGCGTTCAGGGGACGCCTGCAGCGTTTCGATGATTTCAACCTCCGCTCCGAAACTGCTCCCTTCCGAATCACTCGAGTACGACCCATCCGAGTCGAATTCCGAGTCCGAGAGACTGCTGTCCGGGGAGGAGTTCCGGGTTTCTCCCAGATAGAACAAGGCGTGATTTTTGGCCTTCTCTCGCTCCTGCTCCAGAGCCTCCAGGTGCAGGCAGTGCATGCAGATCCTGGGGATATCCAGAGACGCCCTCCGCTTCTGATACTTGGGGAGCTTCAAGCTATTCGAGTTCTCCTTGTCTGAGGAGTTGTCGTCGGAAGACACGGGGCTCCAGGGCGCAGCGGTGTCGAAGGAATGCGACCTGTGGCCGCCGCCTCTGCCCCTCGTAGGCACCTGGAGGAAGTCGATACTGACATCCCGAAGGCTGCTGGAGTCAAAGCTGGAGGACCTGCCCCTGTTCTCCAGCGGAACGTCCAGGTTAAACATTTGCAGTCGACGAATCTATGGATGTAGACCGTTTCTGCTTCGGCAGGCAAAGTTTGGGGATCTCGAAAGATGGAGAGCGAGAGCGGGATTTTTTGAAGATATTCATGGTCGGGGCTCTGGAACACACTCGTACCGTTTCAAAGAGAATCCAGACTGCGGTAAGTAATACAGTTCAATGTAACTCCGTCGCTTAGGGGCAAGAGTCCACGCGGTCAAGTCTTTGTGACATCCATATCGGAACGATGCAACCATAAAACAAAACTCAGAGGAAATCCCAATGTCCATGAAAGCCCTCGATATTTATCAGAGATATGTCAATAAAATACCATTAACACTGACACAGATCCTGTGCCTAAATAAAATGACTAACCTGATTACAACCAATGTGCTAGGTAATAACAGAGTCTCTTAGCAATATTCACCATTGTTTTCACAATTTCTCTATCCCAATAGCAGTTTTTTCTCCTCTTCAGTGAACTATCTTTGACCGTTTAGACCAACACACACACTACGCTTCATATCAAACAAGAATATGCTGCTTTGTGCCAGTGTGATCATAGTTAGTAATGTTGGCAATCTGACGCGTAAGCTATCCGTGTTAGGAAATCATTAATCATGGTCAAATCAACCATAATGGCAAAAGTCACACACTTCAGTGACTTTTAAAGCATTCATGCTGGTAAAATTTTGCTAGTGGAAGTCAAACTCTTCAGTGGTGTTTACAATCATTCATGTTGGTCAGCATCACTTATGACGGCAGAAGGCATACACATCACTGACGCTTTAAATAATTCGTGTGTGTGAAGTCATCGCCATTCTTTTTGGCCGAACACAGAGAACTGGGGGGCAAAGCCAGCCTTGGTGTTGGAGCACAGGAGTAGAGCGACAGCTCACACAGTAACAGACAAGAATACAAGGGGAAAAAACAAGGTGGAGAGAACGACAGTCACCAGCACACGTTTGACTCGGGCGCAGCACTCCGTGGCGAACTTCAAGCAGAGCAGGCTGCGACCACCACCTGTCGCCGAGCGAGGGATGCCGGACACTAGTGGGAGCCCACGGCGCTCCATCTCGTCGCACCACCAACCGCATTAACACTGTCGTCGTCAGCAAGCAACCGAGCGACAAAATCGCAGTAGCGCGTGAGGAAGAGGCCGAGAAGTGAACTGTCAGTTCTGTACACCACGCACTACGCCGCACGTACTACACCCCTTTAAATCCTCACCTTCCCGCTGGCGAGCCCGAGTCTCCCAGCGTGGAGTTTATTCTCTGTGTGTGTGTGCGTCTCCACAGTCCGCACGGCTCATCGCACCGTTCATCAAGTCTCCCCAGCTGTACTGATCTAGCTTCGCACTACTTATTCCACCAATGGGGCGACACCCGGCCTGTGCCGGTCTCAGTGCGTGTCTGTGTGTCCCGGCTGAACTTCTGCTGTCTCCCATCTACATGATACCGCCACCATTGATTGACAGTAAGCCGGCTTTCACTGTGACCATACAAGTGTTGATACTGAAAAGGAAACTGGAACAGCAGCCAATCGCTGATATCGTACCATGAAACTGCTGATATTGTACCATAAAGCTCAGACACGCAAAGTCGCTGCGGTCGCGGTAATTTCCATGTTAGGGATGGGTGTATTGTATGTGTGTCTAGTCTGTCTGAGTATACGTCCCTGTGGGCCTGAATGAAGTAAAATAAACAGTAATTTCAAGATGTGAGAGAGAAACAAAACTCGGGAGAAAATCGATTTCTCCCTCTCCAGGTCTTGATAAAGTGTCGCGAGAGGAGCAACATTCACTATCGACATGATCCCATTAGAAGAAAAAAGCGCGACGACATTGATACGTCTCAGCTGCATCGATTGGGTGCCAAAAGAGTTTCTTATTCTGCCCGAAAACCTCTTAAACCCACACAAATGAACACTTCAAAGCAGGCGAAATCTTCCAACATGACTCGATCGCGGGCAGATCAATCAATACATCTGCCATCAAAGGCTACCAAAACTATTCTGGAACATGCATAAATCCCACCATAAAATGGTTTTCTCTCGAAAGAACGAAACGCATTTTCGCACCCGCGAACGAAGGACGGAAGATCACAGACCGTGCACGCATCCAACCCACACATCATTAGCCATCAGTTGCTGCTACAAAAGGACAGCGTGGAGGAGAGGAACCTTCCAAAGAACAAGAGAACAGTAAGCTCCACAAGAGCCAACACGTACAGGCAAATGAAGAGCTGACAACGGCAGATCCTTCTGCCCTTGGTGGCTGCAGATGGGCTGGCGAGGTAAGTCATTAATATTTCATTACTCTTCCACTCTGCTGCCCTTGACTGTGCGTGACCTAGCGGCCGGTATAAACTTTTCGCTTGCATCCCTCTTAAGTGCTCTTTCCAATTATATCCCATTTATTAATCAGTTGCTAAATCAATCTTCTACCTTGTCGCCGTTCGAGACATTTCTGCATGTACACTCGCGTGTTTTATATGCGTATGCCCAAGACTACAGCCCAGAAGCTTTCTGAGTGTTGCTGTTTTTGCGTTCTTCTGTTGTTGTTGTTCTCACTTTTGTTGCTGTCGTTTTTGATGTTTTGTTCGCGGGGAGGGGGGGGGGGGGGGGGGGGAGCGGCAATAAAGCATATCTACGGCCCAATAAGCAGCTACCAAATATTTCAATGATCACTTCCTTTTTTCTTTCTTTTTTTCAGACTAAGACATTTTATCGTAATAACTCTTTTTTCTTTCTTTATTTTTCTTGTGTGTGTGTGTGTGTGTGTGTGTGTGTGTGTGTGTGTGTGTGTGTGTGTGTGTGTGTGTGTGTGTGTGTGTGTGTGTGTGTGTGTGTGTGTGTGTGTGGAAGTGTGTTCAGTTTTGTTGTTGTTGTTTTTGGGGGGAGGTGGCGGGAGGTGGGAGGTGTTGGTTTTTCTCTTTCTTTTTAGACTTTACGTCAGTGCAGGTTGTTTGTTACTTGGTCTTTCGGCAGTAAATTTCAGCAATAATTATTTCTTCTTTTTTTGGTGTTTGGGGATATTGGGCATACTATACACTTCACTATGCAATTGCCCCCCCCCCCCCCCTCACCCCCACGCCCAGCCATCATTCCCGCGTCCGAGCTGTCGTGAGTTAAGTGTGGTTAGCTGAGTTAAATGCCCGGTTCTTTCATGATTCAAATGCGTGGCATTTGCACGATTTATATGCTCAGCCCTTTCACGAATTAGACGCAGGACATTTTTCATGATTCACACTCTCGATACTTTCACGATTCAGATGCACAACTCTTTCATAATTGCATGCACGACACTTTCATGAATCATTATAATACAGATCGATGATCTACTCTTTACAATTATGAGATGCTCGGCTCTTTCACGAAATAGATTTACACAGGTGCAACGATAGCTCCGTGTCATTACCAATATCTCTAATGCTTTCTAATGCCAGACAGGAAAGACTCATTTAAAACGAATACACAGAATTACAAAATAATATCGAGAGGTCTCTCTACTTTGTGAATTTACTCAATTATTCGAGTCTTCGCTGGCAGGTGATCCGCAGAGAGCTAAACATTGTGAGACATGTGGCAATATTACACGACTATTTTTCTGCTGACAGCGCCTGGATTGACATTACCAGCTGCTGTGCGATGCCGAGCAGTGATGTAACACAAATGTGCGAAAACTGTGTGAACTGAGCGACTTCCACCAAAACAAGAAAAGCTATTACAAAAACAAAAGCCCCAAAAGCGCCGATTAGTGACAATTAGCTTTCTGTACAGCTTCGTGTAGGACGCATGGCCATATGCTAGATAATTAACTACAAACAAATGGATGTCAGAAATTACAGAGACTTCTCAGCTGGTGTTAATTATCACCCAAAAGAAGCCATGTGTCCACATGCATTTACGGAAACCTGGTATTGATCCACACAGCACATGACACGGTTTGACACGAACTATCCAACGCCTGCCTGCTCCAAAACCACCGCAGTATCATGGAGCTCAATGCAGTTCCGATTCGTCTCACAAAGGTCTGCAGTCAAGGCAAATCAACGCTTCCGCCAGTAGCTGCCCGAGTGTTCAACAATTTTACAGGAGGATGCTTCAAAGCTGGCGCACTCGTTTTCTCAGCCAGCCTCGCGAAAACTGTGCATATGAATACCTACGATCGAACTAACGCTATGAATAGACACTGGCCTGGTGATTACAGAGATGTGTGGATCTCAAGTTAGCAATGCACAAGTTACCAACGGTGACTTTCTCTCCCCATCACTCACTCTCTCTCTCTCTCTCTCTCTCTCTCTCTCTCTCTCTCTCTCTCTCACACACACACACACACACACACACACACACGCGCGCGCGCGCGCGCGCGCGCGCGCGCGCGTGACAAAAAAAAAAAAGAAAAAAAAAGGGGGGGGGGGGGGAACAAAACAAATGAAATTCGTTTATTTCTTCCACAGCCACAACCACTCCTGTAGCACTGAAAAACTGAACAAACTTGATAAATACTGCATAGAAAATCACAGTATTACAATGATTTTCAGGAGCTTGTCAACTGTGTCCGCACTTACAGAAGATAATATACATGCAAAAACTAAACAGTATCAGTCACACGCCAAAGTTGACATAACTGTACAACAAAAGGTCCCACTCAGTGTAATGTTTCTCAATATTTGTCTTTTCAAGAAGGGCCATCTTTTAAGTGGAATATCATATAATATGAACACGTGTATGATTATGTTTACCACAGATCTTTTACTTCAAATTTAATTGTGTAGACCCACCTGCCGTGTCGTTAGTTTTGTCGTTTGTACAACTGCCTTAACTTCGCAATGCTCTCTCTCTCTCTCTCTCTCTCTCTCTCTCTCTCTCTCTCTCTCTCTCTCTCTCTCTCTCTCTCTCTCGTACACTACGAACATTTTGCCAAACTCGTGAGTCTTGTACATGTGTTACCTTTAGTATAATAATATTTGTCTGTCCGCCGGTCCATCTCATACTGCGTCACTGGTTCGCCGACTACATTTTCTTTGATTTTCTGTTCAAGGCTTAATAAGAGTACTGAATGAGTTAGTAAATTGATGTTTTACGCCAAGTCAACCAGTACTGACTAAACGACCGATTGATTCAATATGGATGGTTAAAGCCACCTAAAGCCACTAATCCCCCCCCTCACCCCCCCCCCCCCCCCCCCACACACACACACAAAAATAATATATATATATAAAATCCTTGAGATAAGATGAAGAAGGGCAAGTGGCGCCCGGGGAGGGGAAGAATCTATATATAAAACGATTCCCGTTAAACCTAAAGCAAATTCTGTGCCAAAAGCGCTTTTCGTTGTTACGAGTAAAGCTAATCCCAACTGACAATAATTGTGCTTGAAAGCTATACTCCCCGCCCCCCTCCAGCCCACAACCTACTATCACCTGTATCAGGTGGGCTCCATCTGCTCGGCAGCATTTAATTAGGAACTTGCTTGAGGAGGCACAGCATCGGTAGAAACGCGCCGACGACGGAGGGAACGCAGCCATGACTGACCATGGAACCAGAGGATCAGACCGCCTGGTCTGGCTCGGATGCAAGTATATCTGATGCCGAATGATAAAGCGATGACATCTTTGCGGTGGACGATGGCCAGGGGGAACAGCTTCCCTTATCTCGTGTGGGAAAGTCGGACAAAGCGAGTCAGACCGCAGATATACTGTACTCTGATCAGACGGTGATTTCCGGGTCAAGAATAGTCTTGGGCTGTCAATCAGACTGCGAATCCACGACAAGAGCAGTCCTCGGGGATGTCTGGTTTCTATTGAGCAGGTGCACTGAGTCTTACCAGTTATCTTCTAGACGACGGGAGTAAAGAGATCATATCAGACTTTTTCTGGTTTAACCAGAAGCTGTCTTACTCTCTCTTTCATCAGCAGTAACTGCATTTTGATTTAGTTATGTAAAGTTGCTTGGCTGCTTCCTTACTTAGATTGGGTCCAAGACAGAGAAAAGTCCTTTTTAGTCTGTGATCACCACCACCATCATCATCATTTTCAGGCGGTTCAATGGAAATAAGCCTGAAACCAATGGGGGGCTAACTCAAAGGCAGATTGTCATCCTACTGATTATATTTTTTAAGGTCTGTTGTCGTTTTAGTGTAATTTATTGACATATATTGCTATCTTGATAAACGTAAGATCAGTCTAATATCACCTATGTGAAAAGACAAAATAAAAACGAAGACAAAAAAGGAAGAATTTCTTAATAGTATTACGATTACCTATTCAGACTGCTTTTCTGCTCCATCTCTGTAGTTGGGCGAGTTAAAAATAAAAATAAAAAATAAAAGCGAGAAAATTAATTTGAAATACATGTGAACGAATCAAACCAGCGCTCAAGAGATGGGGGTGGGTAATGGAGGTGGCGAAAGCCCAGACTCCCCGGAGAACACAGACCCTCCAGCCCGACATTCGTCTTCTTAAGGGACAAGAGGTAAAGTCCTGTGTGCCTTTCTCAGATAACATATTTTTGAGAGGATAGCTGTCTGAAACGGATGACGAGGCAATGCAGTTAAGCTTTTCCCTTTATTTTTTCAAAGTCGCATGGATATATGTTGGTTCCCAGTATAACCGAAGATCCTTCGAGCCTTTTCTTTTTTCTCCCCCGAATCACACCAGAAACCGTTGCGGAATTCTTTTCTCAAATTTCTGAAACAGATGATGGACCATCTAAGCTCTTCCTTCAAAGTCTGAAAGTTGTACAGATTGGTTCTATGGATGGTTATCCATAGTAAAAAAAAATATAAAAAGTATTTAGACCACCAACAAAGCCTAACGTAGATCTTTCCTCTAGGTCTAAATAATCATTCTGAGAGCAATTTCTACTACAGATGGCAGGCAACCGAAGCTGCCACTTTAAACTGGAAAGGCGGCATTGACCAGCTCCAACAAGAATAAATTCCTCGTGAATGTGTCAACATCAGCGGTGAAGTCCTCTGAAAGCAGTCCAGGGAATAACGGGACAAAATCTCCCCAGCAGAGGATGAGTAATATTCAAGTCACTCTTATCTCGACCCCTTGAAAGCTGTACCGATTGGTTTCAAGGATAGGAATCTGGCCCCTGACTTCGTGGAATCACAGGGCAAAGCTTACACAGATCTCGCGGATGCAAGCACTGGCATTTCTCCCCAACAAGATAACGGTCAAAGAAAGGAGAAGCTCCGAGGGTACGGGACTCTCTCAGCCATGATCACAATCATTTTAGTTATGCCGACATCTCCCCAGTGAAAGCGGCGGCTGATTTCTGCATCAGAATAATTGTGTGGGAAAGACCTAGTGCTACACCTTTTCTTCTTTTTCTTTTTCCACACACGCGGGAGTGGACACTCTTGGCTAATGAATATGTTCCATCTGATTTTCTGAAGACCGCACGTGAGGTCTCGCGATCGCATCTACACGCAGTGCATTTTGTAGATACAGGCTAGACGACAAAACGGTAATACATCTGCCTCTACGGTGGTGAGTGGCTTGGAAGCTGCTCCTTGGCGATTCGCGGTGGAAATCCTAGTAAATGACTCCGACGTAGAAATTACGCTCCGGCGAGCGAAGCGAACTCTTTACGCCAATGTTACCACGATTCTCAAATGTCTACAGTAATATACCTGCAGTTAACTGAGTTTACACCCAAAGCTCTCGCCTTCATTCAACTTCATTTTATTTCCAATGCTCATCCAACACAAAGTAAGGTGTCCAGTGCATCGTGAACGAAATTTTCACCTGTGATTTGATTGGTTGTGTTGAAAAGCAAGTGACTGTAACTTTCCCCCAAATCCGCTTCCAGTGTAAAGACTGTTATTTGTTATGTCCATCAGTCAGCTGTTTTTAACCCTTATATGACCCTCGTGGCTGACTAGGCATTAAAAATCAAGTTAGCTAGAGGGAAATTTCAATAGCTGTGGGTTCTCAGCAGAGGGAGCTCTATTTGTGCGTCCGCAGTATCCCTCTGCAGGATAGTTGAGGGAGCTACTGTCACTAAAGAGACACGTTTTATTTGAAAACAGTCTCTGCTGTCGCAGATGTGGGATACACGCTACGGTGACGAAAAAGTAGCCAGCGGAGCCTCTAGCTGTATTTCGCGACTCTGAAGTATCACTGAGCGGTTCAAAGTTAAGCTTCTCTGAACTCCGTGGTGACCGACAAATCAACATTCTTCCAAAGTAAGGCTCCCGAGGTGCATAAAGACGGACGTCCAATCTGTCAAATCTAGGAGCGACCACTGGCTTCCACAATACAAGTATGCATAAGCCTGCTGAAACAGGTTGAAACATTTGTACGCGAATGCCGCCGCTGCCGCCGCACCCCCCTCCCTACCGCCAACTTCCAAGTCACATACACACACTTCCATCCATAAGAACTTTGTTTAAATTGATTCTTTATTTCCACTTCAAGGAATAGTTGATAACATAATGATATCACAAGAGGTACATCTGCCAGGTATAAAACATATTAAACTATTATATGCAACCTCTTCTCTCTACCCCCCCCCCCCCCCACCCACCTCCCCTTGGGAGCTGGTGAATAGTGATGTGCCCGGGAGCCAGCAAGCTATAACCTATAGGCCTGACACAGACAGCTGTGACAGGACTGGACTGACCAGGGCTGAACCAGACGTCAAAAAGGGGGAGTAAGGAATCAACATGATATAGGTCTGACGTCCTCGGCAGGAAACGCAGCCCGGAATTATTGTGCCATGCTGCCAGGCATAGCCAGCAAGAGCCGGCAATAAGGCGCTTGTTATTGCCGAGGATTGCATGCCACCCGTGTGCAAATGGATCCGTCGCAGAAGGGCCGCGCTTCCGGCTCTGTAATCTTAATAACCTCCCATTTCCCCTTCGGCAAATGCACCGTTTTTCATAGTCAGTATCGCGTGCAAACCGCAAATATATCACTCCCGAGGCTGTAGGCGTATGTGCTCATCAGCGTAGGTCTTCGTTTGTAAATAGACACTGGGCGGTCC
>OY757544.1:23244685-23249685 GCA_963584105.1 Alviniconcha strummeri
GGATTCTGTAAAGTTTACCTAAAGGAAGTAGTTATTTTGAGTGAAGGACGTATGTAGCATCAGAGCAGATCTTTTGTGCTTGTCGGACTAGGGTCTGCTCAAAGATTTCCTGGGGTGAAGGAGAGAGAGTACAGCCTACTGTTTGTGAAGAAGTGCTTGTGATGCGCAGGAATTGTGATTTGGACTGAACTGACAGGTTTCCATAGAAAGATGTTATATCTTATCACGCTTTCAATGGTAGCACGATAGACAGCAGCAGTACTAACGCCAAATGCTCTGAGTCGCCGGAGAAAGTATAGAGACGCTTCTGGTCCCGGGACGACACGGCTTCAACATGTACACTCCAGCTGAGTTTGCTGTCAATGGGAATACCCAAATACTTGTATGACCCACCTTATTCGATGGTTTGATCACTGATAACAACCCGCAAGTGCGCAAATTGATTTGGGATCGTTCCTAAGATAAGATTGATCGGTTCGTTCCTAAGATAGCGGGACATGATTTAGTAGAACTTAACACGAAGCTCGAGCAGGATGATCAGGCATCAATCAGCTCTATGCAAAAATTAGTGTCAACACCCCGTGATGCTGCAAGGAAACGTTTTGGTGCTACGTGTACTGTATTAGGCCATGTAAGAAGATTATTTAAAGGGGAACCGAACTAAAGTAGCAGGTTGTCCTGAAAACGTTGCACGTGTTCATATATTCATCTGCATGCTTCATTTGTTTGTGATGTTAATATGCATGCTAAAATAGTACTTTTCTGCTTCGAATTGGAGTTCCTAGGGGCCTAGTCGCATATGGTCCAGTTCGCTGTTTTCCAATGAAGAGCAGAAGACAGTTGGCTGGTGACGTAATTATTACTTTTGATAACACAAGCCGGCCTTGTTTATGACATCTTTGAGACAGACTGCTTGGCACAAAATGGCAGAACTCACCGTGGTTTTTCGCGACTTTCCAACGATGATTTTTAACAATCATGACGAGAAATCGGGTGAAAACCTGCAGTAAATATTATTTATTCCATTCCTGTTCTGTCGATAGCACCCATTATACTTCTTCGGTTCCCCTAGCTGTAACCAACCATGGCTGGATACTGACTGCGGGAATGTGTGCCGCAGTTAGCTGAAAACTTGAGCAAGACGAAATGTGTGACACCAAAGACAGGTACTGAACTGAAAACAGTGAAGAAATACAAAATGTCGGTAAGAAAACCATCGCGGACTGCACGCGGAGGGGATGGGTGAAGGGGGGGTGGGGGGGGGGGGGGGGTGAGAGAGAGAACGATTGACAGAAAGACCTGAGACAATTTCAAAGTAACGATCCAAAAGGGTATCGGAAATAAGGGAAGCGTGACCATGTGATTTTCCTATAGGTTTGGACAAACTCAGCAAGCACTTTAGGATATTGGATTAATGCTTCCAATCAGCTAGACAGTGATCTCGCATTTCAGTACTCGCCTTATTGCACCCATTACAGAGAAGGTAGTAGAAATGGCAATTAGAATGCACCCATGACCAAAAAAGTAGAAAAGGCAGTCAGAATGTACCCATCGAAAAAGGATGTAGCAAATGCAGTCGAAAAGTATAAATAATGGCGTGTGTGTGTGTGTGTGTGTGTGTGTGTGTGTGTGTGTGTGTGTGTGTGTGTGTGTGTGTGTGTGTGTGCGTGAGTGCGTGCGTGCCTGTGTGCTTGCGTGTGCGCGCGCGTGTGTGTGTGCGTGTGTGAATTTTAAAGTGTTGTATGTATGCGTAGTACTTGTTCGTTGTATTGATTGTTCCTTTGTTTTTATGATATTTTACCGCGCCGTGAGCTAGTATTTTCCCCCTGGGTATAGCGCTATAAAAGAGTATTTATTACGATGTTATTGAGCTGTATTGAAAGCGGGGGGCGGGGATAGCTCAGTGGTTAGAGCGCCGGACTCGTGATTGAAAGATCGCGGGTTCGAATCCCTGCTGGAACGGCGGGAGAATTTTCTTCTCCAGGGTCGACTTTCTGTGCTGACTCTTATTTCGGTATCCGTTCCACCCCCGTGTTACCACAGTAGCACGTAAAAAATCCCGGTCATTCTGCCAAAAGTGCAGGTGGCAGGTTACAGCTAAAACACGCATACACCTTACGTATGTGGATTTTATTGAACCGTGCTTCGGCATTGGTCACAACTTGTCCCTAATATGTCAAATGACATCTGAGGACATTAAGCATCAACTCATCATCATCAGCTGTATTGAAAATTGTTCATTACAATAATGCCACTAGAGTATTGTTGATTTTTGAAAAGAACTAAATTTGGTCTGGCAGTTAAGCTGTTTTTTAGAAAAAGCCGTTACACTATGGATAATGTGCTTGTTCTTAAATGCCTTGTGTTTAGTTGAGATAGATTACCTTCAGACGACGTATTTCGATATAAAAATGAGTACGTTCCTGACGTTCTGTATGATGTAGAATACTTATGGATTGAACTGAGTAATCGTGGCAACTTTTCAAACTGTAATGGCGAATTAAAACACTAACGCTTATTCCGCAGCATTGTTCTAACTCGAACAGCTAGAAAGAAAGCTTGATCAACAGATTTGTCATTCTTGATTTACATAGCAAAATTGTTGTACCAGTACTTTTATATGGATGTGATGTTTAGTGACATGATGATATTATTTAGCTGTATATACACCAAATTCCAGTTTGCTTCTTTCTCTTTGTTTAAAGAAAAGAAGAGAAAAAAAGCAAGCCATATCTTATACGCAGCGGAACTCTGAGATACCCTTTTTCCATATCTTGTATGTATGGTACAAATCAGGGGCAGGTCTTGTTCAGTGCATGCTTCGCTTACTGCCAAGAAACATAGCTGCCTTTCCAAGTTCCGTCTTCTTATTTCGTGCAGCTTAACCCCACCCACTTACCCTCCCCACCCTCCCTCCAACCCTATTTTCTTCAGTGTCGTGTGCGATGAACAATGCATTAGAATTGTACGCGTGGTTGAACTTATTGAGTTCTCCCCTGTATGGCGATTGCGCTTGACTGCTCAGGCAATTTATTTCAAGATTATATCAGGCAATCGCCAGTCCTCGTCAAGGACTTGTTCATGAGCAGTCAGTGGCATTGCGTATTCTTTGATCACTTTTTATTTCATCTTGATGTGACCTTCATTGATGACTGGGCGTGAGTGTCCGTAACTGACAGTTGTGGGAACCGGGGGGGGGGACCTCCCCACGATTCTTTCCTCATTAACGTATTCGGCATGTTGATGGCTTGTGTATTGCTTGATAGAATGGTTCGGTGAGACACTGAGTGAGTAGTGTAGTTGCCTAGTGTTTATTAGTGTATTCATTTCTCTCTGAAGGCCAGATATTATTGTAGGGGAGTGGGGATGGGGAGTTGAGGGGAAGCAGGTTGGAAGCATGGATGAAGAGTCACAAGTCAGAGGTTGTTATAACATAACTTTTATTTGTACACCAACCAACCAGGAAACAGTGTCTGTTTTAGAAAAGACACAAGCAAACAAAACATTTAGAACATGAAAGCAAATGTAAAGTCTAAGCAACAGCAATTATCTAGATAATACAGTAACCATGTAGTTTACCTGAAGGTTACTATAATACATGACAAAATGATTAATAATCAAGCACATAAATCGTGTGCTTGACTTACACTTAAAACCTGTACCTCACAGTCACGGTGAGTATACAAG
The DNA here is from genome assembly GCA_963584105.1 of Alviniconcha strummeri. NCBI lineage: Eukaryota > Metazoa > Mollusca > Gastropoda > Provannidae > Alviniconcha > Alviniconcha strummeri. The sequence goes on from OY757544.1 coordinate 23,248,373, forward strand.
AGACGGCCAGTCAATTAACTGATGAACACTCAGTATAATGAAGTATACAATAAAGTAACAGTGAAGAATGTGGATTACCAGGCTCATTCTTAACTAAACAGGAAGCGTGAGATAATCGTTACAGCAGTTCCACTTAAGCACACAACGAGATGGATAGTGACACGGGTGGCACCTGGGTCCATGCCGTGAGCGGGAGGAAGTCAGTCATAAACTGACCAGCTCCAGCCTCGCCAAGTTACTCAAAGCGTTACAGCATGTTACTGTTACAGACTAGCAGAGCATATCCGGCTGTGAACAACGTCAAGCGTCTTACAGGAAGCGGGTAGCGCAGCAAGAATCTAAACTGCTGATCTGGCTGCGCCTGTCTGCTCGGTTAGTGAACAGAGACAAAGACCTATATAATTACCACCACTGACGCGCATCGCCGGCCAGTTCGGGTACACGTACAAAGACCCGGAAAGGGCTTACAAGCTAAGCAGAGTGAAAGTCTGCGCGCCCATACAAAAGCCGGATCAAGCAGAAATAACATGTCTCACAGTTTATACAATCACCCCTATGCACTAAACCATAATCAACTAGTAAAATGAACATTCTACAACTATGAAGTCAACATCTTCCAAGTGTTAGCTATAATATACCACCGATTTCATGTAGAAACATAGATCGGTAGGATACTAAACAAATAAGTTGTGCCGCACAGAGATCTGCACGGCCACGCTGACAAAGTATCCATACATTAGAGGGATAACTTTGCATCGGCAAAGCATCACTCAAACTGAACATCCAACAATGGCAGCATAACATACTAGTTACATATCAGCTAACTTGGTTAGCTGCATACATTTTGGAAACATCGGTCATCCTGTGGCATAAAAGCTTAAGATATGAACGCACAAACAACGTACTCTTTTGCCACAGCGGCTGCAACCAGGCTGCAATCTGACGCCGAAAATACCCACGTATTCAAGAACCAAAATCAAGGCACGTTTTGAACATGATAACATTATAGACATACATTATTTACACCAATAAGAAACAACAGAACAACAAGCCATAGAAAAATAACTACTTACAGGCTCTCCCCTGATGAAAACATGAACACCGGCCGCAACAGTTAAACAAACAACCTGCCTCTGCAGGGACACTGGGGGAAAAGGGACGCTGCCGTTCGTTCTGTTTTTGCTTAATGTCCTCAGATGCCAAAAGCATATTAGGGACAATGACGCTGCCGGCCCAGCACACAACTTTTAACACCTTAGATAATTGGGCCATAAAACCCCCACCCAATCAAAAAGGAAAAGGACCGGAAAGAA
>OY757544.1:23254685-23264176 GCA_963584105.1 Alviniconcha strummeri
TTCATTTCCATGACAGCTTGCATACGGCATGATCGTGATGCATCGTTACTAAGTAATCAGCCATGCATGCTATAATAGTGATGGATCGATTGGACCGACCTACGAACTTGTGATACGTTCCGCTGATCACATTTAATGAGGTCAGTGTCCATCCACCTATGATGTATTGCGGATTAAATTGATCCTATAAGGTGGAGGATTTGGCCTGTCTGTCATATTTGATGGTGGACACTGAGACCGATTGACATGCAAGCAACATCACACTCTTTCGATCACAGTGAGCTTGGAGTTTGACGGGAAGAATCTTGATCGAACTATCAATGGAAATGTGCCTTTGCGTCTTTTTAACAGCAGGTGTTTCTGAGCTTGGATGAAGTGTATTCTTGATTCAGAAGCAGACGTGTTTGAAAGGGTGATTTATTTTAGCCTCTCCACAGCCGTCTAGATTCTCAAAATGGTCAAGGGCGACAACGTAACCGCAGTTACAAAACAAGGGAAAGTAAAACACTGAACTGCGCATACCTGCGATCAGCTCCTTTCCCCCTTTTTTTCTTCTTTCTTTCTATGGAGTTTTACCAGCAACGTGTGACAAGGTGAGGGGATAACTAGTGTTTTTAAAATGATATGGCTTTAAGAGAAATGTTTACCGTTCTGTTCTCACTCTTACCGTTTGACAGGCAGTAAGGCTTATTCCTTTGGTGTGACAAGGTTTCGTCGTTTCGTTTGGAGAAAAAATGTCTTCAACAAGAAGGGCTTGGATATTTTAGAATAAGTCGCATGAAACTTGGGTAAAGAGGGCTTGTATGGCATCTTTTGCAGCTATTTCATGTTTGGCTTGTTTAGCGTCGAGTTAATTTGTCTTTGTGGAGGAGATTGGCTGGGACCAAAATCCTCGGTGCATCACGTTAAGAAGTGACGGATTACAGTTAAGTTCTTATTTGGAACTTAGGTGGTGATTTTGTTTTCTCGAATGGCGAGTTTGATGGGTCGTTTGCTGTTATGTTTTAAGATTTGACCTTTTTAGTTGTTTGCATGTGTGGGGTGGGGGGTGGGGGTGGGTGTAACTTCTTTCCCTCGTATTAAACTTTACTGAATCAAATGTATGAAATAAAACATAGATTATAGATTTGTATTTTATTGTTTTAACAGCAAAGGTTGAATTCATTTGGGAGCTTCAGGCAGTTAAAAGTACACTGTTGCATTAGTTCGTGCTGACAAAACTTCTCTTTTTGAAATAGATGACGTTAAAACTCCTACGTTATATTTGTAATACATCTTATGAAGTACTGATGAACATTTTGCTGTCATGATTTGTGTCCTGGTGCATCTTTGCCAGAGGGCGAAGAAAGTAGGCTTGCATCTGTGCAAACAGGGAAGGTTATCTTGGCACGCAAAGAGACAATATTTGAAACCTTTCCAGTTGTGGAGAGCATCGTCGTGTCATTGTAGATAGTGTCCATAACCCACGGCGTTTAGAGAGAAAGGTGAACCGAAGTGGCTGGCGAGTGCTATAGCACTAGCTCAGATCAGCTTACCCTGATTTTCCGTATGTGTTCTTCGGCATTCTGTGTGGTTTCTTTCGGCAGGGAAACTTTGAGCATTTGTCCATAACCCACGAAGTTTGAAGAGAAACATGAACCAAAGTGGCTGGCCCCACTGCTTACGAGCCGAGCGAGTGTCTTCGCACTAGGTCAGGCAAGCTTACCCCAAGTTTTGCCTTTGTTTTTTGGCATTTTATGTAGTTTCTTGCAGCAGTGTAGTGAGAGCGTTTGTTGAACTGGAGAAGGGCAGAGTGCACTAATTGTTTTCGTTTTGCTTGTCTTTTACTTTTCTTCTTTTTCTTCTTATTTAGAGTGATCTTGGCAGTCTACTTGGTTTGTGGAGCTAATTTGGTTTATGTCATGTTCGCTTACAAAAGAATAGGGGGACACTAAATCTCTCTGTCTCTTTCTAGCAAATTTTGCTTTTATTCCCACCACGACGAAGTCTCTTCGCGTGAAAATGACGTCAGGCTAATTCACTTCGCGTGCTATAGAAACCATTTGCTATAGACACCACTTTCACTGACTCAGAGAAAGAGAGAGAGATGTGTGTTTGCCTCCCCCCCCCCCCCCCCCCCCCCCCCTTTCGCATGTGCAAGAACTTGAGTTTTGTATTATAGTTAGTAATACTAATAATAATATTGTCAGTAACGCCCACCGCACGTGAGTGAAAACAATACTGCACGTTGGCTGATTAATTCATTCTTTGCGCAATACTTTTCAAAACTGATGATCAGTGTGATATATTGACACCAAATTTGTGTGACTTTAAAACATTTTCAGTTAGAATGAACGACCGAAGTGGAGTGATAGCGCTCTTTTGACTTATCCTGCGACAAGGGTCGCGACTGCAAACGGCCATAATAACCATTTGGCAAACCGGAAGTCACGATAATCACTTTTATTGGTTTATTAGCTAATATAGTTTGGTTTTGTGTCTAATTATGTCAATTTGTAATCAACCTGCCAAGGCGGTTAACATCGTTTGTTTGATGTCACACGGACATTGAAGATATTTTTGGGCTAGTTTGAAAGTATAATGCACACGTTTCTGGATATGCGGGAGAGTTGGAGCGAAATACGGTCTGATAGAGATCCGGGGGAAAGATACAAACGGAATAGAGGCTATTTTACTGAGGCTCTGATTTTGTTTCATTTGAACAGGTCAGCATTTTCAGCGGTCTGGTCGTAGTGGGGGAGGAAGGGGGGGGGGGGGGGGGTTCTGTTTTATCAGATCCTTTGCCTGATCATGCAGTATCTAGGCTGTGACAGACAGTGGTACATCAGTGTATCATCAATGTATTTGGGATGTTACCCCATCCCTGTTCGACCTCATTCAACGCTTGTCTGCCTTGCTTTTGAGTTGCATGTATAGCATAAAATTAATGACTCTCCACTCTTGGTTCACGCGCCTTTTCTGTTCTCGATCCATCTTCATGGATTGACCTTCCGCTTTCTCTCGGACAGAAACGTCTCTGGACTCCTTCAACTGCAACCTCAAACGTTTCTTTTTCGAAACTATAGGCCTGTCGCATTTTCTGTTCCGTGCTACTGTCTTTATTCATCCGCTCGTTTTGCTGTGTAAATTAAGCTTTGTATAATCAGAATGCTTGTGTGTGTGTGTGTGTGTGTGTGTGTGTGTGTGTGTGTGTGTGTGTGTGTGTGTGTGTGTGTGTGTGTGTGTGTGTGTGTGTGTGTGTGCGTGCGCGCGCGCGTTTAAAATAGTCTCTACGGACAAGATTTTGCGCGTTATAAATACTGTAATTATTACTATTATTAAATAATTTGTGTGTTAGCACAGCTGCATTCGACATATCCGTTGCTGACTTCATTGCCTTCTGTTGTGCCAGGCTATTTTATGTATATATCCTCAGTTTTCTTTCTCGTTATTGTCATTTGTTCATTTTCTATGGTTGGCCTGTATCACGAAGAATAGGTCTCGAGTGGAAATCTGTATAAAATCTAAGATGGGATGACTGTGGCTGCTAAAAGGCAGGAAATAAAACGTGTCTGAAATTTTGAAAAATGATTTAAAATGAAATGTAATGCAAATGACTGGCCTTTGCCAAGATCGTGCGTGCGCATTCACACACACACACACACGCACGCACGCACGCACGCACACACACACACACACACTATTGGCTATTGTTGCTGACTTTCCTCTTGCGAAACGATCTGAATTTCCGGCGGGTGTGGGGGTGGGGGCGGGGAGATAAATTTGTTTTAGACAGTAAAGCATACAAAATTCGCGGCAGAGTAGAATGTATGTATGGCCGGAAGGGGTACGCGAGTATTAGCTGTTTTTAAGCATATTAACATGTCAAGTTTTATAGCTTCAAGTGATGGAGAGATAAATATACGCCAACCCACGTACCTCCATTTTAGCAGCATCACGAATTAAAGGCGCTCTTATCGACCACTTCTGTGTGTTTGTCTTGTGTTTGTCGGTAGTCCGTATGGATCTGTCTGAGTGTGTGGAAGTCTGTCCCCGTTTGTTCGCTTTTAGAGGGTGTGTGTCTGTCTGGTTTTTCCAGACTTTAAGTTGAGTTTGCATAAGCTATCGAATTAGGCACCAGAGGGGACAACGTCAGGGTGAACTCTGTTAAGTCAGTGGACTATCAGGTAAACACAACTTACTGATCTGTTGCAAAAAGCCGATTGTATTTCTTAGAGTGCCCTTGGTTGGGGCGGTCGGATGAGGTAGTTTTGGTCCTGAGATCTCTGTTTTTTGGTGGACTTCCGGATTGGTGATTTAGCACCCTGTCAACCACGAATGTCATTCGAATCAGGGCAAGACACACGTCATCAAATTACGAGTAAAATGCTGATTCGCAGTTCGTGACACGCAGCATTTTTGTTTTGTTTTTTGTTTTTGCCAAGCACATCAGTGTGGGGCGTTTATTCACAAAGCATGCATCCATCCTCTACTGTAATTCTTTCGCACTCATTCATACTTCTTTTGCTAAGACTTTTCCCCCCTTCTCTTTCCACATTCTAAATCACATTATAGCCATCCATTATAGTTTCACATGTTCATGATATAGATTAGTCATTCTTTCATCTGTTGTGTGTATGTGCGCGCCTGTGTGTGTGTGAGTTCGTGTGCATGCGTGCGTGCGTGCGTGCGTGCGTGCGTGCGTGTGTGTGTGTGTGTGTGTGTGTGTGTGTGTGTGCGTGCGTGCGTGCGTGCGTGTATGTGTGTGTGTGGGGGGGGGGGGGGTTGCATCTACATCATTGTAACAGCGGGTGGCTTAAATACTGATCGCTATACATTTTCTAATTTTTCATGCCATTCAATAAAACAAAGTCACAATACAACACACAAGAAAAAAGTAATTTCTAAACCACAAATCCTGCACAAAACAAAAGCAACCAGACAGTCGCACTTAACAGTTCAAAGTTTTCTTTGCAGTACGTGCTGATGAAACAAAACCGCAAAATTGGGTTGGTTGCCGTAGGCCTATTTATCTTTGTCTATACACATTTTTGTTATCAAAATCAAGTGATTGATTATGAAGATTTTCTCTGTGGACACTGAGACACGCAGCATTTACGTTTGAAAGACCCGACACACAGAAGCAAATTCAATTAATTAAGTCCAAATATTCAATCAGTATGAATCAAGCATGGATACGAATATCTGATATTTAGATTTCGCTTATTTAAATCTGATGAAAAACTGTAAGCGTTATCCGCCAGAGGATATTACAATAGTGTTTCCCCAGAATGCACCAAAGCAAAGGTATTTGTAATGAGTCAACTGACCAGGGAAATACAAGGTCAAAGCACAAGTCATCGAATCAGAAGTAAAGTCTGATTCACTTAATGATGCGCCTCGCTTTGTGTTTAAGAACAATTGTTGAAAAGGAAATTGAAGGACCCAATGGGATGTTTTATGTTTGATTGTGTTTACTTCTTCGAAATGAATTTCCCCACGGGGACAATAAAGTTGTATGGTATTGTATGAGAAGCAGAATTCCTGGCTGCAGGCAAACCATGCTGAGATGTATTGAGCTGGCTCGCTCCAGTTTTTAACTGTGAGGGTTTTTAATAGCTTTCGAATTCTCGTTGGAGGGGAAGACGTCCACCGTGCCCGAGCGCGGGGGGAGGACCGGAAAATGTTTTTCTCTGCGTGAAGCAGGATGGACGGAAAAGTGTTACCAAATTTATACTCGTTCCTTGAAAGTTGCGAGTACATTTGCATCATTGGTGCTTGTTTTAGAATGGAATGCACTGGGTCTTTGCATGTTCTCTGTGTGTATATGTGTGTGCGCGCGCCAACTGTGTATTTTCTTCTTCTCCCCCCTCCCCCCACTCCCCCTCCTCTTTCCCCACTCTTTGACAAGCTGTCCAAATGTTCGTCTCAAGTACCGAGTTTGCAGAAGAGCAAGCAAAAAGCTTTTAACATTCCATCAACAACAAAATGTCACCTAATCAACTCTTATTTAGTTCGGTTTGTCTGAAGCTTTCGGATTGTTCTCTCGTTATTTTGGATTTTCTAGCGCCTAAATGATGGTGTCGTGTTAAAATTAGAGTGAATGGAATTCACTCAGTACCATCTGTTTTTTTATTATTGAAATCATCTTTGTGTGGAGGAGTTAATTCCCCCCCGACTCCCCCCTTTCTCTCGCCTTCTCTCTTCCTTGCGGACTGGGGAGGGAGAAGTTGTGTGTTTGTGCGTCTGTGTGTGAGTGTGTGTGTGTGTGTGTGTGTGTGTGTGTGTGTGTGTGTGTGTGTGTGTGTGTGTGTGTGTGTGTGTGTGTGTGTGTGTGTTCGTGTGTGTGTGTGTGTGTGTTCGTGTGTGTGTGTGTGTGCACGCACGCACGCACGCACTCACACACACACACACACACACACACACACACACACACACACACACACACACACACACACACACACACACACACACACACACACACGTGTATTAAGAACAAACCTATTAAAACACTTATGTGCTCTGCTGGTAAACTGATTGGTATGGCGAGGGGGTCGATAGCTTCCTTCACTGTTAGGCTGAGCTAAATCAGAGCGAATAGAGAGTGAATAAACAGCATTAATAGACATGAACAATTAATTGTTTTGCTTGGGCAGAAATAAGCGGATCTCAAGTGGGGTGATGAGTGCAGAAAAAGGAAAGGTTGATGGAGGGACGTTCTTGTGTTGCATGCAACAAGGTCATAGTCGATCTTTGGGGGGAAACGCATCAGTCCGACCTCATTTGCCAGTGTATTGAGCATGAAACGAATTAGAATAGAACATGTAGAAGGAAATAAAGAAACTGGTTTTTTAACGCCCAGTCAACCATAACGGCTGTGTCAGGGAGAAATCCCACACACGTGCACGCACGTACGCATCTGTCTCTGTCTCTCCCCAACCCCCAACCCCACCCCCCTCTCCTTGATGAAGTACTTATACACTCTAGACAGACGTTTATGGCCACCTAATCCGGTTTATCTGACACACTTCTGTGTGGGAATAACCTCTATTAATCAAAACATTTTCATAACAATCGCGATGACCGCGGTCGAATTTCAAGGTCACAGCGACTTTAAAAGTACGAAAATTAAAGTGACGTTTTCTTCATACGTTCATTTTCGGTCAAGTTCGAACTTCGCGTGTTTGTTACATGTATGAAGATCATGCGCGTAATTCGTTCTTTGTGTGTTTGTTACATGTATGAAGATCTTGTGTAATTCGTTAAGCAGCATTAGTATACATTTATGTCATGGGATAGATGCGTTTTCAGTGTTGACAAAAACTTTCCTCGGTGTCGACCACTTTTCGGACGTTGTACCAGAACATTGACAATTTCACAGTGATAATCATAAACCAATGCCGGTCTGTTCCCGTTTATACCAGTATAGTGATGACCATGATTGGCGCCGGGGTTGGGATGGGGTGGGACTTGGGGTGGGGGGGGGGGGGTGAGCTGGGAGGGGGGGTAGTAGATTAGCTCTGTGTGTGTGTGTGTGTGTGTGTGTGTGTGTGTGTGTGTGTGTGTGTGTGTGTGTGTGTGTACGTGCGTGTGTTTGTGTGTGTGTGTGTGTGTGTGTGTGTGTGTGTGTGTGTGTGTGTGTGTGTGTGTGTGCGCGCGCGTGTGCATATGTGTTGCTGTTTTTGTTTCTGTTGGAATTTTCCATGCGAATCGAGCGTCGGAGTGTCAGCTCTTCTTGTGCTCAACTCTCCCGGGCAACACTGTTGACAAGTTTGTCGTGTCTGCCCACCGCGACATTTCACCCTTCCTCATCCGATGGAGCCTTTGGGGACGCATCCCCACTAGAAAAGGAGGGGGGTGGGGAGAGAAAAAAAACTGCGTGCACATGAATATGCTAGCAGTTTATCGTAAAGAGAGGAAGATGGCTTGCCACTGATCCCGCAAGCAGGGATGTTCCAACCCGTTTGTGGGCCATTGACCGGCTTTCTCTCGCCCCATGAGGGCCGGATGCATCATTCTCCCGACAGTCCTTAACCGCGGGCGCCATTAAGAAACGAGACGAGAAGGGATCAATGATAGCCGCCACAATCCTATAGGCAGTAACGATGCTGTATTGGTATTGTCAGAGTATCTTTATGTAGTCCTTTCCCAGCCTTCGTTTGTATTTTTGTGTCCTCTCCCACCCACTACCCACCCACCCCCACGCACCCACCCAAAAAACACAAGAATGCGGGTCGCGTCCCCGAAGTAAACCCAGCTGCTAGGTGCAGAATCTCGCAGGCCATATACCTCGTCCAGTGTACCGTGTGTGTGTGTTTTGTAGAAAGAAAAGGAAAAGAAAAAAACTAATTTGATTGTTGAGGCATTATATTTAATTATTGAAGAACTTACACACACCTTAAACAAATATATTTTTGTTGTTTTGCAAGGAAGGCAACCATTCCTTATTGTCTTCGCGAGATTATTTCACAAATTTCACCGACGCTTGGGCTTGTTCAGTGAAGGCCGGCCCCTCTCCGAACGTCGACTTCCGGCCTTCCCTTCTGTAGCCACTGCCGTGCAGTATTAGACACTGACTTGGGGCTGTGGTTCTCTCATTCCCCCCCCCCCCCCCCCCCAACACACACATACACACACTCTCTCTCTCTCTCTCTCTCTCTCTCTCTCTCTCTCTCTCTCTCTCTCCGTGAGTTATGGTGTGACTTCAGACAGATCATTGTGAGGCAACCCCATTTCCTGACATGCGTGAAAGGACTGTAAAAGTTAAGGAAAGTTAAATCCTCTCACGTGCCACGAATGGCTCGTCGTAAAGGTCTGTGCTTTAACCTGGCTTGCTTAGTGCAAACGGGTGACAGCGATTCTGTTTCTTTCGCCGGTTGACCGCCACAACCGCGATCAGGTACTTACGACATGCACGGCTAATGAACTAGGTCGGTATGCCGTAGCAAGGATTTAACCAACTGCGTCTCTTTTGGGTGGAGCCCGCATGCAGAAAGGAAGATGGATTATGTCAGGGCGAATGTACCGTGTGTGTGTGTGTTTGTGTGTGTGTGTGTACGTACGCGCGTGCATGCGTGTTGCAGAAAGAAGAAGAACCGGAAAAGTGATTTAATCGTTGCGGCTATATTTAACTCTTAAAGAACTTACACAGACCTTAAACATATAGTCCGAGTGCAAGATGTTTTTGCTCTTGGCAGGAATCCGCGGCTGATGGGCTGCGAATGGAGGTTGTAACACACTGGTGACGCGTGCTCCCCTCCCCCCTATTTTAGGACACACCTGGCTCATTGATCTCACCGACCGTGTCTCACGATCCTTTAACCTGTCAGTTCAGTCATGGCCAGTGGAGCCGCCTGCTCGGTAGAAGGACAAGTGAAAACCTATCGAGTGTAGGGGTTATTCAGGTCTCTGTTGTCGTTGGAAGGTGGAAGCCGTGGGCTTGCGTTTTAGGTAGGTCCATGGTGGAAGCATATTTTAGATATATATGTGTGTGTGTGTGTGTGTGTGTGTGT
>OY757544.1:23269376-23294376 GCA_963584105.1 Alviniconcha strummeri
AGCACGTGAACTAAACAACTCAGACTACGACCACATATACGTCCGGGAAGATTTTTCAGAGTCTGTACAGACAAAGCGGCAAGCACTACTGAAGCTGCAGCGTGAACTCCGACAGAGTGGCGTGAAGGCCAACCTGTCGTTTGACAAACTGATTGCTGGGGATTCGGTCTATACCTACGACATGGCCAGCAACCGCACCGTCAGGAAGGCCAGGCGCAGCAGACAAGCAACATGGAGAAGAAACGATCAATTCCACGAAGCCGGCCGCAGATGGGACGCACAGGGAGACCGAGATGGTTACCATGGAACCACCAACGACCTCTGGCCCACAGCGACGCCAGAACATCGGCCCAGGTCATCGCCCGCGTCGTCAAACTACCTACTGCCTACCTACCTACCGCCGATGAGCGAGTTCCCTCCTCTGCAGTCAGGGCGAGACGAGATTATGGACACCAGCGTGGACAACGAAGACGTGGCAGAAATAAGGCCGCTATGGAACCCCAACACCAGCGCCATCAATGCCAACATCGCTATTGACAGTACTGTCAACGGCAGCACCACCACCGACAGCAGCAGCATAGCCACCAACGACAACCCTACCACTGGCAGCACCGCCTACTGCAATACTACCATCGGTATCACAGCTAACGGCACCACCACCAAAGTCAGCAACACTAACGACAGCATCGCCAGCAGCAACACCGCCAATGACAACAGCGCCAACGACGTCAGCGTCAACGACAGCATCGCCAAAGGCACTGGAAATGACAATACAACCAAGGGCAGCATCGCCACCGGCAACACCATGGACGGCAACATCGCCAGCGGCGGCAGCACCACCAGTAGCAACGCAAACAGCAGAAGCCACACGAACAACACTGCTAGTGGAAATACCACCAACGGTACAACCACCAAAGTTACCAACACCAACGACGGCAGCGTTGACAGCAGCATCCCCAGCAACATCAAAGCAACCGAACAGCCGCAGGGTACTGCCAATGTTTACAACTTGCGGACACGTGGCAGTGTCAGCACGGTGGCGGAGGCCGGGTGTAGTGACATGAGCAATTCCCGAGACACCCGCAGCAATTCAGAGTCAACTGCACGTGCAAACCTGATCAACTTAACGCCAGGTGTGCAGAAGGCTAGAGATTTCAGCCGAGGGCACGGGAAACACTCGCCTTCCCAGGGACGGATTGATACAATGTTTCGAAGGCCCACCACTCAGCTGGCACAAACGGACAATGCAAGCGAGGCAGTTAGGGCGGAGGTGGACGATAGCGGTGAGTGTTTTGACGACGTGACTGACACGACATAGGAAAACGGCCGGCCCCACAAGACACGGTCTGTATCATTCCTACTGTATACCGTTGGCGGTGTGGCGAGCAAGTTGTACGACTGTGACTGGGTAAAGTATGTTGAGTTATTTGATTTTGTGACACTCACAGAAACGTTTACCGACAATGATTTTGATTTGTCTGGTGTATTCCACGACTTTATCAAGTTTGTACGCCCAGCTGTTAAACTGTCCTATCACGGGAGGCGTTCTGGAGGTTTGCTGGTGATAGTGAAGAAACAGCTAGCTAAATTCACAGAAAGAATCAGTGTGGACTGTGACAATGTTATTGTGCTTAAGCTCTCTGGGGCCTTACTCGGCACTGAAGAAGACTGTCTGGTTTTGTCTACGTACGTGCCGCCCTGTGGTAGTCGGTTCTATGAGTCTGCAGAGTCAAATTGCCACATCGCAGAAGTTGAACAGTGCATTTGTGAACTGTTAGAACGGTTTGGGGATGTGAACCTCATATGTAACGGCGATGTTAACGCCAGGACGGCTACATATCAAGTTAACCAAGCCTTGGCACAGAATTGCGGGTTCGAGGATGATGTAACTGATACAACAGTGATTTGGGAAAATAGTCGGATTTCACAGGACAGTAACATAAATGATTTTGGCAGAAAACTTCTGGAATTATGTATATTGTTTGACTTACTTCTAGTTAATGGATGCCCACCGTGGGACAGTGTCGGCAAATTTACATATGTATCGCAACACGGGCATAGTGTCGTCGACTATTTTTTAATGAGCAGTGCGTTGTCTAGATGTGTCCAGAATTTAACTGTAGAAGATAGGATTGAGTCAGACCACATGCCAGTTGAATTACATTGCACATTTTACACTGATGCAAATTTAAATGAATGCAACAAAACACAGAGTAGAAAAGAAAAGATCATCTGGCGTGAAGAAAAAGTAAATGATTTCAAAGCGTACATTACATCGTCAGAGTTCAAGGAACACATAGAAAAGGCGAGCGATAAAATGAATGAATGCATCGACACCTCTATTCAGATGTTCACGCACGCGCTACTTAGCGCTGCCAGCTGCATGAAGAAGACTGTCACTGTTGGTAGCTCTCCAGAACACAGATCTCCCTGGTTTGATGCAGAGTGTCGTCAGATGAAAAAAGAAGTCAGAAAATGCCTTAGACATTTTAGAAAATCCAAAGACCCAGAAGATTACTCGGTGTATGGGAGAAAACGCAAAGCGTACAAACAGCTAGTCCAAAAGAAGAAAAATGATGAGCGAAATGCCCGAATAGGTGTTTTGCTGAACTCAATGAACAATCCTAAAGATTTTTGGGGAGAAATTAAAAAATACAGGCGCAGGACGTGTACTAAGAATGACATTTCACAAGACGAATGGACAGATCATTTTTGTAAAGTGTTTAATGAAATTAGCCAGGTTCACACAGGAGATGAAACCGATGACGAAAGCGTAGACGAAAGTTATGATGATATTCTTGACGCAGATATAAGTGAAATGGAAGTGAAGAAAGCTATTCAACACCTCAAATGTGGCAAGGCAGCCGGACCAGATGGTATACTTGCAGAAATGATAAAAACAGCTGAACACGAGATTACACCATACCTGACAAAATATTTTAATGTTCTATTTGCTAGGGCCAAATTTCCCCTTGAGTGGTCCAAAGCAATTATAATTTCATTACACAAAAAAGGAGATGTGAACGATCCAGGTAATTACAGAGGCATTTCACTCTTGAGTATTTTAAGCAAGGTTTACACCCACATTATTAACAGCAGACTAACATTATGGGTCGAGAGCAGTTTTGTGCTAACTGACGCTCAAGCAGGGTTCCGGAAAGGTCGATCCACGGTCGACCAAATCTTCACCTTGCACGCTGCTATAGAGAGACAGTTTGCAAATAACTCAAAGTTGTACATTGCGTTTATTGATTTTAAGAAAGCCTACGATTCTGTTAATCGCAACATTCTGTGGTCGGTACTGCTCAGAAGCGGTATCCAAGGTAAAATGCTGAGAACTATTAAAGCCATGTATGCTAGCGTACAGGCATGTGTTAAAAGTAACGCCACAACGGATCTGTCGGTTTTTTTTCACTGTTTGCAGGGTCTGAAACAAGGATGTATTGCCAGCCCAATTCTCTTCTCTCTGTTAGTAAACGAGCTTGCGAATGAAATCTTTGCTAAGGCAAGACATGGTATACCACTTGGACCTACTGATATTGAACTATTCCTGTTACTTTTTGCTGATGACTTGACCTTGCTGGCATCAACTGTAATTGGGTTACAGAATCAGCTGAATGTGTTGTCTGTAGCTGCAGAGAGACTGTGTTTAACCGTGAATTTGGACAAGTCCAAGGTGATAGTGTTTAGAAAAGGTGGCTTTTTGGCGGCAAAAGAAAAATGGTTCTTGGGTGGTGCAGTACTAGAGGTGGTGAATAAATATAAATATCTAGGGCTGACTTTTTCCACAGGACACAGTTTCGCTGCGGCAATGGAGGACACGTCAATAAGAGCAAAGAAAAACACGCTAGAAGTACTGAGAGCGCTGAAAAAGATCAGTTGTAATTCCCCAGAAGTATTTTTTAAGCTCTTTGATGCACAGATTGTACCCACATTGCTGTATGCTGCAGAAATCTGGGGCTACAGAAACTATGAACAAATTGAACGTGTGCACCTTTTTGCTTGTAAGAAATTTTTGCATGTGCGTAATAAGACTCCAAATGATGTTGTTTATGGAGAACTAGGTCGCTATCCGTTGTTTATTACAGCTACAGTTAGGTTTATTAAGTATTGGCTGAAATTACTCATGCAACAGGACAACTTCTATTCCAGAAAAGCATACAAAATGTTACTTGCTTTACACAACAGAGGCAAAACAACCTGGGTGTCACATGTAAAATTAGTGTTATGTACCAATGGATTCGAACAAGTGTGGCTTTTTGGTTGCGGAAATGCTAAACCCTTTATCAAGGAGTTGGAAGAAAGACTGCGAAGTTCATTCTGCCACAGATGGTGTAATCATCTAGACACAAGCGAAAGGTTGTCAGTGTACAATAGCTACAAACATTGCTTTCAAAGGGAGAGATATGTGGATGTTCTTTGGATGGAGGTATACAGGAACTGTCTCGCACAGTTTAGAATGGGAGTATCGCAGATAAATCTCCATAGACACCGGTTTTCAACAATAACAGATAACACAACATGTCCATTTTGTGCCACCCAACAAGAAACTGAAATACATTTTGTATTTCAATGTCCAGTGTATAATCAATTAAGAAGCAAGTACCTGCCTTACATAATTAATGTACGCGACCGCAGAAAACATCTCATCATCCTCATGAATAGTAGCTCTCAGGAGGAAATTATAAATGTTGCAAAATTCCTAGTGTGTGCATTTAATCTAAGGTCATCTAAGTTGGATGCGAATACTTGAGTATCACCCTATGTGGATGTCCATGGAGCCGCTCTGCAAACGTGTGTGCTTATGTGCACATTGTAATGAATGTATAAGTATTGGTAGAGATTGAATTATCCCATTGGAGACTTTGGATGAAGATGCCATTGAATGTTTGTCTTGGGTTCTGTGAGTCTCTTGTTCCCCCATTGAAAGGGGCTGTTGGCCTATTCAGTTAAATATGTCAGTGTCAGTCAGTGTCAGTGTCAGTGTCTCTCTCTCTCTCTCTCTCTCTCTCTCTCTCTCTCTCTCTCTCTCTCTCTCTCTCTCTCTCTCTCTCTCTATTCAAGCTGCTGTCATTTAGCACATTTTTGCCTTGCTTCTTTATACTCAAGAGTCTGAGCTAACGTAGCTAGTTATTTCGTAGTATACCATCGAACCAACAACGGGTTTTCTCGATCTGAATGTTGAGAAGCTTGAGACATTGCATACGGGCAAGAAGGCAAGGACAGCGCACAAGAAGGCAAGGACAGCACACATGCATGCCTCTAACACATAGAGAAGAGAGGCGTATTAGCCAGAGAAAGTGTTAGTCTGTCTTCCTTGAAACGACGAGAAAGTATCATCGTTAAACAGATCAACACTGAAAGTATTACACTGACAACACTGAGAAACCTCTGAACCGCTGGCTGAACGCATATGGGCTTTTCCTCGCGCGTAGATGCCATCTTGAACTGAACACTGGAAATGTTTAAAAAGCATCAGCTGAGAAACGTCTGAGAAACGCAAAACAAATCCCCCCCCCCCCCCCCCCCCTTTTCTTCTTCTTTTCTTTCTTCCCTTTTTTTTTTCTTTTTTTCTTTTTTTTATAATTTATTTGTTTATTTGTTTGTTTTTGTTTGTTTGTTTGTTGTTGTAATTTTTATTATATATATTAGAAGTATTCACTCAAAACTGAAAATTATGCATCTCCTTTCTGGCTTTACACTCTCTCGTAACTTCCGAAATGAGACTAACTGATATTAACGGATAAAGCACAAAAATAATTAAAAATAACCATCGCAAAAAGCTTGAAAGATCTTTCTAATGAGGTATGCAGTGTTTAAAAAAGCTTAAAGAATTATTGTTTCCCGGTGCGACTGTTCCGAAAAAAAAATGTCAGTGTTGTCCCTCGACTGCTCGATGCTAAGACAGTAAAAGCAATATATTTTATTGAGTTGTTCTTTTTCTTCTCATCATTCTTCTTTTTCCTCTCCTTTTTCTTCTTCTTTTTCTTCTCATCATTCTTCTTTTTCCTCTCCTTTTTCTTCTTCTTTTTCTTCTCATCATTCTTCTTTTTCTTCTCCTTTTTCTCCTTTTTTTTCCTTCTTTTTCTTCTCCTTTTTCTTCTTCTTTTTCTTCTCATCATTCTTCTTTCTCTTCTCCTTTTTCTTCTTCTTTTTCTTCTCATCATTCTTCTTTTTCTTCTCATCATTCTTCTTTTTCTTCTCCTTTTTCTTCTTCTTTTTCTTCTCATCATTCTTCTTTCTCTTCTCCTTTTTCTTCTTCTTTTTCTTCTCATCATTCTTCTTTTTCTTCTCCTTTTTCTTCTTCTTTTTCTTCTCATCATTCTTCTTTTTCTTCTCATCATTCCTCTTTTTCTTCTCATCATTCTTCTTTTTCTTCTCTTTTTTCTTCTTCTTTTTCTTCTCATCATTCTTCTTTTTCTTCTCCTTTTTCTTCTTCTTTTTCTTCTCATCATTCTTCTTTTTCTTCTCCTTTTTCTTCTTCTTTTTCTTCTCATCATTCTTCTTTTTCTTCTCCTTTTTCTTCTCCTTTTTCTTCTTCTTTTTCTTCTTCTTTTTCTTCTCATCATTCTTCTTTTTCTTCTCATCATTCTTCTTTTTCTTCTCCTTTTTCTTCTTCTTTTTCTTCTCATCATTCTTCTTTTTCTTCTCCTTTTTCTTCTTCTTTTTCTTCTTCTTTTTCTTCTCATCATTCTTCTTTTTCTTCTCCTTTTTCTTCTTCTTTTTCTTCTCATCATTCGTCATTCTTCTTCTTCATTTTACTTTCTGTGTTTCTTTGTTTCCTTTAAACAAACTTTTATTCATTCATCGTAATCATAAGCTCAACAAATAAGTACAGGAAACACAAAAGCAGTATGCTTATTTGAGTGTTACCTATATATAAAATGATATATTCTTTGTTTCTTTCTTTCCTTCTTCTTCTTCTTCTTCTTCTTCTTCTTCTTCTTCTTCTTCATTCATTCATTCATTCATTCATTCATTCTTCACTCATTAAATCATTCTTCTTCCTCCTCCTCCTCCTCCTCCTCCTCCTCCTCCTCCTCCTCCTCTTCTTCTTCTTCTTCTTCTTCTTCTTCTTCTTCTTCTTCTTCTTCTTCTTCTTCTTCTTCTTATTTCATTCATTCATTCATTCTTCACTCATTAAATATTTCTTCTTCTTCTTCTTCTTCTTCTTCTTCTTCTATTATTATTATTAATATTATTATTTCACAGCTTCAGGGGGATGCCCAGAGGGTTGGACAAGTTTTGAAGGGCATTGCTACATCATTCCGAACGTGGAAGGGACATGGGTCGAGGCACAGGTAAAGCTAGCTTTTCTTGGCCATTGTTTAACTGTTGTTTTCCCGCATTAAAAAGGGATTTAATCCCACAAATCGCACGCGTTTTGCATTGTCATTTATTGAATTCGCGTTCCTCTTAACCGTTTCTGTGTTTGGATTTTGAAACTCACTCCGTTGTGTACAACTGTGCGTGCAAGTCGACACAGCCATCCATTACTATTAGTTTTTAATAGCTTTCATTGATAATGATAATAATAATTTAACAAACCTAACACGCAGTGAAACATAAACAATACACTGACCGTTTATCTGTTGTTTGAGTGTCGTTTTGCGGCTTGATAAAGGGGATTTCCCGCAGTGAAACATATAAACAATACACTGACCGTTTATCTGTTGTTTAAGTGTCGTTTTGCGGCTTGATAAAGGGGATTTCCCGCAGTGAAACATATAAACAATACACTGACCGTTTATCTGTTGTTTAAGTGTCGTTTTGTGGCTTGACAAAGGGGATTTCCGCCAAAATTTGCATATTGTGTGTCCGTGTTAAAATTAATAAGCATTCGTTTGAACAGAAGGAGCGGCGGGAGAATTTTCTTCTCCAGGGTCGACTTTCTGTGCTGACTCTTATTTCGGTATCCGTTCCACCCCCGTGTTACGTAAAAGATCCTGGTCATTCTGCCAAAAGTGCAGGTGGCAGGTTACAGCTAAACACGCACACACCGTTACGTATGTGGCTTTGCATGAAGTGACATGGTGCATGGTTGTATGGTGTACACAGAACTTGCGCCGAGATGGCTGCAATTTCATGTGGCACCAGCCATGCCAGCGCTTAAGTACACCACTTCGGTGGATATTCAAAAAACGCGCTATAAAAAGCTAGTCACTCATGTAGAACCACAGGCGAGCGCAGTGAGTCTGCTCAAGAGAGCGGAGAATAGCGCTATATAAGTGATCATCAATCAATCAATCAACTAGTATGACTGGACTGACAGTTGTAACCGATCAATTTACCGTTTGTTTAACGCAGGTTTTCCAGGTGTATATACTTGGTAGTGTGCTACCGTATGTGCCAAATATTTTCATTTCAAAGCGCAATGCCATTTTTTAAATTTTATTTAAAAGCAAGAAACAACCGTAATGAACGGTATGTTATTCTTAAAAGAGGTAAGAAACCGGACCACAGAGATCACGTATATGACAAATTCGTGAAGAACTGGATGTTGTACAATTTTTTTTAAAGTTCGCTTGAAGCTAAAAACCAAAACTGGACCCGTCTTTAATTACCATAATCATGGCAGACGTGTGATACGGTGTTAATAGTCTCCAAATTAACACTGTACTGGCTTTTGATTGACTTTCCTTAGAATGATGATGATGAATTGATGCTTAATGTCCTCAGATGTCATGAGACATATTAGGGACAAGTTGTGACCAATGCCGAAGCACGGTGCAATAAATCTTTACGTCCACGGAAACCAGAAGGCTCGTTAGGACGGACAGCACAGGACGTCCACCTCGACTCTCACACAGCTCCTGAACTATGTTCCTTAGAAGGCAGTCGCCTTGCTTTTATGGGGTCTGATTGAAACTTTTATTTTCTATCGGTAAAACCTGCCAGTCATTCAGTGTGGCCTTCAGACCGATTGCAGGTTTTCACCTGTACCATGTCGCACGTTTCCCGTTGCTTGCAGTATATATTCTCTGAAAATATTAGAGCTTGTTGACAGTGTGCACTCATCGCAAATACAAATGATGCCAAGAGTTTGTTTATTTTTTATTTATTTTTTAAACTAATGATAATGATGCGTTCATAACTGAACTGAAGGACGCTCCCGAACATCCATTCCAATTGAACTAACTTCGTAATACATATTTACCGTAGAACAGTCTACCTTGGAACAGGAAAACTAACAATGTGTTAATTTAATCAGATCACCGTTTCACTGAGTTTGACGATAGTCCTGACGAAGGCAAACCAACAATCATAGTAAAGATCGAACCAAGCCTGCCTGTGTTACCACTTCAGAGGACAGACCTACACGCAGACGCTGGAACCTTAAAGCTCATTCTAACTTCTGCCAAATTTGCACAAAAAGCAGACTCGTCAGATGTTTTAAGTGGCATTGCTCTTGCCATTATATAAATGTCTGCGGAATGTGGAATGAAAACAATCTTATCAATACGGAAAAAAGCGACGTTTCTAAATATCACTGTCAGAGAAATCATGAGCTAAGGGAAGCTGATCATTTTCATCAGTTATATCAAATGTAATCTCTCCTCGGTAGTTTGTGTGAAAGAGTGGCGCACAGAAAATAAATCGAAATCATGAGGTAAGGGAAGCTGATCATTTTCATCAGTTATATCAAATGTAGTATCTCCTCGGTAGTTTGTGTGAAAGAGTGGCGCACAGAAAATAAATCGAAATCATGAGGTAAAGGAAGCTGATCATTTTCATCAGTTACATCAAATGTAATCTCTCCTCGGTAGTTTGTGTGAAAGAGTGGGTGCACAGAAAATAAATCGAAATCATACAGCATTACTTCAGTTTCTTAGCTGCCTTCTTTTTTCTTCCTTATTTCCCTCTCAGGAGCGTTCAAAGGCTAAACTTCTTTCAGTCATCATCATACATATGTTCTTCTTGCCTGTATTGATCATTAGTGTACATACATCATGCGTTAAGATGAAAATACCCCGTTTAAACTTTAAAGGGCCTTCAATCGATCTCTTTTATACTGCGACGACGTTCTGCACGGCATTCTGCAGAAAATGAGCAAACTGGATACAGTGGAACCACTGGGAACAAACACCAAGGAGCAGAGTAAAATAACATGGAGTAAGAAGGACGGCAACAAACAAACAAACAAAATAAAGAAGAGGAGATTAACAAGCTTAAGAGCAACTACAGGAGATCGCCTGATACTTGATATACACACCGACTCAGCGTGAAGGTTGTATCAGGGTGAAACACAAAGTCATACAAATACAAGCAAAAGTCCGACACACGACACTTCATGTTTAAACAAAACAAAAAATAGTGACTATCTACAGCCAACAATTAACCGGATCAAAATTCATCATATCACACGAAAATTATTCACAGCTGTCACACTTAAAAACCAATTATCCATCTATATGTTCTGACACACGTCACTTTGTACTGGGAGAGGATTGGGATAATGAGGTTAAATGCATTGGGAAGTCAGATATAGATACGCACAATTTCTGTCAGAAGGCGAAGCATGCATACACACACACACACACACACACACACACACACACACACACACACACACACACACACACACACTCGCACACCACACATACACAGATACTTACTCTCTCTCTCTCTCTCTCTCTCTCTCTCTCTCTCTCTCTCCCTCCCTCCCTTTATCCCTCCCTCCCTCCCTCCCTCCCACTCTCTCTCTCTCTCTCTCTCTCTCTCTCTCTCGCACACGCACACACACACCCGACCCCACCCCCACCCCCACCCATCCACCCCACCGAACCCACACAATGACATCACTTTGAAAGAATAGTGTACTGATCCAAGTAGGGGGAACATGCGAATTTGTAACTGGTGGATATGTGTCTTGTGTGAAAATGAAACTGTTATAACTGTTATAAGAAGTGTGAATGAGTGAGTGAATGTGTGCATTGTAATGATGGACGCATGCATGTTTTTTGATTAGACGCCCAGAATGGGGGGGGGTGGGGGGGGGGGGGGGGGACTAACGAAAACCTATACCATATATATAGACAGGAAGCCGTGGTGGCACGAAATATCCCGAAAGCCTCCAAAATCCCTAACACAGCATAATGGGAGGATTTCAAGGCTTTCACGCTCTCAAAAGAGTCTGATTTAGGCCAGCAGTCTGAAGGTTCCAATACTACGCTCGAGGGGGAACTGTGAACGGGATGGGTGGTTAAACTGCTATACTACTGATTAACATGTGACGGTCTGTACCCCGTCGCATAACCACCTGGCAGTGTTATGGTTTCAGGTTATGGACAGAGTATAATTCAGTTTAGGCCTGAGCTTTGAGGACACAGTTGTTTTTACCCCTCCAAACAAAATAGCTACATTAAATAAAAACAGGATGCAATTCACGTGATATCACGTGATATGATCAGCATTCACATAAAATGTGCGCAAAATAATAAAGGTATGCCGAATACGGGAATACTCAATTAATGTTTAGAAGTGACAGGTGTGTGTTGTGGACAACGACGTTAAGTCTTTCATAGGCATTATTTTCGCGCAGCTGTACGTGCTTCGAAACACGACAGTGGCGATGTCATAATCAAAAAACATTGTGGGTTGTAAAATACCCAAAGCCGATGTTTTGTTAGTAATTGGATTTCAACGTCCTGCCAGCTGCACAGTGTTACCTCTGACGTGGCACCAGCCATGTAACAGCCAAACAGCGCTGTAACCACTTCGGTGAATATTGAAGAAAGAAAGAAAAAGAAGAAAAAAAAAGAAAAAGAAAAAAAAAGCTGTGTAAAGCTACAGTCACTCATTCAGAGTCGCATACGAATTGAATGAAGTGGGTTTGCTTGGAAGCTGAGAATAACGCCATAGCTGCCATTGTGAAGCGCTTTGGGTTCAACTCGATCTGAGGCGCTCGACAAGTGCCCATAAAGTACTTGGGTGAGGTTTTTGACAGTAAACTGAGCTGGAAAGAGAACATCAGCTCTGTGCTGAAAAAAAAGTGAATTCGAGAGTGTATTGCATGAGAAAGTTGAGATCATTTGGAGTCAATTCAGATATGCTAGTAACTTTTTATAATGCCGAAATATGTAGCCTTATTATGTTTGGTTCTGTCTGTTGGGGTCGAAATATGTCAAAATTTGATAGAGGGAGGTTGGAAAAGATTGTTGTGGTGTGGGAAAGCCACTGAGTAGTTTTAAGACTCTACGTGAAAAGAGACTACACAAACACACACACACACACACACACACACACACACACACACACACACACACACACACACACACACACACACACACACACACACACAACAACAACAACACTTATGCACTTATGCAAACATCAAATGATCATACACATCCAATGAGACACTACTTTGATAGAAGACCCGCGCAGCAAGAGGAGTGGAAGATTTTTACTGCCGAGAACAAATACAAACCGTTATAATTAAGCCTCGTTTTTAGCCTCGGCTCTGTCCAGTTTTTAATGAAAATTATGTAGGGGAGTGGGTATGGGGAGTTGAGGGAAGCAGGTTGGAAGCATGGATAAGAGCCACAAGTCAGAGGTTGCTATAACCTAACTTTTATTTGTACACCAACACACCAGGAAACAGTGTCTGTATTGGAAAAGACACAAGCAAACAAAACATTTAGAACATGAAAGCAAATGTAAAGTCGTAACAACAGCAATTACTAATCTAATAAATACAGTAACCATGTAGTTTACCTGTGGGTTACTATAATACATGACAAAATTATTAATAATCAAGCACATAAATCAATAAGAAACAACAGAACAACAAGCCATAGAAAAATAACTACTTACAGGCTCTCCCCTGTGATTCAGAGGTTGCTATAACATAACTTTTATTTGTACACCAACCAACCAGGAAACAGTGTAGGCTCTCCCCTGAGATGAACACATGAACACGGCCGCAACAGTAAACAAACAACCTGCCTCTGCAGGGACACTGGGGGGAAAGGGACGCTGCCGGCCCAGCACACAAATTTTAACACCTTGGATAATTGGGGCCATAAAACCCCCACCCAATCAGAAAGGAAAAGGACCGTTCCACCCCCGTGTTACCACAGTAGCACGTAAAAAATCCCGGTCATTCTGCCAAAAGTGCAGGTGGCAGGTTACAGCTAAACGCGCATACACCTTACGTATGTGGCTTTTATTGAACCGTGCTTCGGCATTGGTCACAACTTGTCCCTAATATGTCAAATGACATCTGAGGACATTAAGCATCAACTCATCATCAAAGAAAAGGTTATAGGGTCATGGCCCGGAACATGTATACAATACACTCTTTACAATTATAACAGCCATTAACCATGTTTACGCATACGTCATATCGTCTGCTGAGGATGATAACTCTAAGGGAGGGTGGGGGATGTGTGTACCTAATGATTTTATCTGACAGTTTTTATGTTTGGTTTGTCAGATATAACATTATTCCGGGTAATTTTGGGTTTGCTAGGTATTAGCATTAGATCACTGCTTTAGCGTATGTAGATTGAGAGAGAGGGGCGTATGTCTAAAAGTGTGTACGTGTGTGTGTTTCATGACTTTGAATTACTGAGATATGTGCAATTCAATTCTTCGTTGTGCGTTATGTATAAGATCGAACGACAGCTTTAATTTCCCACTGGGAAGAATAAAGTACATTTTTATTGTTTAAAAAAATATATAAAAATAATTAAAAATCAGAGAAACACAACACTAATAGCAAAAACAAAACTCAGGGCAGCTGCCCTTCAAAGTTTGGTTAAAATCAGCTTAACGTCCTCTTCCACTTTCCCCTGAAAGCTGGGACCGAACTCAAAGCAACACGGAGAGAGAGGGAATCACATAAAGCAGTCCTATCACACAAACCGAAATCATGACTTTTTTCAGCAGTCGCGCAGCGATGTGAGCCATTTTTTTTCCGACTCGTGTGTGGGTGGGTGTGCGCGTACGTACGTGCGTGCGTGCGCGTGTGTGTGAGGGGGAGAAGGGCAAAGCAGCTAATAAAAAATAAAAGAATAAAAAAAAAATTATAATAAAATGAAACAAAATCAAATTCACAAACAACTTTCGAAGAGAAAGCTAAAGCAACATGTCTGTCAGATTACCAGACGTGGGACATATTCAATCTGCTAAATCAGTTCAATATCGATGAGACGCTGTACACAAACTATCTCCAAGAGATAAACGAGCGGTAATACTCCTACGCCTACTGCTCGTCCGGTCACTCGGCGCTACAGAAATCGCAATCAATTATAATTTTTATTATAATATTCGAAAAGGATATTCTTCAGGGATTCGAAAAGGGCAACTCCTTTGGAGGGGAAGAGGACGACAACCGAACAGTATGATTCGTCGACTTTTATGAAAAGTTATTTCCTTCACTGTTTCGATCAATAATGGATTTCCGTCCATCAGCGGAAATGAAATATCTGTCAGATCGCATCAATGCACACACGCCTCCCAATGGCAGTATTCGACTCTACTTGCGTGTCAAACGCCTACGAATATGGGGAACATTTCATGTCGTTGGGAAATACAAACGCATGAGTGTCGGCAATACTGACCAGTGGCTCACTGACACAGCCTTTTCTCACCGCCGTCTGTCAGAAAGATTTTCTCCCGGTCCCCTCTCCAATGTATTAACGTCTATTATCAAATATAATCGACTTTGAAACCAGAAGCAGGCACAGCTGCATGAACATGACATATTCACTGATTCAGAATTTGCTCTTCAACGTGGGTATAATTTCCAGAACAGGGTCTTCTACCTTTATTCGCTCATCATACATATGGGGCCTGATCAACACGGGGGTGTCTTATTCCCTCGGCCAGCTCTTTCTATCATTATCAATGAAGCAGAGGCAGCGACTGAGCCTATATTGCATGACGACCCATCAAAGTGGAACCAATCTTTGCCAGAGCCTATAATTGGCTGCCACAGGTTAATGGCTCAATTATGTCACGCCACTGGGCCAGGATGACGACTGCAGCGACAAGCATGCACGGATACATACGGCACATGCAACGCTACCTGCATTGCCAACCGTGGACCGCCACCCAGGTAGTAGGGGAACAGACGTCACGAGGAGGGAGGGAGGTGGAAGAAAAGGGAGACACAGAGAGAGATTATGGCGATAATGACAAAAATATGATGTATGTCAAACCAATCCATGCATGAAAGACGAAAACTTTGATAGCTCTGAATTCCAAGCCTGTGTCCGCAATATCCATCTACAGCGTTTGCACACACACACACACACACGCACGAACGCACGCACGCACCCAGTGCTTCAATACCAGGATACGTGTTTTGGGCAACTAAAATGATGAGCGGCAAACGCATCAATTTCTCTAATTATACAAAAATATAACCTGACAAAAAGCCATGTCGCTGAGTCTCTTTTTAGCAGACTACTCATGACCTGGATGCTGGAAAACGAAGGAATAAGAGAGTGTGGACAGTTAACGCCCAGTCGACCACCAAGGTCATACAGTCGAATACGCTTAAGTCAAAAACGGTTAAGTCGATATTCGCTTAAGTTGAACCTTCTTTTTTTTTCTTCCCCCGACCAAAGCTGCTCTTTGTATGACTAATTTTACAACGGATAAGTCGAATTTACTCTCAGTCGAACATGTTTTCCCCTTTCCCCCATTCGGATATGTCGAGGCCAAGGAAGCATTTCAAGTCTCTTTGATTGTTGAATGCTCCCAGATTCCTAACTTAGCTGCTAGCCAGCTACAAGCTTTGCAACATAAACCTTCTAGGCAGGTGGCGGTTGTATGTTAATGTTTTTGCCAGTGTCGGTAGGCAGCTTGGCTTTGGTTTATCATACGAATGCTCTGTCTGAACAGAAAGTTCGCAAATCATCGCGTTTCAGTCCAACAACTCTCGATCCTCCCTCTACGGGTTGACCCTTTATCCTACATACCCTTCTCCCGTCCGTCACACATTGCACTTTATAATTATTATTGATCGCTTTTATATAGCACTCTTCTCTGCCCTCGATCAGACTCACTGCACTCATGTCGCATGTGCTTCTAAATGAGTGACTGCATACTCTCTCTCTCTCTCTCTCTCTCTCTCTCTCTCTCTCTCTCTCTCTCTCTCTCTCTCTCTCTTTATTTTTTTAAAATATTTTTTACTTTTTTATAACGCGTATTTTAATATCCACGTAAGTCGTGTGCCGACAGAGCTATCTGGTTGTTAGAATGACCGGGATATTTTATGTGATACTGCAGTAACATAGGGATGGAACGGATACCAAAATAAGAGTCAGAACAGAAATTTGACCCTGAAATATTTTTTTCGCCCGCCGCTCCTGCGTGGACTCGAAGCCGGGACCTTTCGATCACGAGTCCGGCGCTCTAACCACTGAGCTATCCCCGCTCCGCTAACATTAGATGGAGAAAATCCTCCCATCCGCAGTATGAGCCAGCAATGTCTGTTTTAATTTTCGCTGAAGAAATTTGTTTTGTTTTTCTCTCTCTTTCTCTTTCTTCATTATTTTCGTTCCACGGAGGAAGAATGTGCAGACACACATACGGACGGAGGTGATGCAGTATAAAAGATTCTAAATCATACAATTATACTACCAGAAAAGACACACACACACACACACACACACACACACACACACACACACACACACACACACACACACACACACACACACAGGCGCGCGCGCGGGCGCGAGCACCCGGACAGACGAACGGAGGTGATCTCCAATAAATACAGCACAGTATGTATAACAAACCAAATCACTTGTGGCACCAAACAACACACACACACAAGAGTTTAGTCGATGTGCACCTCCTGCGACCAGAAAACAAGGGAAAAGCGCTCTTATAACTCACACAAGAGTCAAACACGCGCTACCAAGACTGCTGCAAACAAGCACACAGATGCCGTTACTGCATTACCAAAACTGCAGATTTTGCAAAGGAAAACACAGCCAAACATCAGAAACTATATAAAAATATTTTCAAAACGTTTTAAAAAATGAAGCTCGGCTGCTCCAAAGATTGCGTCACGAGCAACTGATAAAGAAAACAAACAAACATTATCATAAATTTCAGAAGCCGTCAGTTTCCAAAGCACAACACACACACACACACACACACACACACACACACACACACACACACACACACACACACACACACACACACACACACACACACACACACACACACACACACAAAACCGCTTAACTCGAAATACTTTCTGTAAAGTTTCGACTTATCTGTCGTCGACGGATAAGTCTAAAAAAACGGATAACTCGAAGAAAAAAAGAAGAAGAAAAAATCCCCAGCACGTTCGACTTAAGCGTATTCGACTGTTTTAGGGCAAAAACGAGAACAAACAACATTCATTAGAAATATTTAATAAACATGGGGCCGACTGGCCGTTCATGTCATGCATGAATGAGACGACAAAGTAGAAGGGCAACATTCCTGACAGCCGTCGAAGCACGCAAGGCTGTTTCTGACTTTCACGAAGCTCTGAAAGGACGGAGAATCTGACACTCCGGATTCAAAGTTGAAGTTATCTTAATTTCTGCATCCGCGGTAATTATCACGGAGAAGGCGGTAGGAGAAACAGAGCGGCAGGCAGAGATTGTTCAACAATGTTGGGTTTGAAGTCAATAATACCGGGCTTCACAAAATTCGTAATAAATATTATAATAATAATAAATTAAATCACATGGACTTTGCAAGGGGGGAAAAATAATCACGAATATGATAACCTATTGTCCGTGGCGCAAATACCTTTGCTCAATAAAAATATTTAAAAAATCTAGTCGGGGACTTCGGAGACCAAACTGGCAAATCCGCACAGTCTGGGATCAACTTTCCAATACGATCATCAATACACGGCTTCTGCCCAACAAATAAAGGCCATGCCAGTTTGCGTCACCAGTAGAAAAGTCGATGAAGACAGGAAAAAACGCGCAAAACTCGTGCACTAAAACAATTTTCTTCTGCCACTGTTTTCGATCCAAGCATGGATTGAGAACTGTTTGTGGCCAATGTTAAAATTAGCACGACAGGTGTTTCGTGACTGTAACGATTCACATCTAGCAGTCCAACAAAACAAGCATCGCCGATTTTTAAGATTTCCCACAGGTTGTATTTAATCTAAGAATGAATCAGGTATTACAGTCTTAAATGCGAGTCACAAAGGTTTCGAGGAAAATCACCGTTTCTGATGCACGTATCAAAAATTTGATCAGTGCCAAATAAACACTTAATCCGTTGGTTAAACGGTTACTTAGTATGGGTTCACGCTGCTAAGAGTATACGAACTTGCCAACCACAGCTTGCCATGCTTACAAATTAGGCATTCAGGCTGGGATATAACTGTATGTACGAGGTTTTGAAGAAGCCTTCACAATTTTCGACACACAATAATCATTTGTAAATTGTATCTCCACTAAACCATGTCGTACAATAATCATTTGTAAAATGTATCTCCACTTAACCATGTTTGTACAAAACTGCTCAGGTTAGAGCACACACACACACACACACACACACACACACACACACACACACACACACACACACACACACACACACAAGCACGACCCTTTTCAACATATGCACTGCTACAAGAAAGGGGGAAAGACTTTCCGGGATACGAAGTACATCAAACAAAACATTGTCGCTGCGCCCCCCCTCCCCTCCCCCCCCCCCCCCCCCCCCCCCAAAAAAAAGAAAAAAGATTCAGCCTGGGTGGGGATGATGGTGTGAGTTCGATAGAGGGCGCTGAAGCAGCTACAGGCGACTAACTAAAGGTCAGACCTGACCAGAGGGGAGTCCTGTATTAGCCGGGGCTGCTGCCTCCTGCACATGTCCTCACGCCTCGGCAGCTGAGCCAGACTGCAAAACACTGCATGCTTTTGGCACAGTCATGCATGCTCTTTGCAAAAAATAAAATGATTCAACTGGCTGCAGCCTAGTATAAAAAGAGCTGCATGTGAATACGTACTCAAACAGCCCTTAAAGGGTTTCGCTTACCCACTAGTTATAAAGCACACCGCGTGCTGAATCTACTATTTAGCTCATCAAAGAGAGCGAGTTACTCTCTGGTGCATCGTATCCATCGGTTTTCACCATTTACAGGCGCGATTTCATTCTCTTAATATGTATGAGAGAGAGAGAAAGAAAGAGACAGAGAGAAGGGGGGGGGGGGGGGGGGGGGAGTATTAGGGCGAAAGCGGGAATGTTAGGGAGAAAGCTTTTCCAAAAATCTAAGTGATTTTCCACAATCATGTATAAACCAGTAGCACAAGATTCTTTAAAAACCCTGCAACTGGTGAAAACCCTTCAACTGGTGAATCTACAATATCCTGAAGAGCCTAAACTGCAGAGAATACAACTCTCGTCTGTGCCTTTGTTCTCTCCATGTTAGACTACTGTAATTCTCTGTCTGGCTGCCAACTTTATCTTATCACAGTTCAGAACTCTGCAGCCAAACTGCACGGTTTTCAAGACACGCAAACGTGATCATGTTAGCACACACACAGCTCTTCTGCAAGTTCTTCATCGGTTACTTGTACGAGCCAGAATAAACTACAAACTGTCAACTATCTGTCACAATTTATCTGACTCTTCTCCATCCTATTTCTCCGACCTTCTCACTGGGCAGCTTCGTACTTCTGCAGACAAACGGATACTTCGTATATCCCATGTTAGAACAAAAATCTTTGGCCAACGCTGTTTCTCCTATTGTCCTCAAAAACAAAAACAAAAAACAACTCAAAACTGTGTTAAAAACTCACCTATACATACAATACCACAACAGGTGATTTCAAATTCTGTCTTCTCATTTGTGGTTTTAATGTAGACACTTTTGTTGATCTTGTAAAGCACAGTGTGCTCACCATTGTCGCACGCATACGGCGCTACGGAAGTGACCGCTATTATTGTATTTTCCGTCCACTTGCACGCGTTAGCATGTTGGGCCTTTGACTGTGAGCGGGGAAATCAATACTGGAAGTTTGTCGTATCACAATTAAACTCTATATCTCCCTCTCTACCCCCATCCTCTCTTTCCAGCGGAAAGAAGTTAATCTATGAATAAGCTTCAGTGACGAGATGCCATCCACATGAAGGAAGTTTCACAATTTACAGTAAAACACGTTGTGAATTTTGCTCCAGCACACCAACTCTCAGTACCTGCAGACTCGTGCGTAGAGGAAGACATAAACAATTCTTCCTAGTACAGCATACGGTTACGTAGTTCGTAAGTAAGACTGTGCCCCATAACTTAATCTATTACAGTGTTAGTATTATTAATATAGCTTAAAGTTAAACAATTATCAGAAATGGCACAACTCTGAATACTTTCCAGTTATCTATAAAAAATATAAACCTCCTCAACTTCCGACATTGTGATAAGCCCCATCCCTGTTTGAAAAGTGCGTGCCTGTGTGTGCGTGCGGGCGTGCGGGCGTGCGCGCGTGTGAATGTGTGTGTAGATTCGGAAAAATCCAGATGACCCAAATCAGGTCAGATTCGAATCAACCTCTCAGCTAGTCAGTTGTGGCTTGAACTATTTAATAAACGGCCCATTCAAAAAGATGAGTTCAAGGTACTGAATTATCTGAGCTTTCCGTCTCTTTCTCCATGGTTAGTAGAATGAAAAATGAATAAATACTTCTTTGCGCTCATTCACTTCAACAGACTGAACGCATGTCATTGTCTCCATTCTGTGCCGTTGATGACTGCAGAGATAGCCCAGAAGGACAAGTAAGGCAATGGCTACATAAAACTACAAGGTTGATTTTCTCGGCAGATGCAACACGTTTGACTCAGCGTGATTCACGACTGAAACAAACGTAAAGAGAAAAACAGCCGTGAAGCTGCACAGGTCATGACAGGTTAGGTTAAAAAAAAAATACTGAAAAAAAAGAAGAAGAAAAAAGGGGAAAAAAACGGGGGTGGGGGGTGGGGGGGGTGGGGGGGGTGGAGTGTGTGTTAAATTAAAGTTTGTAATCTATATATATATTACCAAAACAAATCACAACATCAGTACTTAAAAGCAAGCAACCAATCAAAACAGTCCAACATCTATCTACAGTCTAAATAAAAAGCAACAGAAACAAAAACCTGCATGAAAATCCTACCTTTTCTTCACACAAAAAAGTTCATCCTGCACCTCAGTCTGCTCATGGCCAAACCGAGACAAACGGATAAATTAATGTTTTCACTGGTCAGATGCAGTCACCGACTGCAGAGATATTGTGTGACCCACTTACACAGAAACTGTACACCGTAGTCTGGCATATAACAGCAAGAGCAACGACGGCAACAACCTGATTCGAGATCTCGCACCGGCGGAGAATGGGGGTTGGGGAGTGACGGGTGGGCGAGACACGTGTGCCTGCCTCCGCAATACCCGTGTATCCTTCCCCACTGCTACTACCTCCCCACCCAGACAAAGCCAGAGGCAGAGGCTTGTGTGTACAGAATGTAGGCAGGCATCGATTGTGGCATCAGACAGCTGAAGATAAAAATATCAATTGATGTGCTTTGTGTTTGGCAGTGGCTGAAAGTGGCAGTCTTTAACTGAACACAAAGTGAGCTGCAAAGCACGGCGCCGCCAACTCCTAACGTACAGTCTACGCTCTAGCCGTTTAAAATCTCTTCAGTCTGATTTCGCTGTTTTGAAAAAAATAGTTCAAGATGGCTGTGGTAGGACTGATGTTACAATTAGGTTTCACATCTGGAAAAAGCGACGATCCTTCATGTCTGTTAATTTCAACAAAGACATTGATGTTTTGGGGCTCAGGTGGCACCATAGAACTTTAAAAATAGACCCACTGGTCGGTGCAAAAGGCC
This sequence comes from Alviniconcha strummeri, assembly GCA_963584105.1. Classification (NCBI taxonomy): domain Eukaryota; kingdom Metazoa; phylum Mollusca; class Gastropoda; family Provannidae; genus Alviniconcha; species Alviniconcha strummeri. The sequence goes on from OY757544.1 coordinate 23,291,226, forward strand.
TCCCCGATAGCACAGATGACCGGTTGCAGATACACGTCGTTTCGCTCGGCGAATCGCTGCAAAAGAGCTTGATCTGTCACTCCGACTGTTGCACATGAGTGGAATGAACGAACGGGCGATGACTGCCACTTGAAAAGACAAGCCGCGTAAAAATCAAACAGCTACACTACCGTGTGTCGCCTGGGCGAATAAAGATACCCCCCGATGTGCGATCACTGGATGTTCCGCAAGCATTCTGGCATGTCTCGAGTAGCACTAAGCGGTTTTAATGCCTCGGCACACCTACAGGGGCCAATTTTTGGGGAGGTTTAGCATACACGGTCAAATATACAAACACGCCTGGCTGAAGAGCAATGTAGTTCAAATACCCGGAATAAAGAGCGATCTCAAAAATGGTATGGGTTGTAGCAATTACATAGACTAATACTTACTTCCCGCAGTTTGAACTGTGTGCTTTCAGGTATACATTGTGCTTTGAAGCTCTTTCGGACTTCCATCTTCTCTCTGTCTGTAAAACTTTTTTTTATTTTTTTTTATTTTTAAGACTGACAGGCTGGCCAGCTGCCAAGAATTATGCCTTGCTAACGTTCCGATTCTTTAAGTTTACCCCCCCCCCCCCCCCCCCCCCCCCCCATTATTAAATAAGTGTTCATGAAGTGTACATTTTTAGGCTTGGGTATTGTGACTTGTTGGGCTTCGTTTTGTTCTTTCTGAAGCTGTACGTGTTCCATATTCTATACTGCGTTTCACTCCGAGAGGGTTGGCTGGACGTTAAATAGCAAGTAGCAGCTAGATAACACCTATTCTACAGACACACTCACCCCCCCCCCCCCCCCCACCCCCCCACCCCCAAAAAAAGTTTTAAAAATAATAAAAAGAAATTCAGAGAGACATGCCTTTCCTTTAGAGAGAGAGAGAGAGAGAGAGAGAGAGAGAGAGAGAGAGAGAGAGAGAGAGAGAGAGAGAGAGAGAGAGAGAGAAAGGCTCTACAACTGAAGCGTCTTTTATACTGACTGGGGCGGTTTCCAAGAAGATGTGAACAAAATGAGGTTGTACGGAAGCTAGAGGACCATCCAAGATTTCCCCCGCTCCACTTCATATTGTGTACACTGGACGCCGTAATTTCCACCTTTTCAATTCTGGTCCAGGCACCCTCCCTCCACGAAGGCAATAACTAGCGAGACCTTTTATTCCTTCCTTGTCATAAATCCCCGCGGTAGGGTACTACAGATGCAGAAATTAAGGTCCCCTGTGCCAGTAACCCACAGCTATCAACGGTGCCTTCTTCTGAGCCTGGAGTAGGTCAAAATATAGCTTTTCGTGCTTCGCCAGCTGTCAGGAATTCTGCCATTCTAATTTATGGCTTCCAGGTTCATTAAGCGTCCTTCTTCTGCCCTCCTCCTCCCCTCCCCCCTCCCCAATCCTTTTCAAACATAAAGTGTCGTTAGGTATTAAACGGTGAATAATACTTCTACTTGTGATATAATGAATCTTGTTTTCCACTGACACGACTATCGCAGTTGCCAGGGGTTAACAATCAGGTAACTCCCTGGGTATGTACTGTTGTAAATGACCATCGGCAAAATCTCACACGAAACTAATAGTACTTTTATAGTATTGTAAATGCACCTTTGTACATCGCCATAATAATATGGAAAAGAAGTACATTAATTCGAGCAGTAATGACAACACACACACACACACACACACACACACACACACACACACACACACACACACACACACACACACACACACACACACACACACAAACGAACAAGCACACACACACACGCGCGCGCGCAACCAGGCGCACCCCACCGCCACCCCCCACCCCCCACACGTTTCAATTCACATCGCGCCTTGGTGAAAAGGCCACAAACTTGGTAAGCCAAAGTCAGAACACCGGAAACAAACAAAAAGAACAAACAGCAAACAGCAAAAGATTGCGTAAATTTAAATGAAACTCGACAGGCATGCAATCTGCGGTCAGCTACCAAAGTGTACCCCAACCGGCTTACTGTCAGAGGTATATTGATTCCATTAGAAGATTACCGACTATCCCCCGCTTTGTTTGCAATATGATTAGTCGCAGTGAAGCCAGCCGCTGCAGCCCCCATCCCCTTCGGCTTCCTGTCCACAGGCAAAGTCCCCATCCCAACTGACACGCCCCCCTGCTGGCCCCCTTCGCGCGCCCAAGTTATCCAGTCCACTTGATCCTTTCCCCAGCAGTCTTATGTGGACACAATGGAACGTGGGACAATGGTATGTGGGCACACAGACATGTAGACCCTCAATCGTGCTATCCTTGTAGATCCTAACTCACCATCCAGACATTTGAGTCATGAGAACAGCTACGGTGGAATTAAGGACAGCCTATATACGGTAGAACCCGCTACTGCTATTCAACCAGAGAAAGAAAAAGGTATAAAAAGAAGAGAAAAACAAAAACAAAACAAAACAAAAAACAGGAAATCAATTGTTGTGACATTCGTTCTATTATGTCCGGAAGACCTTAGTGTAAGGAAAGAAGCAGCAAAGGAGGAGCAACAGAAAACCTTCACATTTCATTAAGGAAATTAATTATTGGGAATGTCAGTCCCTCCTCGGACCCGAATCTGTAGATTGGGGTCCCAATGCCAAACAAATGAAAGCGTTGTTTCACGAGAACGTATCCTAGTGCGTTATGACGAAGAGGGAGTGAAACAAAACAAAATACAAAACAAAAATCCTACGCCGCCATATTTTTCACGAAACGGGCTCCAAACAATTTGCAAACATCCAACAGCAATCGAGGTAAAATTATTCGACACGTATCAGTCCTTTCACATACAACACCGGCGAAAAAACAAACTCGGCCAAGCAAAGAAGCACGTAAGGGCTACCGCGGTAAGTATTTTGTACGGCGCATTGTGCCCTAGATCTTGCTAGGGATCTTGCACCATAGAAATGTCCATTTTTATTATTTTCTATGTAAGACTATGGTCATAGCGCCCTTTTGAATCTTTCTGAACCATAGCCTAAGTTGCATTGAAATGGTTGCTAAATTTCAAAGTGCTTATCCGTTAACGACGAATTTTATGTGCCTGCTTCCTGAACGCTAGCCAAATCGAAAAGGGCATAACCATAACATGCAGAGAGCAGGTCACAA
>OY757544.1:23303187-23312940 GCA_963584105.1 Alviniconcha strummeri
AGCCTGACTCATTTCGACCACTGCAACGACGAGACTAAAGAAAAGTCTCATTCATACCTACCACTTTAGCGACAGGACTAAAGAATAAGCTGACTCATTTCTACCACTGCAATGACGAGACTAAAGAATAGCCTCATTCATGCCTACCACTTTACCAGCATGACTAAAAAATAGCCTGACTCATTTCTACCACTGCAACAACGAGACTAAAAAAATAGCCTCATTCATACCTACCAATTTAGCGACAGGACTAAAGAATAAGCTGACTCATTTCAACCACTACAACGACGAGACTAAAGAATAGCGTGATTCATTCCTACCACCATAGAGATAAAAATTATCTGGATTAACTAAAATACAAATAATGCATGTATTCTATTCCTGTGAGGGACGCGACTATAATGAAGTGACTGATTCGATGTGGGAATGAGACTTACAGAAAGAACTGCATGACAGGTTCATAATTCCTAAGACCATGGGAATATGTCGGCGAGAACTGACGGATTTATTCTTACTCCTGCTGGGCTGGGACATGGAGAAAAACCGACATATTTAATGATACATCTGTGAGGACCTGACAAGAATAGCCAGGAATAGTCCTGCCCCATTCGGGGGAATAAAACAAGACAAGACCAGACAAAACAGGCCCCCACCGACAAAAACATACACTTCTAGGAATGATACAAGCTGCAATAAGACCCTTATTTGAGGGAAGAAGACGATTCAGTCATACAACAAATGGGATGAAACCAGAAGAAATGTGCTAATTAATTCATTTATGTCACAATGGTCGGGGCGGGGCGAAGAGTGGTGAGTCAATCATCCTTTTATTACTATCATGGAACAATAATGGGCCGTTTTGCTTCTACCGGCTATTGGGTGACGTCATTTCTGTGACGACTGTTGTGTCAGAAGAGCATCCCTTCTGTCACTACTGTCATGGGACAACAAGAATGGGATGATTTATTTATACCACAACGGCAATAGGACAAAAATGGTGCGATTTTTATACCACAATGGTCATGGAACATGAAGGGTGATTTATTTATACCACAACGGCTCTGGGACAAGAATGGTGCGATTTATTTATACCGCAAAGGACACGGGACACCAAAGAGCTGATTAATATTTTATCTATACCACAACGGCCAATAGGACAAAAATGGGCTAATTCATTTTTGCCATAACTGCCAAGCGAGAAGAATGGTTCATTTCTGTCACAACCGTCAAAGAGGAAGAATGGTTTGATTCGACAGTGACTGTAAGCGAAGAAGAATGAGCTGGTTCATTTCTGTCACAACGGCCATGGAACAAGAATGGGACAAATCATTCTGTCAACACTGTCGTGCAAAAAGAACGGGCAGGCTCGATCATCCACCTCCGTCGAGGGACAAAAATGGGCTTTTCTTCTGTCAAGATGACCACAGGACAATCGTGGACTTCTTTTTCTGCGTTCGAGCATTGTTCTGCCTAAAATGGTCAGTCCGGTGGTTCGGATGAAGGCTGTGCGGATCTTCAGGAGTTCCTCCACATTGCCTCATAGCTGTTATTGCAGCGTTGCTCCATGGGGCATTGCAGTGTTCTTGCTTCTCTGTGTTATTTTCTTTTCTCTTCTTCTTCTTTTTTTTTTTTTTTTTTTTTTTTTTGCTGCGGCACTGACTCACTGATTGGTACTGGGTATTGGGGGGGGCGGGGGGGGGGGGGGGGGAGATATTGGAGAGAGAAGGGTGGAAGCGGGAGGTTGCGAATAATGTGTGTGTGTGTGTGTGTGAGTGTGTGTGTGTGTGTGTGTGTGTGTGTGTGTGTGTGTGTGTGTGTGTGTGTGTGTGTGTGTGTGTGTGTGTGTGTGTGTGTGTGTGTGTGTGTGTGTGTGTGTGTGTGTGTGTGTGTGTGTGTGAGTGTGTGTGTGTGTGTGTGTGTGTGTGTGTGTGTGTGTGTGTGTGTGTGTGTGTGTGTGTGTGTGTGTGTGTGTGTTGTTGTTGTTGTTGTTGTTGTTGTTGTTGTTGTTGTTTTAAATTCTAGATAGAATCTTGATATGCATGTTGGTCTCTTCTGGGTTCATATTTGGATTTTTTTTTTTTAAATGCACAAAACTGAAGATGAGCGAACGGGAAGGCAGAAAATACGTGCAAAGAAGTCCGATCAGGCAGCAGGCTACGGTATGCTGTTCCGTTTTTGTTTTAGACGTGATAGCCGGCCCAGAACTAGCACTTACCATGGGATGTCTAAATTTCTGCGTCTGCGGTATCCCACGGCTGGCGAGGATATTGTTTGTGCAAATGTGTGCAATTCCAAAGTGCCGGCATCAGTTAAGCATAGCGTAATCCATTGTCTTTGTGTCTGACTGTCACTGAGACCTGTCCAAGGCTCCCTCTAATGCCCCGTCTAGTGTCTCGACACTCCTCTATCTCCTTCCCCCTTAATTCCCCCCCCCCCTCTCTGTCTCTCTATATGTCTCTGTCTCTCTGTCTCACTGTCTGTTTGTCTCTCTGTCTCCCTCTCTCTCTCTTTGAAAATCTAGTGTTATAATGTCAGCTTACCCACCACATCATATATTTGTCATTTTGAACGTCTCATATAAATTTACTTGTTTGACACTCCCAAAAATATTTTGTTGCCGCCTGTAGGTATGCTTTCATTAACAAAAATTGTTTAAACCAAAGGGGACAGGGAAAGTCTGATGTCACTCTCCTGTCAGGAATCTCAGAGTTATCATTTCATTCCCCTTTCCTGCCTCCTCTCATTTTTTTACTTTTTTTTTTTTTTGGTTGGTTGGTTGGTTGTTTTTGTTTTTGTTGTTGTTGTTGTTGTTTTCTTCTTTTTTCTTCAACACCTAGCCCTGTAGCTTTTTCTGGCTTGTAATTTTTCTGCTAATGGTCCATTCTTCTTACTGAAAATTCTCTAATATTTTTTCGAAAAGAAATAGGCTAGGCCTTATTCTATAGCGCTTGCTGAGCAGCTAGGAGTTGATCATTAGTATGTGGTATGTGCAGCTTGCTGCCATACCACGCTGGTATTTGGCATAATAGTGTCTCCATTCCTTTGAGACGATCCTCAAAGCACCAACTAACTTACTAACTCCTTTGAGACGGCAGCAGTTTCATGTGGCACCAGCCATGTCAGCGCTGTTAAGTATACCACATCGGTGGATATTCAAAAACGGCTATATTCTTTTTTGTTTAATCTGATATCAATAATTCAGATGGAATCGTCGACGAAACCAGCGTGGCCTAGCCTTCTTCTTCTTCTTCTTCTTCTTCTTCTTCTTCTTCTTCTTCTTCTTCTTCTTCTTCTTCTTCTTCTAAGAGAGGCAATATTGAAATGGCTGGACTAACTTCCAAAAATTGTGTTTGATGTTTATGTGTATTATGTATGGTTTGTTTTATAGGATGGATTTTGTAGATTCGACTTGAGAAGAGTTTGGAAATGTGCTCGTGTTTATCAGAGTTTAATCGTCTTGGGGTGATTCCGTGCAGTTGACAGTACTATTAAATCCCATTACTAACTCTGTCTAGTGATAGAACAAACTTCCGCAGTGATCCGCCGAGCCATAGACGATCCAATGGTCATTTTTGACTTTACGAACTGATCACTTCTATTACGCTACCAGCTAGTCTACCACATATGACGACATTTGTGTACGTAACAAAAGTCACGTACTTCTACCCAGTAAAATATGTCTAAGCTTTAAGTGTGTGGATTACTGAGGCGTTGCAAAGACACCTGATTCAGTTATTTTATGTGAAAGGCAGGCTTGAACATTGGAAAAAGACTCTGGATAAAGGATATGTTATGCATGACATGGTTTTTAAACTGTGAGACTTCCACATATAGACTATACTGACTCGACTAGGCCTGTATCTTGCCGTTAATCGTGCGTGGATAAAACAGTGCAGTTGCTTAAAAAACAAAAAGTTCATAAATGTAAGAAAAAGCAAGGAACGTTTCCAAAAGATAAGTTCGGCATATGATTCTAGCGAGTTTTCTTTTTCTTTTCTTTTTCTCCCCTTCTTGTTTTTGGTATACTCCCTCTGGTCTTTGATTCTCAATATTAAACACCCAGTCAACCGCAAAGGTCCTATCAGGGCGAATCTCTCGTGCCTTGACGTCTTTCGCTGAAAACACCTGACGTCCTTAGAGTGGAGGAAAACGGAACATGATTGACAACAGTATTAGTAATAATGGACGATCGGTATATGAACCAGCAACAGCTTAAAGCAAACGTACAGTGGGGAAGCGGGGATAGCTCAGTGGTTAGAGCATCGGACCCGTGGTTAAAAGGTCCCGGGTTCGAGTCCCTGCAGGAGCGGTGGGATAATTTTCTTTTCCAGCGTCAACTTTTTGTGCTGACTCTTATTTTGGTATCCGTTCCACCCCCGTGTTACGGCAGTAGCACGTAAAAGATCCCGGTCATTCTCCCAGAAGAGCAGGTGGCGGGTTATAGCTAAACACGCATGTACATGACGTATGTGGCTTTGCATGAAGTGACATGATGCATGGTTGTATGGTGTACACAGAACGCGTCGAGACGGCAGCAGTTTCATGTGGCACCAGCCATGTCAGCGCTGTTAAGTATACCACATCGGTGGATAATCAAAAACGCGCTATATTCTTTTTTGTTTAATCTGGTCTCAGTAATTCAGATGGAATGGTCGACGAAACCAGCATGGCCTAGCCTTCTTCTTCTTCTTCTAAGATAGGCAATATTGAAATGGCTGGACTAACTTCTAAAAATTGTGTTTGATATTTGTGTTATGTATGTTTTGTTTTATAGGCTGCTTGTCCGTGGATGGATTTTGTTAAGTATACCACATCGGTGGATATTCAAAAACGCGCTATGAAAAGCTATAGTCACTCAAGTATCGCCGTGAGTCTGCTCGAGAGCGGAGAACAGCGTTATATAAAAGCGATCAACATATAGCATATAGCACGGAAAAACCTAAACCTTCGAACTTCTCTTTAAAATTAGTCACTTTTGAGTGAGGTTTTCCTGTCAGCCAATCACTGCTCGCGTAAACGGTTGTTACCTGTCCATAAATTCATCATGTTTTCTGAAAAGAGAGACAATCACCCCATGTTCCTTACACGCATGGCCAGTCGGGGCGAAAATTCCGCTCACATTCTTTGATGTCACTGCATTGGGTGCAAACAAAAGTGTGGGGGAGGAAGGTGAAGGGGAGAGGAGAGGATGGGGTGCATTGCGTGTGAGACGTTAATAGCAACTCTCGCAGTTAATATAGATATCTGTCAGCATTTGTTAAGGATCACAAATCGTGATTGAAAATTTGAAGAGTTTGGTCAATCCAATTTCTACCGAATTATTCAGGGGTGTGCCCTCGCCACGCAGCAGTCACGATCGCCTTTACGGGTCGAACAATTGGGTCCCAGTGGCTTTCAGCCTCAAGCTTGCTGGCGAGTTGTTTCGCGCAGAGTGGGTGAGCTGGTTCAAATCCAGCAAACCCAGCTAGCTCAGCGTTGTACTTTGTTGTAACAGGGAAACGAGACTGCGTGTCTCTGTAGGTATGAAGTAGAGAAGCACTACTACCGACCGCACACGCTTATATGATCTCTCGGCGGCTGAAAATTGAAGAAGTTAAGGATTTTAACGTCCTGTCAGTTGCACAGGGTCACCTCAAAACGAATCACACATTCAAACTGTTTTTACACCAGCTGAAAACATAAGTCGCTAAATCTAGCCTGAAATTTGTCTAATTATCTGTTACAACGTCAAAAACAACAACAAAAAACCCATAAATCTATCAATTAATGTACAATAGCCATGTTTCGATAGCTTTTTACATCTGTAGGCTCTCACCACGGGAACCTGCTCAGATCACTTGTGGCTATGAGAAGGGTGACCTATGTTACTCCGCGGGCCCACACGGGAAACTGCGTTGGCCAAAACCAAGGTAGTTAAAGAGTAGGGAGTACGTAACCTTGTTTTCTTCACCGTGTCAACCAGAACGATAATATCACGAGGAATAGGGAGAAGATTTGAGGAAAAATGAAGGTGAATGTACGTAGAAGGTAGAAATTAGGACAAGGAAGAAATTCCTTACAGTGGGCGAAGGATGCATGGCTATAATCTGACTTAATCCAGGCTTTAAAGAGAAACCGTTTGTCAATTCTGAGTTCTCAACAGAGGGGAGCTAATTTCTGCAGACGCAGTACCCAGCTGCGGGTACTGGAAGAAGTACAAGGGAAAAAAATGTCCAGCTGCCCAGCCAAAAATAAATAGAACCTCCTGATTACCTGACCATAGTTAAACGCCCACATTAAATACGCATATACTGCGATAATGGACGCGTTAAACACGCCCATAGTGTGATAAAAACGAAGACCAACACCGCAATAATTCCAAGTGATGATTAAATGTCGAATTTGTTTACGTGAAGAAATGTAAGCTTTTGTTGTTGTTGTTTGATTATCATTGGACCAATGAACGACATTTCTACTGTTTTTCGGAGTCAACATTCTGGGCTGTCTCTTATTATTTTGTAATCCGTTCCACTCCTCTGTTACTGCAGTACTCACGTAAAAGGTCACTAATGTGATACTGCAGCTTCCAGGCGATGTTTACGTTGTTAGTTCTGAGGTGACCCTGAGCGGTCGACGGGACATCAAAATCCAGTTACTAACTAACTCACGTTCTTTCTCAACTGAGTAATCTGAAGTCAGTTGTGTGAACCACGTTACTGCTATGGAAGCTTCGCCGTCAGGCGACGACCAAGCGTTTTGGTTCCCAGATGCAGAGATGAAGATAATGATGACGATGATGATACTTCTGATTGCATATTAGCAAGTTGTTGCTGTTGTTTGTTTGGGGAGGGTGTGTGTGTGTGTGCGTGCGTGCGTGCGTGCGTGCGTGCGTGCGTGCGTGTGTGTGTGTGTGTGTGTGTGTGTGTGTGTGTGTGTGGTGTGTGTGTGTGTGTGTGTGTGTGTGTGTGTGTGTGTGTGTGTGTGTGGTGTGTGTGTGTGTGTGTGTGTGAATAACTTGATCTTAGCATACATACTCGGTAAGACCATAGTTTGATTTCAACTAATTACAATAAATAAACATTTTTATTTAAATGTTCTATCGAAATCGATCTTCACTCGAAAGGGTGTCCTCTCTTGCAATGATGACTTGTGCTCACATTCTCGGCTACCAAGTCCCACACGCGACACTTATCAAGTCAGAGTCAGTCGATCATTAAATTGGTTAGTTGAGACCAGCGCGCAATTCATCAAAACTAAGATAAGCATTTACCTGTCTCGTTTCCAGCAGCGCCTGTACAAAATTCCCTCCTTGCGACCAGATTTCTCAATTACCTTTTAGGGTGCTTCTGCTACTACGACTACGATTGCTTCTACCACTGTCACCACCACACCACTACTAGCCTACTACTGCCAATATGACATGAATGCCGATATAGAAGAGGTCGAATAATCAGTGAAACATGGTAACCTGAACAATAAGCTAGATGTCAAGAGAGAGAGAGAAAGAACAACTTCATTTTACAGTGAGAGAGAGAGAGAGAGAGAGAGAGAGAGAGAGAGAGAGAGAGAGAGAGAGAGAGAGAGAGACAGAGACAGAGACAGAGACAGAGACAGAGACAGAGAGACAGAGAGAGACAGAGAGAGACAGAGAGAGACAGAGACAGAGAGACAGAGACAGAGACAGAGACAGAGAGACAGAGACAGAGACAGAGAGACAGAGACAGAGAGACAGAGAGACAGAGAGAGACAGAGAGAGAGACAGAGAGAGACAGAGACAGAACAGACAGAGAGACAGAGAGAGACAGAGAGAGACAGAGACAGAGAGAAGAGACAGACTTTATTTTACAGTGATTGTAGTCAGAAACCTGTCTAACAACTAGCCCTTGCTAAGCTACTGATGAGTAAATATAAAATTACAAGCGTCATTATTTTATATACATAATTATAGGTATGAATGAGTGAGAGAGTTGTATCTGGAAAGGTTAATTTTACAGCTCTTCTGTGCAGAAAATGTATTAAAAAAAAAAAAAAAATTGAGGATATCACTTCAACCGTCCCACACGACTGACGTAAGTAAGTAAACATGGTGCTTAACATCCACAGAAATCATAAGGCTTATTAGGGACGGGGAGAAAGGGGGAAGGGGGTATAGAGGTAGGGGTAGAGGAGACTATATACCTATCGCTACACTGTCACCACCAGAATGACTTCTGCATTAAAACAGGCAGCGCTGAGAGCCATTTTAATGTTTTAGTAGGAAGTGATGGACAAAGTCACAGGACAGTGTCCACAAACTACAACCTTTTTGAGGAGAAAGGAGAGCCGAAGCGATATCGAACCGAGGTCCTTCCGCTTACCAGCCTCAGTACCGCCTTACGCTAGGCCAAACCGGCTCACATGACTGACGCATAATCATTACGAGGTTTAATGTGGCACTGAAAAACAGTTTCCTGGTGTCGTTGTCTACGATGTACCTTAATTTCGACAGAAGGGAGACTCGTCTTGAAATTGTTTTGCACACATTATTAGTATGTGAGTCCAGCGATGTTTATTGTCTATGGTTATCCCTAAAAGAAGGTGTCCTGACACTTTGATCAATTTTTGCCCCGTTTAAACGAGATCGAGCAGTAAGGTGACAATTGGTGTTTTCTGCCTGTAGCGATTGTCATAGACTTAGTCTTGATCAGATTGATGACTATATGATTGTCACACCAATTGGATACTTGATCTAAGCTGTCTTGCATATTCCTTCTTTTTTCCTTTTCTTCAGAATATCTTTTCCAGATATGTGCAGTGTTATGTCATCTGCCAGCATGTCACAATCAACAGATATGTTTTCACGTGTAACGGAAGGTCACAGAGAGAGAGAGAGAGAGAGAGAGAGAGAGAGAGAGAGAGAGAGAGAGAGAGAGAGAGAGAGAGAGAGAGAGAGAGAGAGAGAGAGAGAGAGAGAGAGAGAGAGAGAGAGAGAGAGAGAGAACATAAAAGTCTTAATTACGAGGGTAATAGATAATCATATATGCTTTTTTAAGAACCAGTCCTCGCTCAGACAAGGGACTATTCTAAATCTAATATTAATGTACAAATTTTTAAGATACGACACACCGGTACACACGTAGAATAAATGAAGTTTAGAGATCAAACCTAATATGAGGGGAGGGAATGGGGCTGGGTGGTGGGGGGGGGGATATATTATACGGCTTTTAAATCACCAGTAGCAAACATAACTGGTCGTGGGTAAATGGCTGACGAATAGGAAACACGATAGAGCAGAACGTTGCAGACGGGTTAAAATACCAAGTAGAGCATGCAAGAGAGAGAGAGAGAGAGAGAGAGAGAGAGAGAGAGAGAGAGAGAGAGAGAGAGAGGAGAGAGAGAGAGAGAGAGAGAGAGAGAGAGAGAGAGAGAGAGAAGAGAGAGAGAGAGAATGTACTTACACGAGCATGCTATGACGAAAAGCTTGTAATAAACAGAAATCTGATTGTGTTGCTACTTCGAAGGAAACGACATTCAGTATATCCTCTCCTTTTGTGCAAAACAACGACACTGGGCAGACCTCATTCAGCGAAGATCGTTTCCTGACTGTAACTTGATTTTCAATCGTTTCTTCGTCCAACAAAAGGAAGTGTCTGTGAACTTTCAAACCCAGATGGCGGCAGGTCTCTGCACGAAGTGCTTTGCAACACTGAGAGATTTCACAAAGAAATGCCACAGTAAAGTTGTGAAACTCGAACTCCACACTAAAACAATGGCTAAACTGATTCGGTTTGAACG
>OY757544.1:23313140-23367425 GCA_963584105.1 Alviniconcha strummeri
CCCCAGTCCTCCCTGGCATCTCATAGATATAAAAGTTCGCCCAACTGCTGAAAGGACTTCTGTTCAATAACAGTAAACAGTAGGGTGGGCATTTTGCATATCGAGCGGCGCCTATTGGCGTTAGGCGTGATGGCTTCCAGCACCATGGAAAGAACTAGTCTAAACGGCTTCATTTAAGTGCGCCAATATTAGTAGTACTATTATTATATGGAACTGGAAGGGAAAAAAATATCCATTGATGCGAAACCAATTTTATGGTCACACCAACGCGCATCTCTCCCCCCCGCCCCCATTTGGTACGTGACTGACGGATTTTAAAATTCGGTAGTTTTGTCAATGAAGTTTTTATTATTTACACACACACACACACGCACGCACGCACGCACGCACGCACTCACCTACATGAGGGGGGTGGGGATGTACATAACCGTTGTTCGGCTCAGTTCATGATGGTATCTATGCGCTCGGTAAAGCCCATAGGTGCTCCACCCCATCTTCCTCCCCAGCGTTGCCTTTGCAACAGTTCCAGTGATGGTCAGACTCACGATGGGTGACCCTTTCCTTCCTCTATGCCGTGTCCGCCTTTCGGTGCTTTTGACGGCGCTCCCTTCCTCTGCCGGCTGGGTGGCTGTAGTTAACCAGGTTGTTACAGGTATGCTTTATTAAGGAGGGCTTTGACACGTTCTGATAGAGAGCCGACCGCGGCTGGAATGTTCCCCACGAGTAAAATATTAATCACCCAACAGGCTGGTCATGTAGTTTAGCGGCGGCGGTGTTAACAGTAGTTAAGAGAGGGGGGGGGGGGGGGGGGGGAGGCGGTGATAGCTTAGTGGTTTTAGTGCAGGACTCGTGATCAAAAGGTCTCGGGGGTCGAGTCCCGGCAGGAGGGGCGGGAGAATTTTCTTCTCCGTGGTCAACTTTTTGTGCTGACTCTTATCTCAGTATCCGTTCCACCCCCATAATACCGCAGTAGCACGTAACAGATCCTGGTCATTCTGCCAAAAACGCGGGTGTCAGGTTACATCTAAACACACAGGTATCCTACGTATGTGGTTTCGAATGAAGTGACACTGTAAACTCGTGCATGGTTGTGTGGTGTACACACAGCATCCTAGACGTGGTACCAGCCATGTAACGACCAAAGAGCGCTGTAAGTACACCACTTTGGTGGATATTAAAATTTTAAAAAACGCAATAGGAGACTACAGTCACTCATTCAGAACCATATGCGACATGAGCGCAATGAGTCCGCTCGAGAGCAGAGAATAGTGCTGTATAAAAGCTATCAATGATAGCAAAACATAGTTGCCTCGCTGCTGCCTGGCCCCTACTTAGTGCCACTGGGCCCCCATTGCCCCATGCAGCGTGGAGTCAGCATGGTGTCCCGATGTGTCAGTGTATTTATCCGATGTGTCAGTGTATTTATTTTGCTTGTTTCTTTGTGTTGTTTTAGCCGGACCGTCCGAACTTATGTCGTCAAAGCGCCATCTCTGTTGTGTTCAGACACTTGGGCTCAAGCGGTCTCTCGACACTGTCCTGCTACTTTGTCCTTCACAGTTAATGAAACATTAAAATGGCTCTCGTCGCTGCCTGTCTTAACGCAGGAGTCATTCTGGTGGTGACAGTGTAGCGTTAGGTATAGTCTACCTCATCCCCCACTGTCTTTCGGAGACAAGTTTAACCAACCAAACGGATGTCGCTCAAACTCAAGCGGGTAACTCCCGTTTATTTTGTTCCAGGTGGTCAGTTAGACACTGCTCAACCCTGTCATCTTTTAAAGCCAAACTGAAAACCTTCCTCTTCTCACAGTATTTCCATCCTAACTAATATCAGTACCCAGTTTCTGCTACAGTCATTGTGTGTGTGTGTGTGTGTGTGTGTGTGTGTGTGTGTGTGTGTGTGTGTGTGTGTGTGTGTGTGTGTGGTGCGGTTTTTGTTGTTGTTGTTTTTATAATACTTTATGTAAATTGTTTTTGTAGGACTATATATGTTGTATGCATTGAATTTTGACAAATATGTATTTGTAGAGAACTTGTAAGCGCTTAGGGCCTGTGCGGGTTAGGCGCTCTAAGTATTCATTATTATTATTATTAGGACTATGCTTTACATGTGTATAGAATATCATATTTAGATTACTATGTGTTATGTGAGCGCTCAGGGCGTTGATGAGCGCATGCTAAATGTACATTATTATTAAGGGTATACCTCAGTTAACAAGGGTTACAGAACCCTTGTTAACTGAGGTATACCCTTAATAATAATAATGTACATGACAGGAACAAAGGCGTGAAAGAGCCCGCGGTGTTTGGCGTGGCAACTTATTCATGAGGAGTTGTTGAGGTCTGATGTTCGGATTAGCGATGTTTGGTGTGGCTACTAAGTTATTCATGAGGAGTTGGTGTAGTCTCATGTTCGGATCAGCGATGTTTGGCTTGGCAACTAAGGTATTCCTGAGGAATTGATGTACTGGTGTTGGGATCAGCGATGTTTGGTTTGACAACTAAGGTATTTATGAGGAATGTATTGGTGTTGGGATCAGCGATGTTTTGTTTGGCAACTAAGGTATTCCTGAGGAATTGATGTACTGGTGTTGGGATCAGTAATGTATGGCATGGCTACTAATTAAGCTATGGGATCGGCATAAGTTGATGCATTCTGGTGCCGGGATCAGCGATGCATGGCAACCAAGCTATAGATTCATGAGGAGTTTATGTATTCTGATGTTGGATCAGCGGTGGGAAGACTGCGTCGCCAGTCATCGGGAGATCAGTGACGAAGGACCAGTTAGCTAGGTAGCTAGGGTCAGCACGGGAGATACACATCTCACATGTAGGCGGCAGCGGTTTCAGTGACGTGTGGAATGGTTAGTGATTTCGTGGATGTTTTCATCTTTATTTGTGCTGTAGTAGTGTGCTTAACAGTAAATACTTAACGGCGTGCTGTGTTTTCTGTAACATTTCTTTCTTTTTGTTAATCCTGTTGGGCATCACAGGGCTGTTATATGATTCCCCTATCTCTTCTCTTGGTTTTCTGCCTAACCCTGTTGCTCCCTCTGTTGTGTCGTTTTTCTGCTAGCGGTCCATTCTCCTGACTTCTTTGAAAAACAAGTTCTAGAAAGTTTCCCTACATTTTTGGTTAAGAGAGGCTTTTTTATATGGCTTTTGTTGAGTAGCTTGGAGGTGATACGTGGTATGCGCAGCTTGCTAGAATTTGTCATTATGCGTTAATGTAATATTTAAATGAGTTTTTTTTTTCTGTTTTTTTTTTCTTCTTCTATTCTTTAAAACAATTTTATAATCTTTAATCTGGTATCAATAAGTTAGACGGATTGGTCGACGATATCGGCATGTCCTAGCATTATATGCTTTTATATAACAAGGGCAGTACTGAAGGGACTAACTCTTCGAGAATATGTGTTAGGTATACTGTGTATGTATGTTTTGATTTTGGTAGGGGGTGATTGGTGGATTTGACTTGAGGAAACTTTTACATAAATATATGAGAAGAATTTTGAAATACACGCAGTTGCTTATGACAGAGTTTGATAGCCCGTTGTGGTCAACAGGACATTGAGATCCAGCTGCTAACTTCTTTCTGTTAAATTGTTGTTTATTTATTTATTTTCCGGGATCGGAGTGGCCGAGACGTCGACTAGGTCTCTCCCTCCTCCCCTCCTTCCCCGCCAACCCATGACAAGTTTTAGTAGTGGTGTGCTGAGAAATATCAGCTTGGTCATGTTGACTTTGTAGTCCTGTGACCTCTGTGAAAGTGTGTGTGTGTGGGGGGGGGGGGGGGGGGGGGAGAAGGGAAGGCAAAAAGAAGTGCAAGGTCGGTGTTGTGTAAGACTGTTAAGAGCTTTCTCAAAACAAAGTTCAGCTGTGCAAATCGTCTTTAGTGGGATTTTATCGGGCCGCCAACTCTGCCGTACTTTGAGCATAATCTGTAGAGCTGTAAACGCAAAGGTGCTTGACGAAAATAACCTTCATTACTTCTGCTCACACTCGCGGGCACCACGGTTCGCGTTGTGCACAGCCCGAAGCGGTCGAGACTAAACTTGCAGCTTGGACTGTCGTCCGCGGTGCAGTCACTGCATGCAACTCAGAGTCTTCCTTTACTGTCACCCATGCGCCATTTCCTTCAGGTTGGGTTGCTGGCTTACATTTGACGTTTCACTGAAGGACTTCCCTTTTTTCTGGCCCACTTTGTCACACAAAAATACCCGATGTACAATGAGAGAACCTTCGTCCATCGCGTATATATGTACCAAGCCTTGAAATGCAAGAACTACCGCTGCCGACTTCTGCAGTAATCGGGTCTTTTATTGTTGTTGTTGTCTTGTTTCATATAAACACACACACACACACACACAACACTCGACAGCGGAATGCCGCGTTGCTATTTCCTGTGCACCTTAAGCAGTTCTAGCCCAGGCTTCATTTGTCTCTCGTGCGACAAGTTTTGGCTCAGTTCCGAACCGGCGGTCGATTGTGCAGGTCTGCGCGTGAAACTTAGGAAACGAAACAGTTAGACAGTTTCCGGTAGTTGGGTTTATTTTGCTGCAGACACGCAATGTACAGCGGTATACGTGTATAGAAAACCACTGTGCTGCGAGAGAGGTGTCTGCGCGCATTAGGCCTGGTTGTGTCGTGGCATCAGTGACTTGTTTCTGTAAAGGCGTGGGTCGAAGTAGTTCGGGTTGGGAGAGAGGAATGGAGAGGTATTCTTGGAACCAGTGTATAGTGTAATATTGCTCGTTAAAGTATTACTGACGGAAGTGGCATATTGCTCGTTGCGGTATTACCTGACACACTGACGGAAGTGGCATATAAGCGGTATATTCAGCAAAAATATATTGTCTACCCACCCACCCCCGCACCCGCCACCCGTTTCTCTCCTTCCATCCCTCCATAAGTGAAATACAATATTAGAGATATCTTGAACAAATTCCTCCTTTCCTTCCCCCTCACAGTATTAGAGATACCTTGAACAGGTCCCCCTCTCCTACACAGTATTAGTATTAGTTGAACAGGTCCCCCTCTTCCTCTCCCTCACAGTGTTAGCCCTATCTTGAACTAGTGTCCCTGTCCCTCCCTCCCCATCTCCACCCCAAAGCTTGCTCTTTTTCCTGTCGGCTCCTTCCTCCTTTCAGTCTCATTCTGTGTTGTTTGGAAATATAACTGTTTTCTCCTGCTGTTTTACTGAGCGCCCCCCACCCCCACTCCGCAATTATATACATGAGTGTGCTTTTATTTTCATTTCTGGTTATTTGCTGAAACATGTTTGTGGAGTGGTATCTTATATATTTTTGAGCATGCTTGGATTATCTCTGTCTGTCTCTGTCTGCTCTCCCCCCCCCCCACCCACCCCCCATTACCTCAGTGCACATATAGCTTGTGTCAGTAGAATTAGGCCCCCATTGGTGAGGGTCAGATGTAAAAGGTGGGTTGGGTGTTTAATCCACTGCCCTCAAAAAAGAAAACATTCATCCATTATCTCTCTCTCTCTCTCTCTCACTCTGTCCCTCATTCCCCCTCCCCCTCCACACACACACACACTTGTGTATGTATAAGTGCATGTATGCCACCTGTGTTAACTTGAGCACTGCCATAGGGCAGCATTTAAATACTCTCTTTGCTTTATTAGACCCTCCCAACCCCCCCTCCTCTCGCACCTCCACCCGCCCCTCGGTTATGGCTCTTTGTGGTTGACCTCTACAATCATTATCGTGTTTCATGTAAGCAAACAGTAATGACGTTGACAGTCCTGCTTACGACCTAATAGACAAATAGAGGTATATGTCAGCAACCACAGCAGTGTTATGTGCCTTTGTCCCTGGCAGTAGTGCTATCAGCTAGATCATTCATTGCTAAGCTGGAGTCCAACATGGGTAAGATACTTCGTAGATAAGCTCACCTGCATTGTGCTAGTGCACCTTCAGCCAAAGGTTATAATATATGGTCAGTGGTGGCATGACTGACCAACTTGTTCACTTTTGTTTGTGAATTTTAGTGTTTGGTGAGAGAGAGATTCTGGCTTTGTTGGCTTTTGTTTGTGTTTTTGGAGTCTGTTGTCCAGGGCCTGTATGTAGGAGTAGGAAATTGCCTCTTAGTCACGTTTATCTTCTAAACAGTGAGAACATTGAAAAAACTCCTTCTCTCTTCATTGTCAGTTCTCTCTATTTTCCTTCCTTTTTTCTTTCTTTCTTTATCAGTTTATGTTGGTGATTGTGTGTGTGTGTGTGTGTGTGTGTGTGTGTGTGTGTGTGTGTGTGTGTGTGTGTGTGTGTGTGTGTGTGTGTGTGTGTAATTTTTTCTCTATTCCAGCTTGTAAACCTAAAATGGTTCATTCTTCAGTTTACATTGATCATCGTGGTACTTCATTTGAGCATTCAGATTGGTGAAAAGGAGAGTGGAAGAGAAGAATGATTGGATGATTCATGCAGACCAGACTTTGATATGACTTGCTTGTAATCCTTGAATGTTACAACTGTGCAGGCTAACAACACTAGTTTCAGGTGGTTGCATACACTGTAGGGCACAGAACACATTGGTGAAGGTAATGTGATAAGTCTGTATAAGCAATCAATTTTCAGGGCATTTACAGGGGATCAGGAAATCTTGGTTGGCCGCATGGCTGTGCACACACTGAGTGAGGTGTCTTTTGAAGATCCGCTTTCAGAGGTGATCAGGCATACAAAGAAGCTGTTCTTGGTGTGTGGTACACAATTACATACACACACACACACATATGTATGCATGCAGACACTGCATGCACATGCACGCACATGCACACATATATGCATGCACACAGCATGCACAGGCACACATCTAAACATGACATTGTGCTTAGGGCTGTTGAAAAGTATGACTGTCTTGTTGATATTGTGTGGATGATGTGTGCACAATAAACACCACCATCTCTGAGTTGAGTTGTGCGATCAGGGCAAGTGCCCTTTGAAGCTGCTTATGACTTATTTATGGTCCTGGACAAGATCACTGGAACTGATCATGCCACTGGTTTGATAAGGTAATGAGTCTATTCAGCCTTCTCATGGCACCCCATCAGACCCATGCTGAAACAAGTCCCACCCACAAAAAGCATATTATAAAGTATCTATATTTTCTCTGACAGTGTCAAATGCTTTGATCAGAACTTAGAAGACCTTTCTGCCACTAAGACCGTAGATAAAGTCACATGTTATGTTGACAAGAAGAGGATCTCTAGTGCAAATAATGTGATTGAGGATAATCTGGGTGGTATTTTCTAGTGTGATATTCTCAGGTTTGTGTGTGTGTGTGTGTGTGTGTGTGTGTGTGTGTGTGTGTGTGTGTGTGTGTGTGTGTGTGTGTGTGTGTGTGTGTATCTGTTTACATTCTTGATGAAAATCTTTGTTGAGTGTATTTTTGAACTTCATGTTTTGTGTGGCCTGTAAGTTGCAGTGTAACCAGTCCAGCAGTGTGTCACTCTGCGGGAGGCATGTTTTTATTGGGTTCATAAAATAATTTGATGTGTGAGCAAAAGGTCTTATGTGTATGTACATGTATTCATCTCTGAATGTTTGTCACTATGTGCATGTGTTGCCAATGTGTGCATTGAAGTGTGCATAAATTTGGCTTCCTACAGTCTGCATTAAGAATGTAACTATGATCCACTGAATGACTTCACTAGGGACACTGGGCTTCTTTGCATGTTTTGTGGCTCTGTGTGTGTGTGTGTGTGTGTGTGTGTGTGTGTGTGTGTGTGTGTGTGTGTGTGTGTGTGTGTGTGTGTGTGTGTGTTTGTGTGTGTGTGTGTGTGTGTGTGACACCACTGTAAAGATTGTCAGTTCACATACATTTTCTTTTCAGAATGACTTCAGTATGGGCATTATGTGATTGTTTTTATTTAGTAGTTGACATTCTGTGACTTTGGGGATTTATTTACTCCTGTGAATATTCATTTTGAAAACGTGTGTGCTGCAGTATTTTTTGTTTTGTTTGCTTGCTTTTTTATTTGGTTTTGTTGTTGTGAAAAGGTGTTGACCCTCACTGTTAAAAACTGTTGAATGGAAATAAACTTACATCCTGTGCATAGTTTTCAACTTCAGATCTCTCCACAGAGGAATGTAATAATCAATCATAAATAATATCATTCCACAGTGGTTTGTTGCTACAGTGTTACTGTTGATGAAAACCATGCAGGTGTGTTTATACTGTACAATCTTCCTATGTGCTGCCTTTGGGTTCATTCTTGAAGACTGCATTCCAGCTGTTCTGTTACAGCAAAAGGTATATTTTAGTACATGGAGAAATACTAGATATGTCAGTAGTCTTAACACTGTCAGTGCTTATTATTCCTCCCATCTTTCTACCAAACCACACATGTTGCATTTAGATGTGCGGAAACATACTGGGTATGAACATTAATAAATTTCTCTTGGTCCTTTGTGTGGGACTGTGTGGTGACTCCCTCTCTTTCTGTTGTGGCCCTGGTTATCACATATTGCAGGTACTTTAGTGGACACTGGCAGTTCATGAAACCATGACTTTGAACCTCCAGTGAAAAACAACAGTAAAACCTCTGACAAAGTGGCTGAGGCAGTCAGAACTGCTTTTTCATGCAGGTTCCCATGGAATGAAAAGGTCTTGCTCATCATTACAAGTAACTGATCTGATGCAGGCTCCTGAGTTGAGTGCCTGCAGAATATAAGCAGGTTCCAAAACATGTGTATCATAACAGTCAAGCATGCTTTTATACTTGTCCATTTATGATTTGTCTCACATTGACTGAATCAGTATGGTACAGAGAACTTTGTAAATACCCATGTGAAAGATATAACACTTTTGTCAGTTGTGAAAAAAAAAATTAAATGTAAATATTCGGATGTGCTTTTTGTTGACTGTTTTGACTTGATCGATTTGCTGTTGACCATATGTTGCATCCAGAACTGTGAACCAGCTTTTTTGCTTGTGATTTGGTGGCAAATATGGTTCAAACTGGTGTAGAAGAATTTTGAACCTGTGGTTTGTTGTGAAATGGGACTTAAAGATGCAGGAACTAGTTGGCTCCTGACAGAGGTTTGTCTTCTAAGGATTCCTGACTGAGATTTGTCGTGTAAGGATTTGCTTTGTTTTTTAAATGCAGTAGGATGTGTATTTTATTCTTAATCACTTTGAGCAAGGATTCCATGGTATGCATTATTTAATATTATCTTGTGAGAGTGCATTTTTGTACTGGGTGAGTGGTTGGCTGGTTTTCAGTATTTTAATACTACTGAAGACTTCGAGGTTTGGTTGCAGTAGGAACTGGGATCAATTGTCACAGGTTATAAGAAAATAATAATAGCACAAGTGGGAGGGGGAGGGGGACCTTTATGAAAATGATAATACTACAAGTGGGAGGGGGGAACCCGTATGTAGTTACAGGTGCTTGTTGTGCAAATGCTTTGTTTGAATGTGAAATATGTGATCACTGATGCTGTGTCTCTACCCCTGTGTGCAGATGTGATGTGTGGGTGGGTGCACCAGTGAGGCAGCACCATGAGCACTGGCACTGCTGTGCCGCGCAAGAGCAGTGCTGAGAAGGCCATTCCCCACACCCGCATCCAGGATGATCAGATGATCAAAGACAATTATGAGGTCAGTGACCATCTACACCTTCTTTGGTTGGGTACTTGCTGATGGTTTTATGCACCTGCATGAACTGTATTCTACGTATATATATATATAAAATATGTGTGCATCATCATGTATGTCTAATCTTAGCACATATGTGTTTACACAGACATGTGGTTGTGATGATGTGTGCAAAATATATGTGCTGGTTTAATACCCTGCACACTTAACATATGTTCATGCATGCTTATACAGACATGGACTCAGAGAGGCAGTAACTCCCACATGCATGCATACATGAAGGCATGTACATACCCACACACTCACATCCACATGTACATATACATGTGTGCACACATCACATGCATGCATGCATACACATGCAAACATGCATGCACTGATGCACATGTGTGCACACACACACACACACACACACACACACACACAAACACACACACACACACACACACACACACACACACACACACACACACACACACACACACACACATAACACACACGCGCACACACACAGAGTTGATGTAGCTGCTTGCTTGCTTGCTTGCATTGCC
Source organism: Alviniconcha strummeri (assembly GCA_963584105.1). Classification (NCBI taxonomy): domain Eukaryota; kingdom Metazoa; phylum Mollusca; class Gastropoda; family Provannidae; genus Alviniconcha; species Alviniconcha strummeri. Next base: position 23,323,306 of record OY757544.1, read on the forward strand.
TTCAAGAGGGTCTCTCTAGGGATCAGCCTTGAGATCAGCACCAACCATGTTACAGTAGGATACCATAGTGGCCTCTGTGTTTGTGATTGATCAGCTAGTTGATAAGGTATTGACTTTATTTTTTTGCCAGCTGGGTGCTAAGATAGGACAGGGCAATTTCGGCAAAGTGTATGCAGCTACACACAAATCCACTGGTGTGGTATGGGCCATCAAGAGTATCAACAAAGAGAAGGTTGGTGGAGAGAGAGAGAGGGTGTAAGAGAGAGAGAGGGGGGTGGAGAGATGTGTGTGTGTGAGAGAGAGAGAGAGAGAGAGTGAGGGAGGGGGGAGAGACAGAGTGTGTGTGTGTGAGAGAGAGAGAATGTGTGTGTGTGAGAGAGAGAGAATGTGTGTGTGTGTGTGTGTGTGTGTGTGTGTGTGTGTGTGTGTGAGAGAGTGAGGGAGGGGGGAGAGACAGAGTGTGTGTGTGTGAGAGAGAGAGAATGTGTGTGTGTGTGTGTGTGTGTGTGTGTGTGTGTGTGTGTGTGTGTGTGTGTGTGTATGTGTGTGTTTGAGACTACGCATGTTTGTGACTGTGTGCCGGTACTCTTACGTGAAGACCTTGTAATAATCTGAAATGCTTCCCTACATATATATATTTGTATAATATATATATGCTATGTGTTTTGTGGTTTAACGTTTCAAATATGTTTATTTCACTGATTCAGTGGGTGTCTTTTATTCACACAATTCACTGAATGGCTGCCAACGCAAACATTTTCACCTACAAAAATCGGAAACAGAATGACTGCTAGCGTTCTAAAACAAGATGTGTGTGTGTGTGTTTGTCTTTTTCTTTTCCCCCACACACACATTTTCTTTCAAGATAAGTCTTTTTCTTTCATTTTTCATCATTTTTGACTGTTTATCTGTTGTTTAAGTGTCATTCTGTGGCTTGATAAAGGGGATTTCCCCCAAAATGTGCATATTGTGTATCCGTGTTAAAATAAATAAGCATTCGTCTGAACCTTTGTGTTTGGATCTCTTCATCTACAAACTTGTATGGTCTTTTGTTTTTATTAATGATGTGGTACTTTCGTGTGCTCAAATGGTTGCTGTTCCCCACCATGTCCTTGACCAGCTGCTGATTAAACTCCTTGCCAAAAAAAAAAAAAAAATGGAAATCATTGGTTTGTTCCAGGCAGGCAGCTCAGCCCTCAAACTGGTAGAACGGGAAGTGGCCATTTTGAAACGAGTCAACCATCCCAACATCATCAACCTGAATGAGGTTATTGAGTCACCAAAGGTACACAGCAGCCAGTCTGCACATTGTGCAGTGCTAGTAGTATTGATTTGTATGTGAGGTTAGTCTTGATTTGTGGATTTTGTGTGTGTGTGTGTCAGTTTTTGTTTTGTTTTTGTTTGTTTGTTTGTTTTCACAGAGGCATGCTCTTTTCTACATAGGATTCTTCTTTATAACTGTGAGTATGATACAGTGCAAAAGAGTGTAAGAAATACAGGTCTTTAGGACACAGACCGCATGCTTGTGAAGAAAGGGAGAGAAAAAAAAAGGGGGGGAGGGGGAATGGGGGAGGAACATTTTGCAGCTAAAACCATGAGGTTGACACAGTGCTGGCTGAGATGGTAATGTGTGAAGCCATTTCCCCACACCTGTACATACTGATTGTACACATACAAGTGCAGTATTTCATACCATGATGGCACCTGCATTCCAACTTCAGGGATTTCAGTAATTAACAGGGTTTGTGGCAGTGTGAAGACTGCTATAGCTCAAACAGTGAAAGTAGTCCTGACCTGGGAATCGGAGCACGACAGACATTCTGCTTAAACCCCAGTGTTCTGACTAGAGTCAACAGGTTGCCAGTCGTGACAGCCTCTGAATGTGACACAGATGGACTGTTAAGCAAAGAATGACTGTAACTTGAAAATAGAGAAGAAAACATTCATTTTTTTTATATATTTTTTTTAGGCATAGTAAGTAAGTAACTTAGTGTTTTACACCCAGTCAGCCATTACAGTTATACTGGGGTGAATTTTTGGGAATGCTCGATGGTATTTCTCAGTTGGGTTGTTCCTTGGAACATACAATTGCAGTTATGGAGTCAAATTCTTTCTCCTGTGTAATCACCAAAATGTCTTTCTATGCATACAATTTAAAAAAAGGTTTATTTATGCAAAATGTATGGATGTTTGTCCTCAGCGGATGTACCTGGTGATGGAGTTATGTACAGGCGGAGAGCTAGCAGATGTTTTGAAGGAACATAAATTGTTTACTGAGACAGAGACAAAGCAGATCATGCAGAAACTAGCTGGTGCTATTTCTTACCTCCACAGACATGGTAAATACACTTGCATTGTTTTATTCTTCCCCCCCCCCCCCCCCCCCTTCTCTCTCTCTGTCTCTTCCTTCCCTCCCTCCCTCCTTCTGTATCTTGCTATATTTCTCTGTCTGTCTCCACCTCTCTCTGTCTGTGGTTCCCTCTCTCTCTTCCTCTCTCTGTCTATATTATTATATTTATGATTTACAAGCAGTGTTTCCACCAGGACTACAAGGTATTAGCTTATCTAGTTTAAACACTCCAAATGACATTTTAAATTTAATGCTATGGTTATCAACAGCACAGTGCTCTTTGATCATGCTGATATCTGCAAACAGCCCACAGTGACTGTGCTGATTGTTCTGCCTGCCCAACCAAAAAGAGATTTTACTATTTAAACCCTGAAACTGTTTTGAAGCACATGTCAGAGCTTCACCACATCCAAAAGGCAGCATTCATTCAAACTTTCTGTGGCTGTTTTCCTAGAACTGTTTGTCTATTCATGAAGGACTGGTAGTCTCATTTTATTGCAGAAAGTCTGTGTTAGTGATGAAGTACAGAAACAAAAAGGATCACAGTATTAAAGGTGAAGACACATGCTGGCTTGAAAACATAAACCAGACTTTGTTTAGTTAGTTTATCACTCAGTAATTATGTGAAAGAAGTAAGCTTTCATTTCAAATTTAAGCTCCTCACAGCTGTCATGTTGGTTTGCTTTTTATTAATAAAGGACAGAAATGTTTGGCTCATTGCGTATTTGACACTTCTGCTATGCATGTAGTACCTTTTGCCTCGTTTGTGATGTCACTGGTGTGCTGGTCACAAAATGGCAGCACTCACAGTTAAGTTATTACAACTTTCAAACACCTGTAAACAGGACCAGAAATCAAATGAAAAAGTACTGTGTGGCAGTTTTTTCATTCTATTCTGTATTTATTCATATTGATAGGCCTGGGATGCTTCTTTACTTCTGGCCCCCATTTAGTTTTACCATGTCCCTTTAAGTGTCATATCAATAATTCAGTTGTTATAAAACTGATGGGTTTATATTACCTTTCCTGCTGCTTGTTTCACATGTGTGTGTGTGTGTGTGTGTGTGTGTGTGTGTGTGTGTGTGTGTGTGTGTGTGTGTGTGTGTGTGTGTTTGTATGTGTGTGTGTTTGTGTGTGTGTGTGTGTGTGTGTGTGTGTGTGTTTGTATGTGTGTGTGTGTGTGTGTGTTTGTATGTGTGTGTGTGTGTGTGTGTGTGTGTGTGTGTGTGTGTGTGTGTGTGTGTGTGTGTGTGTTTGTTTGTATGTGTGTGTGAAATGTTTAACAAAGAATGTTTACACATCTTGTAATCACAGTTATTCTGTGTGTTTTTGACTGCATGGTCAAACAGTAATATGAGTTCTCCTGTTTCAGGCATTGTCCATCGAGACCTCAAACTGGAAAACATTTTGTTGGGGGAAAACCCAGATGATGCCAATGACAAACTACACATAAAGGTACAGGAGGAGGGGAGGAGTTCAGGGTCTAGTTGACCTGTTGATTCTACTCACAGCAAATGAGATCCATCCTATCTCTGCTTTAATTATTGACTATAGGCCAGAAAGGGGGGAGGGGGGGGGGGGGGGCAAAACTTCTCTTTTTTCTGCTTTTCTTCTTCTTTCTTTTTATGGAGTGGAAGAATCGAGTAATGATGGTCAAGGGGTAGAGGATGGATGGGGTAGGGGGACCAAAAGAAGACAACCTCTTTTTGCTGAATGGATGGATTTTGCAATAAAAAGCCCAAAGAAGTTGGTTGGCACATACATGTTAATTAATGACTTTTGGTGTATGACTAAATCGTAAATAGACAGATGTTTTTGATTGAAGGAATAACATGTATGTTAGAAAATGCTCTTGTCGTATTGATGAATTTATCATAAGAAGGCTAAAAGCAAGCATTTTGTAAGGTAATTGCATTTGAGACTCTTTCATTGACAGTGGGTCAGAGAATATTATTCATGTTGGTTTCACTATAATTCATTCTTTGAATATGCTTGTTCTCAGCACCATATCCCCACACTTGTTTCAGTACAAAATCATGACTTCTCTTTCAGTTTTTTTCCTTTTTTATTTTGTTCTTCTCTCTCTCTCTCTGTTGTTCTTTTGAGCCTGCTCCATTTACCTCCCCCATCACGCACACACACACACACACACACACACACACACACACACACACACACACACACACACACACACACACAAACTACCTTCCCCAGTGTTCTCTTTCTGCTATGAGTGTCACAAGTATGTTTTTCAAATATGGGTTCAGTGTTGTGTAGTACAATTACAAGTGGACAATATAACACTGACATTGACTTTATGAAACTGTTCTGTGGATCAGCTTATCAGACAGGTTTTTTTACTTCTGCCTTTTTCTTCTTAATTTCTGATATCTTTGCAACCGTTAGTGTCATGTTTTATACATTGTCATGGGATGTGTTGAGTAATTTAGACAGCAAAACAGTGCTTCAGCTCTGAGTGTCATACATTTCTGTAGACCACATGATGGAAACCAGCTGCCCTCTGTTGATTTTATGTGAACACCAACATGCTGCATTCTCTGCAGTGTCCCGTTGGCCTGTGCCTGTGCCTCAGTTTCTGTGACTGAACATTTTACCTGTGTTCTTTTTTTCTCTCTCTGTGTTATTACCCTGTTTCTGTTTCTCTTTGTAATGTAGATCTTAGCATTTACCCACAGTGTACATATCTACTGTCAGTATGAGTTGCCACTGACACAGTTCATTGGATGTGCAGGTGACTGACTTTGGATTGTCTGTGGTGAAAGGTGGGGTAACTCCAGACAGCATGATGCAAGACTTCTGTGGCACTCCTATATATATGGGTCAGTTTACTGTCTTTGAACACACACACAAAAGGATTGTGGTGGGAGACCAAAAAATTTTTTTTTTAAATCTAGTACAATGTGTCACACTTTAGGGCAACCTCCAAACATTCAAAAATACTTGTCATCTGGACACAAATGAAATTTGCAAAGTGTTTATTCCCATGAACAGCATACTTTTGGGATACTTGTCATCTGGACACAAATGAAATTTGCAAAGTGTTTATTCCCATGAACAGCATACTTTTGGGAATAAAGACATGTACTGCTATGTTAAATGTATGTGAAATATAGTGCCAGAACACAATTATACGTGAACTGATGAGTGGATCTAAAAACAAATGTACATAAAACATGACCCTGTGTGAAGGAGCAGACAGCCTGATTTCAGTGGTTGTTCCAGCCTAAAAATAGTCATTTATAACAGATTTGATTGAAGTTTGAATTTCAAACAGTCAAGAGTATCATGTTTTATGTAAATATTTGTTGGCTGGTTTGTGTGCTTGTAATATTAGGTTGATGTTTTGGGGGCTCACTCTGGCTTTAAAATTTTTATTTTTCTAAATTATTGTTTGTGCTTGCAGCTCCAGAAATCCTGGACAACAAAGCATACAGTCAACAGTGTGATGTTTGGGCCTTAGGGATCATCATGTATACATTGTAAGTCACATTCACTCATGTGGTGCATGCTTGCATTCAGATGGAAAGATGTGTGTACATAATCAGTGTTCACACGCATGCTTATGTTTACAGATGTACAGACACTTATCATGCAAGTTGATTTTTTAGTGTGAAATCTGATGTCAGACCTTGTCTCTCAGATTAGCTAGTTTGGGTTTCATATAAAGTTGTGCCAGCTGTATAAAGCGGATTTTTTTTGTGGTCAGTTTGTGGATAATCAACAAGTATGCACACACACACACACACACACACACACACACACACACACACACACATAGACAACAACAACAAAAAGAAACACACACAGCATCCATCATTTATCAGTCATACAATTGACAATTGATTCCACTTCTGCTGGTGTTGGTCATGGTGATTTTAATGTGTGCAGATTATGTGGCTATCCACCATTTCGAGCTAAAGATGAAGGGACCTTATATGACTTGATACGAGAAGCAAAGGTGGAATTTGAAGATGAAGTCTTTTCATCTGTCAGTGAAGCATGTGAGTGTCTTGGCTTGTTGTCTTGGCTTAAATCTTAATGTTGACTTTTCTCAGACACTGCTTAAATGAGATCTCAAATTTAATCTGATAATTGATTTTGTCAAGTTGTTAATACTATTTTTATAACATTTGATTATATTTCAGTGTTACAGCTGCATTTGCAAGGTGAAAATGAAATGTGTGCGTCTGTGTGAGAGAGAAAGAGAGAGAGAGAGAGCAAGATTTTGCACAGATGTTCAAACCTTGTAGGATTACTGTAATCAAAGACAGTGTAAGGTGCTCTTGCTGAATCGCAAAGTATACCATTATTATTTTGATGTCTAGGTAAGAACTGCATCCTGGGAATGCTCAAACTGGACCCGGCACACCGCCTGTCAGCAGCAGAGGTCCTGAATCATCCATGGATTACAGTTAGTATCTGAATGGTGTCTAGATTTGCAGACTATGTTTACATATGCTCCACATGTAAGGGCCATTCTCTGGGTAGTTAAAACGATTCATCTGAAATTTAGCTAAATAAGTTATGGAAAAAGGAAGAAGAGAAATCCAGTTAGTTAAAGAAATGATTTCTGGTTTCTTGATTTTGTACAATTTTAAGCTAGAAGCTGGTTTGAATTTGTTCACATGTTTATCTTGCATTCTGAGTCATAGGCACCCCAAAAAACTGACATTCAGATGCAGACATTTCTGACTTGGGGAGAGAAAAAAATTATGCTTTTATTTTTGAGTGAAAAAAAATCCAAACCTGTTGGATATACAAGGACACTGTATTTGCAAACTGGGAAAAATACAAAGTAAGCTGAAACTTTTGTTTGGTGTTTATTATTGATTTTTAAAGTTGTATACCGGGATCGTTTGACACAGTTACTTCCCTTCGCTGGTCTGGGGCCAAGTGGGTTACATTTGTTCACATTTTTACCTTGCGTTCTGTCAGAGATACTCTTTTAAGCTGCAAAACACTTTATGCAAATCTGCAAAACTAAATTATTGCCAGGATTCACCTGAAGTGTGATCAATACTAATGACATGTCTCATCCCCCAGCTCTGTAATTTTGTGGCCATTTCATTTTGCCCAAAATGTAAAAGGCTTGGATTGGATACAGTTCCATCTTCAAATATACAGGCCAATGAGGCCTGGATAACTTTTACCACATTTTCCAGGCACATAACTTTAAAACAAGCTTTGTTAAGTCAGCCAAATGAGGACAATAAAATGTGTGTGTGTGTGTGTGTGGGGGGGGGGGGGTCCTTGTTTTTGTTTTTGTTTTGTTTTTTAACACACAGAGAGAAGAGCAGTCGATCCATTTTTAAGAGTGTGAAGCAACATGGTGCTGGTTAGGAACTGGAAATGGATGTTCAGTCAGTCTTCATTGTTGGAGTCCTGGGGTAACATCATGTGTGTTACAGGAAGAAGAAACATATTTTCTGTATCTGTATTATATTTGTATTTGTCTGAAGATAAGGTTAATAATGGTAAAAATGGCAGTTTTGCTTTGTTATCACTCGTTTACATCAGCAGTGCCCTGTAACCTGCGTGTAGGGTCAACAGCTTTTGTTATCAGATATACATACACATTAGAAGTGCCTTGTGACCTCAGTGTAGGGTCAAGAGAGTAACATTTTTATTTTGTTGTGATATGTACACATTAGAAGTGTCTTGTGACCTCAGTGTAGGGTTGAGAGTGTCGCATTTTTATTTTGTAATCACATGTAGGCATCAGCAGTACTATGTGACCTCTGTGTAGGGTCAAGAGCACGACACAAACCAGCCAGCCAATGTCTTGGAGATGATGAAAATGTGGAAAGATGAACTCAAGAATGACAGCACAGCTGTGGAGTCAAGCTCTGATTTCAATGATGGATTGCCCCGCTCCTCCCCTAGGACCTGTGCGTCACCATCGCAGTCCAGTAAAGGGAGCAAGAAATCCTCCATTTCCCAGGAAACTGCCAGGAACAAAGTAAGTGGTTCAAAGAAGTGAAGCTGATCAGCAAAGCTTTACAAATTGGGATGTTACAGGGTCTGCACTTTGGGCATTGTGATCACAGCACACCTTACCAAAAACACAACAACAAAATTGGCCATTTAAAGATGCATGCTATAGTATTCCACACTATAAGCTGCTTCTGGGTGTGACGCACACCCCCTGAAATTGAGCTCAAAAGTGAAAAGATCCACAGATAAGACACTCCGGAACATAAGGCACAACTTTAGTGGTGTCAACGCTGATGAGCAAAACATGATGGACACATGTGTCAAACACAAAAGAAAGTGCTATAATATTGGAAAGTGGGAACTCTCAGTGAATTTGCTGTTCACAAAAAGTTTGAATTGATTGGAACAATGTACATGCATCATTTTCCAAAGATGAACAGCACAACAGATGATAACCAGCTCACCCAGCTGTCATCTGCGATGAGACTTGGCAACTAGATGAAACTGAAATGGAGGCTGTCATAATTTTCTTTCACCCATTTTCTGTGTCAGCCTATGTTTTGTTTTCAATTTTGGAATCTTCCACATTTGAGTGAGTGTTGTGATACACCAAATGCTGCTGCAGGCTGAAAGTGAAACTAGGCCTAGAGGGTCATTCCAGATTTCATTTTATGGGATTGTGTCCTCTCTTGATTGCCGAAAAAATATCACTGATAAACTTGCCAAACTTGCTTCTGTTTCAGTGTAATATGGCAACCAGTTTGGGTTCAAAATATTTACACTTCAGAAAAGCATGTGTGTGCTGAATGCTATTGACAGATGAGGTGCTACCAACTGTAACACACATAAACACACACGCACGCATGCACGCACGCACGCACGCGTACACACACACACACACACACACACACAAGTACAAATCAAGTCAAAGTCAGATACTTCTTTATTACATTTAAAGGAAAATGTGGGTGCCATACATGAATAACAAACAAAAACAAAAATGTACATGTATAAAAAAAAGTCACAGTTTAAAAGTGCACACCAACATATAGGTGAAATTAATACAACAAGCATTATTAAATAGAATATATTATTTATGGAAATGCGCTGTCATATAAACAGTGTCACACATAATAGTATGATACCATAATATGTGATGTCAAATAAACAATGTCACACATATTAATATGATAATATACAGACTACACATGTGTACACATACACATTCACACCCATATCCAAGCAAGCATACATGCATGTGCTTGGCACACGCACGCACGCACGCATGCACGCACGCACGCACACACACACACACACACACACACACACACACACTCAGTGTGCTGGTTTGAGCAAAAAAGGGTTTATTTATTTATTTATGATGTGGTTTCTGACCTCCCCTTTGTTTAGTTGTCGTTGTCTTTTACTTGTTTTGCTTTTGTTTTTCCAGAGTCCTGAACGAAAACGAACTTCTGTGGACTCAAAAGATGGTAGTAGCAAGCGAGGCTCCAGTACTCACTCTCCCACATCTGCCAGAGCTTTGGTAGGTAAATTCTGCAAGATTGATAGTGCTGCCATTGCTGATTAAATTTCTGTTTTCACTCTTTTCCATCTTGCTTGTGCCACATATTCATCCTCATTTTTTAAAAGATGAATAATGGACTGTGATTGTTCACATGTGTAATATATTTCATATGTACTTGTCAGCAACAGCAACAGAATTCAGGAATGCCAGGATATTTTAAAACATTTTTAAATACATTTAAAATATTTTTACTGTATTGGTTTTGTAAACCATTTTGATCAGATCTGAATTGGAGTGGTGGGATGGGGTATGCCTAACTCTCCACTGTCTCCACCAGAATGACAGAGCATTAATATGGGCAGCAGTGTGGGACAACTTAATATTTCATTCAGATTCACAAGCCCCCATGGAGCCGGCTTCTTGCGCTGGGGGTGTTTAAACCAAACTGCTCTACCCCTTTCACTCTTTTCTTACGTCTAGTTTCTGTCTACCGGTCCTTTCAACTATATTTCATTCCAAAAACTCTCTCCATGATACCTCCGTTTTCAGCTTCCTTCTTACAGCTTATTTCTACCTAACCGGCCATTCTCCTGTATTTATCTACAACACAGCTCTTCTTTATGTAGTTCTTCTTGCTCTCTGTAGTCACCTTCAGACCCAGCGTGTTTGCCGTGCACTGCATCCTGTGTCGGGGGAGGATGTGATCCTGGTGGCTGAGGTCCCCCATGGGGTCCAACACGCTTCTTCAGCCCAGACTTCTTGGCCCGACCCAATCAATTGGCTGGTCATGCTTTGCCCTAATTTTGAGTCGAAGGCAGCAGCTCAGGGTCAGTCAGGGGATAGAAGTAAACTTTGTTTTGTTTTTATCACCTGAGTATATTGCGTTTTGAGCCCTGGTGTGCACTTGCTGGAATGCAACTTGTGTGCATCCCCTTGTTGGACTCGGTGGCAGGTGGGAACAAAACATAATGAATCATTAAGAACATAACATGGCACCCACAAACAAAGACAAAAGGTTACGGGACAACGACGAAGATTCAGACACGGACTCAGATAATGAACGCTCCTACAACTCCAGTAACAACTGGACAAGGTTTCTGGTCATGGAGTCATCAAGTGACGACCTCCCACTTAGTAAACTGTCACCCTTTGCTGTCCAGAAGGGTTTCCAGGCGGTGGCTGGAACCCTCAAAAGCATTAAAAGGTTGAGGGATGGATCTTTCCTGATGGAGTGCACTAGGAAATCGCAGGCGATGGGTCTTCTCAAGACCACTCGATTTGTTGATAGACCAGTACGTGTCTCCATCCACAAAGTGTTGAACTCGTTACATGGCGTCATCTGCTGCCGTGAGCTGTCCGGCATGACGGAGATGGAAAGCAGGATGGAACTGCAGGAACAGGGAGTAGTTCAGGTCCACAGGGTGACGGTGAAGAAGGATACTGAAAAGGTCCCCACCAACACCCTGTTTCTGACCTTCAACACTCCAGACCTCCCGAAAGAGATCATGGTCGGCTATCTAAAGGTGAAGGTGGCCTTGTTTGTTCCCAGCCCTATGCATTGCTTCAACTGCAGCAAGTTTGGCCACACGAGCCAACATTGCAAGGTTGCTGCGAAGTGTATGGGTTGTGGAAAAGATAAGCATGAAGGTCAATGTGAGGGACCCAAGCTATGCTCTAATTGCAATGGACCCCATGCTTCATCGGCTAAAGATTGCCCGGTCTGGCAGAAGGAGAAGGAGATTCAATGTGTCCGCGTTGAGAAACGCATATCCTTTCCGGAAGCCAGACGATTGGTTGAAGCCAAGATGTCGACTGTGATCACTGGAAGTAAGACCTACGCCGCTGCCACTTCCACCAGAAGAGAGTCCAAATCTGTTCAGTGTCAAACATCATTAACCTGGGTGTTTTCAGAACATCCTTTTAGGACGACTGAATCTAATGTGCGTTCTTCTGGCGAACCCAGATCGGTATTGACCGGCACTCAGGCTTCCTCTGGGAAGTTGCGGACGGTATTGGCCAATGCCCAGGTTCCATGTGAGCCCACTAAGTGTTCTTCGGAGACAGGTAGGGGTTCAGCTGATCCCCCCAAAATGGCCTCTATGGGTTCCGCCAATCCCCACAAAATGGCATCAAAGGGTTCTGCGGCTCCCTCCAAAAGCGCACCTAAGGGTTCAGCAGGTCCCTTAAAAAAGTGGCCTCGAAAGATGATTCATCATCTTCGAGGTGCTCACCTACTAAGATGAGGGTGGATGGGGTCCTGATGGACATTGAGGGGTTTTTGCACCCCAGGTGCTCCACTCCTTCCAGAAGGCCCCAGGTGCCACCCAAGGCAAAAGTTCCAGACAGGCAGAGCAAGGCAGAGAGGAAACTAGTTCTCTCCAACCAATACTCTGCCCTGTCAGATGACAAAATGGAATCGTCATAAATTCTTTAAAAGATGAAATAATGGTTTATTTCACTATTCAGTGATTTTTAAGAGGTTTTTAAGTTAACTTTGAAGAAATAAATCCAATCGCAAGATGGTATTGGTACAAAGGAGCTATTATTGAAGTGCAGGAAACCTGTTTTTCTGCATAACCCTCTTGCTGTTTTTATCTGGTCATTTTTATGTGGATAGTCCATTCTTATGACTTTTTTGAAAAACCTCACAAATTTTTGTTTGGAGTTAGGCCTTTTTGTATGGCTCCTGTTGAGCAGCTAGGAGATGATAGTTAGTAGGTGATATGTGCAGCTCTCTGTCATATGGCACTGGTATTTGCCATTAAGCATTTATATAAAATAAAATAAAAATTGTATTCATCCATTCCTTTTTTATACTTTTCTTTAACCTGGTATCGATAAGTTAGACGGAATGGTCGACAGTATCAGTATGTCCTAGCCTTATGCCCTCTCTAAACAGGGGTAATATTGAAGGGACTAACGGTTTGAAAATTGATGTCTGATTTTTATACATGGACTTCTGTTTTACGTTTGCGAAGTGATTGGTTTTCTAGATTGACTTGAGAAAGCATATATATATTTGAGAAAAGGTTTCCAGTTTGTGTTTTACCCACTTCTTACGACTTTTTAAAAAATCTAATAAGTATACATTTTTAACATGGACATATTTTTAACAGATATTGTGTATCAACAAAATGTGTAACGCCCTGAGATAACCGTGATGGTTGACTGGGCGTAAAGCACCAAATTACTTACTTACTTACTTCAGATTCACAAGATAGCATGTCTAAATTATTCACAAGATAGCATGTCTAAATTATTCACAAGATAGCATGCCTAAATTAAAAACTTTTCAAGAGATGGGTTTATTTGTTAGCATTCCTCATTTAAAACCATGTGGTTGCCCCATGCTGGGTGTGAAGGTAGTATGTGAAAGCATTTCCCCTGCCCTGTATATACTGTCATGCATACAAATTCAGTGTTGCCCGCTACTCTGACTACTGCGGTATGATGTCAAGGATTTTTTGTAATGGAGTTTGTCACTTCGTGAAGATTTTTATAGCAAAAAGACAAACCTTACTATTTGTGCACTTCCTGTTTCAGGTTGGAAAGAAAGGATCAGTTCCTGTGGCTCCAACAAAGGTGTCCTCTTCTGCTCCCCGATCAACCACTCCTTCCGGTTCCCATGCTAAGCCTTCAACAACAGGCAATGGTGTTGTGAAGTCCCATGCAACAGTTTCCTCCTCAGCCAGCAAATCCAACACCACCATGACAAAGTTCAAGAAGAAATGACAGATCCACTGGCAGTTGGAAGTTGTGTGCACTGGGTTATGGCTACAGCCATTGGACTTATCAGTGTGCGTTGATGGCAGACAGAGTGGGAATGTGTTTTGATGTCAACACAAGATGCAGACCGAAGTACCATGACCCTCAACTCCTCTGCCAATTGTGTTGATGAACGTGACAAGGCAGATTACAAGTGTGATGTTAAATGGTCCTCAGGATCCAAAATGATTCTGACCCTGCAAAGCAGTTTGGTGTCCACAGGGACAGACAGCAGATCTGGTCCATATGAGATGCAAAGTAGCTCTTGGAAAATGATGCTTGAAAAGCACAGCAGTTTTATATCATCATGATCAGATTTAGAATTTAGTCCAGCATAGTTGAAATGCTTCCAGCAAAGCAGTTTGTTATTCATCTGAGCAGACAGGAGATTTAGTCCAGCAAAGTGACTAAGCTGTTTCAGGCATTCTCTTTTCATTTATTGAGCAGCACAATCATATCCACTGAGAGGGGCTGCACTGTCTTCTGATGTGGCTGAAGAAAACTGCTTTTGGTCTACAACCCCTCAGATTAGGGTGATAAGAATGACTTACTTTTTTACTTTTTGTGGACATGTGTTTATCCTTGGCAAGTGGAAAACAAAAATAAGTATTTTCACCTTTGTCAGAGATTCAACACTGAGTTATTGTTGGAGAAGCCTTTTATTTTATGGGTCTTTTTTCTGCATAGAAAAGTGACAATGACAAGACAGTGACAAAGTGACAGGGCTCACAAAATATGTTGTTGATGCTGTTACAGTGTTACCAAAGAACGCTTAAATGGCTTGCAGTTTATAGTTAAAAGCTTTTTCTCTGTGTGGGCTTTTTAGTTCTTTACATTGGCAAATTATCCAGATCAGCTTGAAGAGGTTGTTTTAATCCAGCAGAAATGATGGAAGCCTTAGTGTGTTGGGTATTTATTTGGGCCAAAATGTTTGGGTTCAGTGACCGAGAATCAGAGAGGGTATATATACCCAGATACTTGTAGTAAATCAGTTTTCTTCCCTGGTTTTGACAATCAGTCCTGCAGTGCATTACTTTAGCCATTCAAAGGTGACAATATGACAAGAGGTAACTTTAAATGAGGACAGGAAAAGAAAAGAAGAAACAAAAACAAAAGACATTGTGGAAGTGCTCTGTGCCTAAAAGTGACTTGGTGCCTTACCTGAAACTATCTCTGCTCCATGACCTGTCCTGGTTTTGTTTTCAGTGAAACTGCTTTTCTTTTACTTTTTTCTTTCTTTTTTTCTTTTGAGAAAAGCTGGCAAGAACCCTCCCCAAACTTATTTGCATACTTCCATACCTGTACTGTGTGGTGAATGTCAGAAATGTGGAGACATTGTTGTCATGACCTTCATGTGATTGACAGATGTGATAGACTCCAGTTGTGGATGATGATTCAGATAATTGTGGTATGCTGGTGTGTTTTGACTTGCAGGCCCCATTCAGTTAGTCCTGTAGCAGGGCATCATGATCACACAAACTGAGGGATCATTGTAACCATTGCTTCCATCTTATTATCTGCTGTGGAGCTGTTGTGATATGTGATTCATGCAATCAGTATTTTTGAGAAGCTCATGGCATTGCGTATGCAGTGCTTGTGTGCAAAGTGTTTATTGTATGCACACCCAGAAGACCAAGATTTTTATTGATGTCAGGGTTTATGGGAGAGGGTGGGGGTGGGGTTGGTGATGTCGGTCTTGATTCCATGGCCCATGTTGTTATGAGTGTTTTCAGATCATTAATTGTCAGGATTTTTGTCTCAGTTGGCCTGCTGTGTTGCACAGGTCAGTGTCATTATGTCTCTGTGCTGGTATGCATCATCCTGCATTTTTAGTGTTTGTCTCATTGTGTGTTTTCCTTGTTTGTCCATGCATAATCTTTGAGGGTTTTGATTTTTTTCCTCTTTGGTTTTCAGGTTGTTGTTTTGGGGGCATTTTTTTCTTTTCTTTTACAGTTCTCCATGTTTTTAAATCTATGCACAATAAATAGCCTGCTGATGAAATATTCATGAACAGGAAAGTTTTATATATAATTTGGTTATTTCATTGGGATGATGGTGGTATAAAATATAACATAGAGAAGAAAAAGAAGAAGAAAACAGTGATGAGCAACATATTGGACACTGAGATGTTAAGAAAAAGATGGAAGGAGATGGAGAAACATCTTTTAAAAGAAACCTTTTTATTGCAGAATATTTTAATATTTGTCATGTGTATCAACAGTGAATGAGTAAGTGTTCATCTGATCAGAGCAGAAACAATAATCATCAGTTTTTAGTCTCCGAAATTTGACTGTATTGCATTCATTTGATTTTTATTTAGTTTTTAGTTTTTTTATTGAGAGTAGCAATTATTGCAATAACTATGCCTGTTTAATTTTTGAAGTTAGGCAAGTCACCATGGCATTTTGACATTGTCAACAACAAAAAATCTTGTTTGGTCATCAAAATACTACAGGGAAAAAAATTCAGCTGATAAAATCAAAGCTGGTAATAGATATTTTCCTCTCAACAGATGATTTATTCATAATTTGCTGTGATTTTTTTTTTCTATTTCTTTTTTTTCCTTCCTTTTTTTTTCTTTCTTTTTTTCTTTTTTCTTTCTTTCTGTTTTGGTTTATTGACATGAACCAAATTGATTTCTCTTTTATGTGTGCCAGTTTTGTTTTTGTTACTTAAATACTATTGTTGTTATTAGAATATTACAAATGAAAGTTGTTATTGCTGTTCAGCTGTGATAAACTGAAGACAGTCTATGGTTTGTCTTTTAGGCTGAAGACTTGAAAGCACTTAAATAATGATAGAAACCTTTGTGTCAGTAGACTTTGCATCTTTCTCATGAACAAAACAAAAACAAACAAAAAAAGGAAGAAAAAAAGTTGAAGCTGTATGAGTGGTTTGGGTGTAAAAATTGCCCTGAGACTTGCTGGAAACCATTGCCACTAAAGTGGTTTTTAGATTAGTGTTCTACATGTACAATGATCATTTTTGCATGGGGAAAAAAACACGTAGTAAAGGTTCTTTGTGGTTTAAAAAAAAAAAATGAAGGCTGGAGTGGTTAATATAATTGTTCAGTCTTTTGCAGCTGGAAGGAAAGAGGGGATGGTATGGGGTTAGGGAAGTGGAGGGCATGCCCCTGATCCCACCAGGCGCTTCTACAGTTTTCCATTTTCATTGTTTCACTGCCTTTAGTGGTCAGTTTCCTTGCCTGCATGATTGATGATAGATTAATTCTGTCCACACTCCTCTTCTCTTCTGTCTCTCTGATTCTGTCCATCTCTCAATCTCTCTCTGTGCACTCTGTATGTGTGTGTGTCTGTATTAATTCTGTTGCCAAAATATTTTTATGCCTATATTTTGTCAGATTTTAAGAACATTTTTAAGTGCATGAATAAGATCTTTCTAACTATCTGCATGTACACATGAAGTGCTTAGAGTTGTCATTTTAAAAAAAAATTATATTAAAGTTATGGTGATAATATTGCACATTTTGTGTGAAGATAATATAGAAAATTTTGTACTGACAAACTACTTTGTGTCAGTCATGCTGTACAGCCACAGAAGTCATCAGATGTTTGGGACCAGAACAGAAAAATAATTGCCCAACATGTATGGCTACTATTTATTGTTGTGCATTCATGCAGCTTCATTGTAATGACTGGAGGGTACTGTCAGTTTTTTTGTTTTGTTTAATTTTAAATGAATGCTTGAAAACAAGTTGAAATAGCTCACATGTATGTTTTAACCCACTCTTCTTACATACTGCTGTAACTGTGGTTGCTGGACAGATTTTAAAAAATTGTTTTGCAGTTATTTCTTGTGGAAGTTCGATCAACCTATTTGAATGTGCCTCTATTTGGTTGTGCTCAGTTTCTGTGATGGTATATACATTGACTTCTTAACTGCTGAATGACAACAGTGAATTTTTGATGTTTTTAATGATACTGTTACTGTGGGATCTGGATTATAATATTAAACATTGCCACTAAACATATACAGTCCCCCCCCCCCACCCCCATTCCCTCCACATCCCCCCTCTCCCCTTGACACCCCCCACCCTGTGAAAAATAGACAAGTTAGAACAACAACTGTGTTTAGGAAATTTGGAAATTGTTAGAGATTTTATTTCTGTAAATGTGCTCAGATAATTAAAATAGGCTAGGTAATGGTGTAAGTCTTCTTACACAAGATTGATAAAACCCAAAAAACATTGGAAAGTATCTCAGATGGGTAAATTATTCAAATAAATGTATTTAGTTTGAACACTGGGACAAACCTCAACACCATTACTGTACTCCTCTTCAACATACTGTAACCATGCTCTTTGCCCTCAAATCCTAAAAGAACACCCTGCCCCGCCCCACCCCTTGTCCCACCCCATCCCCCACCCCACTGCCAGCCAGCCCTCCCTCCTTCCCTACCATCCCATTATCCCATTTTCCAGCCTTTTTTTTTTTTTATCTCCTGTTTTTCTGTATCTCTCTCCAATTAGACAGATGTGCTTGTGCTAATATTGTCCTTGTACAAGTACATGCAGTAAAGAGACAAATTTTGACAAAATTAACTAACCCTGTGTGTGTGTGTGTGTGTGTGTGTGTGTGTGTGTGTGTGTGTGTGTGTGTGTGTGTGCGTGTGTGATTATGTATGTTTAAATGTAATGAAATGCGATTATATGTGTCTAAATGTAATGGGATAATAAAAAGATGTTTATGTATTGTTGTATTGTGTGCCTCTTCCCAGTTTCATTGTGGAGATTGAGTATTCCTAAATATGTATAAAATGCATCAACCATATCCATTTTTACTGTGTGCAATGAATCATTTTTTGTCATGTGATTGATTGTGTTACAAAAATATTTAATTAACCTGGCTGTTTACTTTTGATGTGATGCTTGCCCTTCTTTAATTCCCTGAGCTCAGGTTTTCAAAGCAAGTGAATGTTTGAGAGTGTTTAGTGAGTGGGTTAGGAAGAACAGGAAGAAGTAGGAGTGTTTCAAAATGAAAAGCTACAGATTCATACATAAATAATGACATAAAAGTGATATTCCACAAGATGTCATTGGTTTTATTTCCCCCACTTTGCACATGAAGTTCTCTGCCAAGAACTGGCAGTGACAGAGCAGCAGGACTGTGACAGTCTTGGCAGTAAGACCCTCGGTCAACAAGAAGTCAGTTCGCATTTTACATTTCTCTGAAACAGATCTTGTTTGCAGTTGATGAGGACTCAGAACTTGTGTTTGTGGACTGTTAGGCAAGGTGTGTGTTAAATTGTCTTTTTGGTCGTTTATGAACCAAAGAAAAAAAAGTGATGAAATGCTTTCATTATAATACTATTGAAAGAACATCGCCCGTTCGGTCGCATATGAACCAGTCTGTGGAAGGGGGGGGGGGGGGGGGTGACAAGGAAATTTACATATATTATTGCTGTTAAAAGAACGACTGCAAAGCAAAACTGAAATATGTTATTGTTGTTAAAAGAACGTCTGCCCAAAGTTTGGTGAAAAAGCATCGTGTGTGGAGCAGTTTAAACGTGATGACATGTACCATGCCGATGTTTACAGCGTAAGGGTTTAGTGACACCCATGCAGGGGTGCACACAGTGTATGCGTTTCAAAGTGCAAGGGTCCAGTGACGGGTGCATACAGTGCATAATAAATAGATCCAGTGGCACCCACGTATGGGAGCACACAGTGAATATGTTTAAAGTTACCTGGGTCCAATGGAACCCACATATGGGTGCACCCAGTGCATGTGTTTTAAGTGCAAGGGTCTAGTGGACATGTTTAAAGAGTAAGTGTCCAGTGGCACCAGCATATGGCGGCACTTCATGCATGCGTTTGAAGTATTAGGGCTAGTGCTACCTGTATGTGAGTGCTTACAGTACATGTGTTAAAATGTAAGGGTCCAGTGGCACCCACATATGAATTCGACTCACCTAATGGGCACATCCTTTGCGTGTGTGAAGATGGAATTTGGGGCTCGTTTCATTCCATTTTCATATTTCACAGAGTCTTACTCTTGGTTGTCTGTTGTTAATATTCCCCGATGTGTGTACAGTGCTGTTTCAGCTTTTACCTGACACAGGTGGCAGAAGGCAGCATTTTAGGCCACGGGGCAGTTTTCCTGTTTCCAGCTCTTGCAGATACCTGACAGTGGCCAGTTTGACGTTGTAGGGTGAGGTTGGTGAGCTGCCCCTTACCGGCCGTGGTGAACTCGACGTTGTGGAGTGCTGTTGGTGAGCTAACCGACCATGGCGAATTTGACTTTGGGGAGTGTGGTTGGTGAGTTGTCCCATACCGGCCAGGGCCAGTTTGATACTGTGGAGTGTTGTTGGTGAGTTGTCCCTTACCGGCCAGGGCCAGTTTAATACTGTGGAGTGTGGTTGGTGAGTTGTCCCTTACCGGCCAGGGCCAGTTTGATACTGTGGAGTGTTGTTGGTGAGTTGTCCCTTACCGGCCAGGGCCAGTTTAATACTGTGGAGTGTGGTTGGTGAGTTGTCCCTTACCGGCCAGGGCCAGTTTGATACTGTGGAGTGTTGTTGGTGAGCTGCCTCTCACCGACCATGGCCAGTTTGACGTTGTGGAATGCTGTTGGCGAGCTGCTCCGTGCGTCACCTTCCGTTGCGGCCGATTCTGGATCAAATTAGCTATGCAACAAAAAAATGTCCTTCAGGTACACAACGCGTGTCTTTTGTTTTTAAGGTTGTTCTAATCGTCGCCAGGAAATGTGTACTTTCAATACTGAACGAGGATTGGACTGAAGGAGATCATATTGTTTTCATCATTTTCCGTTGGGAATGTCTTGAAGACCAGGCCTCAAGCACTCTGCTGCCTAGGTCATGTGGGTCCTGTTCTGACTTTACAACTTGACCGGACACTTTTACCGTTGACACTTGTTTATTTGTTTTTGACTTTTTATTTTGTTGTACATTCCGTCCATGTTCATACTTGTGTAACGTTCATGTTTGGCTGTCCCTTGTCCCCCGCCCCGTTCACTCCCTCCTTGACCCATTTACATCGTTGCCTACTTCTGCCGTCCGTCCTTCCAGTTAATGTACTGGCCAGTCTGTGATTTGGTGGTTTTGTTGTTGTTTTTAGAATCATTTTGTGTGCAAAGTTTTCATTTTTGAGTTGTCTTCGAAGGTATATGTGGTTTGTGTCATAAAAGAATAAATAAATGTAACAATTTTACATAAGTTTTAAAATGTTTCACGTTTCATTTACGGAGAGCTTGAGAGCGCTAACGCACGCACGCACGCACACACACACACACACACACACACACACACACACACACACACACACACACACACACACACACACGCACAAGCTCGCACTACGCACGCACAAACACACACGCACACGCACAAGCTCGCACTACGCACGCACGCACACACATACACACACAAACACAAACACGCACAAGCTCGCACTACGCACGCACGCACACACACCTACACAAACACGCACAAGCTCGCACTACGCACGCACGCACACACACAAACACAAACACGCACAAGCTCGCACTACGCACGCACGCACACACACATACACACACAAACACAAACACGCACAAGCTCGCACTACGCACGCACGCACAAACACAAACACGCACAAGCTCGCACTACGCACGCACGCACACACGTATCTCAGGGCAGTGGAACTGAATAAAAGAAAAGGTTTTTGGAAAGAGGTTTGGAAGATTTAAAAGAATAGAGGTAGCCAAAGAAAGCCCACGTTGTGAGCATGGCGAATGTTGCCCTGATAGTGGCCGTCGTTGCCTAGCTAGAAGACCTTTGTCCAGTAGTATACGTACCTTTGTAGAGGTTATTATCAAAAATTAATCCCCCACCGGAAAAAGCGTGACCTTGAATAGATAACTGTTGTACGTGGCATGGTCAGCGTCTAGTCTCGACCTATTCGAGAGTTCGTCCGATCTCTGATGCCCAACTGTGTTCATCATAGGTGCTGGGAATGAAATTTAAGATAACACAGAAACTGAACGACGTTGGGAAAACTTCTGAGAGACGGGGTAGCCGAGCGCATTGCGGGCTTTCTTTCTGAGAGAGAGAGAGAGAGAGAGAGAGAGAGAGAGAGAGAGAGAGAGAGAGAGAGAGAGAGAGAGAGAGAGAGAGAGAGAGAGAGAGAGAGAGAGAAAAGAAACAAAGTTGACTACTAACGTTCTGAAACAAAATCCAAGATCGCTGGGTCAGATCTTTTTCTTATTCTGCACCGTCTGTCTGGAACAGTCTCCAGTGCAAAGTTAGATCGTCAAACACACTCACATCTTTCAAATCGCTTTCGAAATCTCACCTCTTCAAACCATTCTATTGTCACTGACTGTGAGTGCGTGCGAGCGTGCGTCTGTGCGTGTGTGTGTGTGTGTGTGTGTGTGTGTGTGTGTGTGTGTGTGTGTGTGTGTGTGTGTGTGTGTGTGTGTGTGTGTGTGTGTGTGATGTGCGTGCGTGCGTGCGTGTCTGTGCGTGCCTGCGTGCGCGCGCGCGCGCGTGTGTGCGTGTGTGTGTGTTTGCCTACGTGCGTTTGTTTTGACTGTGTTTTGGTTCTTTGCTTTGTTATGGGCTATGTGCTCCAATTTTGAGAGATAGCACGTAAAAGGGATTATTAGTGCATTCTGTCCTGCGAGACAGTTTCCATAAACCACAGCTTTGAAGAGAAGGAGAGCAGAGGCGGGCTCGAACCGCGCGGACCGAGGGCTGCAGGGACCGATGGAGGGGCCAGAGAGACTACAGCAAGCGAAATGTCTCTGAGTCACTCAAACACAACAACAAAGACTCTTACCTGGCATGCGAGTAAATACGGGGTACTTAAACTCCACCAGAGTTACATACTCATTCTTCTTCTTCTGCTTTCAATCTGGTACCGGCTGATCAATCAAACGAGAGGGTCGACGATACCATCATGCCCTAGTCATGTAGCCAAAAATTAAGAAGGGCAGGAACTAATTCTTCGAAAATGTGTGATGTTTGTATATGTTTTGCTTTATATTTCAGTTTGTGTTGTAGATTTTACTGGAGTAAGGGTTTACACAATTATGAGCAGAGTTTCGAAATATGCATTTGCTTGTGACAGAACATTATCGTCCAGAGGTGACCCGGTGCGATCGAAAAGATGTAAAAATCCAGTTACTGACTTACATATCTTTGCATGCTTTTTTTCTTGCCCTCTTGGAAGCCAAACAGAATTTATCTGGATAAATAAATTAATAAATTAATAAATACTTTACTCACCGTGTGTTGTAGATGTGGATGCTTATATATTGATAGGTTTTAGCGACCTAAATTACAGTCAGATTTAGTGTACGAACAAACGAACGAAGATGAATATAACTTAACGAATGGCAATAGTAATATTTTTTAAACAAACTTTGTTCATTCAAGCAACTGTGTTACAAGCACCGCTGGTTACGAAGACATCTTCGCAAACGCGTCGTACAGGGCGAAGCGGGCTATCTGCCGTACCGCTTGCCTACCTGTTATTTCACCATCACCACGTAATCGTCACTGCACCAGTGGCCGGTGTCTTGTCTTTCGCAAGTCTCTCGCATCTGATACTATAAGACAGCGCGTACAGAGCGTTTTCTTTTCAATCTTTTTAGTTTTTTTAAGTCCTTTTTTTATTGCTTTGAAACTTTCTTTCTTTTTCTCTCTCTCGCTCTCATAATTTGTGTGGTTCGTTGGGCGCTTGGTACAGTCATCAGGAAAAAACGTCATCATGGTAAGATTCTGTTTTCATATTCTCTCTCTCTTTTACTTTTATTCATGTTTACTTTTCAGTTGTAACCTTGACGCAGCACTAAACAGACTGTTGAGTCTGGTGTTTAGGAAAGGAGGGTATTTAGGTGCCAGAGAAAGAGGGATCTGCGATGATTGTATGATGAAAGTGGTGAACTGTTATAAATATCTCGGAATATGTTTTTTTCTATAAGGGTTAGTTTTTACCATGCTTGTCAAGATTTGGTAAATAGAGCAAAAAGGGCGCTGTTGTGTATAATGTGTAAATTATGCAGAACTGACTGCAGTTTTGTTGTTGTTGTGTGTTTTTTTATTTGATGCTCAAGTGCAACCAATTGGAGCAGAGATTTGGGGTCTGGAAAGTAGCTCTTCGGTGATTGATAATGTACATTTGTTTGGTTTAAAACGTTATTTAGGTGTAGATAGGAGAACCCCAAAGGATCTTGTTTATGGAAAAGTTGGGAGGTTTCCTATTCAAATTAATACAAGTGCTCGACTGGTTAAAACTGACGAGCATGGAGGAACACAGACTGCCTTTGAGAGCAAATAAAATGTTATTGAGTTTAGACAAAAGGGGAAAAAACCAACTGGGTGACTACTTTTCGTAAAACATTATGTGCAAACGGATTTTCTTACGTTTGGGATAATCAGGGTGTGGGCTGTTTGAGTGCCTGCACTTATTAGGGATTCAGACAGACTTACTGAAATTCGATGGCAAGCTTGGGATTAGCAGTGACAGATTTTTGCGATACAGACAATTTAAAACATTAGCTGGTGTTGGACCCTACATAATGTTAAATTTAAACATATACATAAGGTATGCACTGACCAGATTTAGATTTGGGGTGTCAGATATTAAAGTAAATAGATCAAGATTTAAGCTTTATAATATGGATGAATTCAAATGTCCCTTGCGTCTTTCGGCCGTGGATGATGAAATCCATTTTGTTCTATGCTGTCCTGCATTTGATGATTTAAGACACGAGTTCATAGAGCCAAAATATTTCAATAACCCATGTGAATTTCGGTTGGCATTGCTTTTAGCTACACAAAATGAACGCGCCCAGAAAAAAATCTTGCTTATTGTGTGTGGATAAAGCAGTCAGCAGAAGGAAAACCCTGCTATCGTGAAGAACATAAATGTACATTATGAACTAATATTCAAGAACGTTATTATAATATTCTCCTTTTCGCTTCCACCTTGTTCATTTGCAAATTACGTCAGTAATTTGATTATTGTGTGTGCGCTGTATTATAAGGTTTATTGTGCTTACACCCCTGCAAATGGGGCTATGGACTCTTTGAATAAAATTTCCATATTCTCCGTCTCTGTCTGTCTGTCTGTCTGTGTCTGTGTCTGTCTCTGTCTCTCTCCCCCAAAATGGCGAGGGGAAATAAACAGAAAAGCAACAACTCGCTCTCAAAGAATGTAACAAAACAAACGATGGTAAGAAATACTACTCCACTAACAAAAGGAGAGTGGCAATAACAATGAAAAAAAGCATAAAATTAGAATTTTCTTTCAAAATGCTCCCTGGATTTTATTTTAACATGAAACGAAAGCATAAAATCAGAATTTTCTTTCAAAAGGCTCCCTGGATTTTATTTTAACGTGAAAACAAAGCATAAAATCTTAATTTTGTTTCAAAATGTTTCCTATATTTTCTTTTCTAAACTTAATTTGGACGGCGACAGGTAACGGGACTGGCTGTACACAGCAACGGCCGCAAGTGTTGCACGCACCTCCTCTTTGACATCGGGCACGTTTACTTTTTTTGAGGGCCAGTTCCTTCAGTTTAACGTCCTCTCGGAATATGAGGGTCACCTCAGGACAATGTGTGAAGGAACTAAGTAAACATGGTGCTTACGGTCCACAGAAACCATAAGGCTTATTAGGGACGGGGAGAAGGGGGGTGGGGGGAGAGGGAGATTATAAATCTTTTGCCACCAGAATGATTCCTGCATTAAGGTGGGCAGCGATGAGAGCCGTTTTAATGTTTCAGTAGGAAGTGATGGGCAAAGTCACAAGACAGTGTCCTCAAACCACAACCTTTTTGAAGAGAAAGAAGATCCGAAGCGGTATCGAACCAAGGTCCTTTCGCTTACCAGCCTAACGCCTTACCGCTAGGCCAAACCGGCTCACAGGCGGGACACTGCCTTTGTGTACTTATTCAGTTTTGAGCTGGAATTATATCTTAGATGAGTTGATGCTTAATGTCCTCAGATGTCATTTGACATATTAGGGACAAGTTGTGACCAATGCCGAAGCACGGTTCAATAAAATCCACATACGTAAGGTGTATGCGTGTTTAGCTGTAACCTGCCACCTGCACTTTTGGCAGAATGACCGGGATTTTTTACGTGCTACTGTGGTAACACGGGGGTGGAACGTATACCGAAATAAGAGTCAGCACAGAAAATCGACCCTGGAGAAGAAAATTCTCCCGCCGTTCCAGCAGGGATTCGAACCCGCGACCTTTCAATCACGAGTCCGGTGCTCTAACCACTGAGCTATCCCCGCCCCCCAATATCTTAGTTTAACTTGAATCGATTTATACTTGACTCGCTGACTCTAATTTTGCTCTTTGGATTCCTGTTTCGTTTAGGTGAACATCCCCAAGTCCAGACGCACGTTTTGCACAGGAAAGCAATGCAAGAAACACACCATGCACAAGGTCAACCAGTATAAGATGGCCAGAGAGTCCAAATTTGCACAAGGTTAGTTGGTGCTTCATCCTTAACGTATCACTACCATAGTTGAGCGTGCGTTAAGGACTAAGTAATGGATATTTTATAAAGATTTAAAAAAAAAAAACAGCGCCAGGTGTCTGTTAATCTGATAATGATCATTAGTGTGTGTGTGTGTGTGTGTGTGTGTGTGTGTGTGTGTGTGTGTGTGTGTGTGTGTGTGTGTGTGTGTGGTGAACAATATATATTTAAGAAGAACTGGGTTGTACGTAGTGGGCACTGGGTTTGTTTCATCATTTATATTAGTCGTTACATTGAATGTTATTACTTCTCTCATGTTGTTGTTATTATTATGTGTACAGGAAGGCGCCGCTATAACAGAAAAAACAGTGGCTATGGAGGCCAGACCAAACCAATTCTGAAGAGAAAGGTAATTCAGTCAATGACAATGAACACAGAAGGGCTACGAAAGGTTTGCATGTATGTGTGTTGTGCGTGCGCGCGTGCGTGCGTGCGTGTGTGTATTTAATGGGGGAGGCAGTTTTGTAACTGCATTTGCAGCCTCAAATTTCTTGTTTCGCAGATGCAAATACTTGCAGCCGCCAAAAGGTAAGGCCGCACTTTCAGTGCAGCCGCAAATAATAGCTGGTTTTGTTTCTGCGAAGCCAGCTTCGGCGTATTTACTACTGCAGATATCGTTCGTTCTTTTTGCTTAACGTCCTTAGATGCTAAAGAGCATATTAGTGAAAATCTATAAAGTAACTGAGCTTGTTTGGATATAAAGGCTGCAAAATTGGAGTTTAAAAAGGCTGCAAGGGGACCCCGCCTCCAAAGGAAGGATGTCGTAAACCAGTGCTTGGAGTTTGTATCACTGGCTGTAGCCGCCGTGAATTTTCAGGATCCGTTTTGTATAGCGTATAATTACATGGTCTCTGATCCCGTCGTGTGGGTCCTGACGGAGCCGGTTTGGCCTAGCGACAAGGCTGGTAAGCAGGCAATGTCGGCCCCATTCCCAGCTTCTGCTGGCTCAGTCTCCTTTGGTACTGACACCGTCTTCTTACTTTGCCACCGCTCACAGTTAATGAAACACTGATTCTAACTGGTTCTCATTGCTGCTTATCTTCATGCACTAGCTGAGAACCATTCTTGTGGTAAAAACAGTGTAGCGTTAGATGTGTGTGTGTGTGGTAGATTACACTGGACGAATGAGATGGTTATATTGTTGAATTTAAGTCTTATTTATAACTTTAATACATGGCTAATTGTAATGTTTTGCTTGTTTGTTAATGCTCTGTATGAATGGAACGTCACCAAGACAAATTCCTGTGTACATTTTAATGCCACTGGTGAATAAATATCCTTTTGTTATATCCCCCCCCTCCACCCCCACACACTCTGGGATTTCCAGCGATCCCCGCCTGTACCTATCCAGACTGAGACAACTCGGCGTTAAACAGACGGAAACATGGTGCTTAACGTCCACAGAAACTTGTAAGTTAGGGACGGGGGTCGTAACTAACGAATGAAAAGGCGTGTGGCTATCATGCAACCCGATCGACTATAACAGAGACGTGACTGAGTGGGGCAAGTCTAGCTATATGACACCAAGATAAATGACGCAAGTAAAACTGGACAGTCATGATCAGATGTCGGGCTGAGATGTTAGGGACAATGGGCAGTCATCTTATCAGGCCAGGTTTTGACCATCGGACTGCGTTGCGGAGTAAGGCAGACCACGAAAGACACTACATTAGCCGTAATTTCAGCTACTAGCTACACAACTATACTCTTGCCGTAACCTACTAATAGAACTATCATCTCTGAGCAGACACACGTGGCCTACCGAGGTGAAGAAGGCTACGCCGGTGCGACAAATTCCATGTATCGGTTTGCGACGTCCCGGCGGATCGTACAGCTATATCATACACACGTATTTAGCCGTTTTTATTAGCTGTATTTATGTAGCCTACCAGCTTTCATCCCGGTGCCGGAGAGCGAAGCGTGGAGTGTGGGCTACGTGGTGAATATACTGCCGCACTCGGCGTATCGTTGCATCATGGTTGCAGCGGGCTTATTGTTACCTTTTGAAACTGAGACACCCGTGTTAGTTCGTTCGTTAGATTTGTTAAACGCCGAGTTGTCGTTGGAGAGGTGCGGGGGCGAGATCCCAGGAGACGGGGGAGGGCTGAAAGTAACGCTACACCGTCACCGACCAGAATGACTTCTGCTTGATAAGGCAGCGATGAAAGCAATTTTAATGTTTCATTAATTGTGAGCGGTAATGTCACAAGACAGTGTACGTGTCCATAAACCACAATTTTTGAAGAGAAAGGAGTGTCGGAGCGGGGAATCGAACCGAAGTCGTCCGCTTATACCAGCCTTACCACTAGTCCAAACCGGCCCACGACACCTGTGCCACTGACTGCAGCCCGTACTATGGACTCGTAAGAGACTCCGCGACTGGACAGAGAATCATAGTTCAGGAGCTGTGTGAGAGTCGAGGTGGCCGTCCTGGGCTGTCCGTCCTAACGAGCCTCATGGTTACCGTGGACGTAAAGCTATATTGAACCATGCTCACGCATTGGTCTCAGCTTGTCCCTAATATGTCAACCGACATCCGAGGACATTAAGCATCATCTGAAGAAGAAAGGACTGGGCAGATTGTATAATTCAGGTCAGGTTTTGTTGTTGTTGTTTTTTTTTGGGGGGGAGGGGGGGGGGGGGCTGGGTTCCTGGGCCACACTCCGAGCATCAACTCAGTCAAGTTCCGGCTTACCCCTTACTAGACGTGTAACCAGCGAGGTTCTTAGTGTGCGCTTCAGGCTAAAGTTCTCCTTGTTCATTGTAGGCGACTAACTTAGAATTTGTATCAAAGATTCTACTGCTAAAGCATACGGTCTTTGTTTATACAGAAACTATGTAAGTTCACACTGAGAGGGTCAGTGTGTGCGTGTTTAGGTGTAATTTGACCCGCCCCGACTCTTTCCGACGGTAGAATTACCAGGTTCTCTTTGCTTCGTCGCATGGACGTACATAATTAGTATAATACATAAATGCAAGTCCAAGGTGCTAGTGAGATAACACGGAGGTAGAGCCGCGGATACCGCAACAAGTCAGCACAGAAAGTTGACCGATGTCTTATCTGCTGACGTAACTTACGCCTGGGTGGAACGGATAGGCTTACCGAAAATTGAGAGTCAGCACAGAAAGTGGGCAAAACTCTCCCATAATTATGGTCTCGCGGCCTTCCAATCACGAGAGCGATCCTGTTTACCCAGACCCCCCCCCCCCCCCCCCCCCAAAAAAAAAAAAAAAAACAAAAAAAACAACAACCGCACACACACACACAAACGCTTGGCGTGTTTTCTGCACTCGTGCAAACAGTACCCCCCCCCCCCCCCACACACACAATACACACACTGAAACATAACAAAAGCTCAGCATTCCAAACACAAAAACTACTCCACGTGTTTCCTGCATCAGCATAGATAGGAGTGTTTTCTGCACAACAGGCAGGAGTGACACGCGAAAGTGCGAAAAACACCTCTCCTCTCTCTTTCCTTCTTCTTCTTCTTTCCTTTCTTCCACGCAGCAAGTGTAAAACTGACCACGAACACCATGACTGATTTTAGGAAGAAGACATGGTGACCTTGCAGAGCCGGGTGTCACTGACTCGGAAAACCGATTGTTTTAAAACAAAGTGCAGCTATTGGTTACTATACGTTGGATCGTTTAAGAAACATGACACACTTGGTTCTTCGCAAAATATTATATCAAACGACGTAATTTGGTCATCGATGACAAAAAACAAATGATTCTGTGCTCTCGGAGTACCTCAACGTGAGGTCTCGCATCTGCGCGTCCTGACTGACTAATCGTGTCTGTCACTAGATTTTGACACGTTAATAGACCAACCAATATCCCCCCCCCCCCCTCCAAAAAGTGCGGAGGGCAGGGTGCCGAGTTGCGAGTTGCGGGTGACTGTACAAAAGTCAAAAGTGAAAAAATCAATACAACAAATTGTGAGCCGGTTTGGTCTAGCGGTAAGGTGTAAGGCTGGTAAGCGGAGGGACCTCGGTTCGAATCCGCTTTGGCTCTCCTTTCTCTTCAAAAGTTATGGTCTGTGGACACTGTCTTGTGACTTTGTCCCTCACAATTGTGAAACATTAAAATGGCTTTCATCGCTGCCCACCTTAATGCATGTCATTGTGGTGGTGACAGTGTAGCGATAGGTATATAATCTGTCCCCCCCCTCCCCTCCCCCATCCCTAATAAACCTTATGTTTACTAAAATCAATACAACCGTTCCTTGCTGTGTCTTCACCAGGCAAAGACGACGAAAAAGATCGTGCTGAAGCTGGAGTGTAAGGAATGCAAACACATCAAACTTCTGCCCATCAAAAGATGCAAACACCTGGAACTGGGCGGCGATTTGAAGAGAAAGGTAAAGTGTGCGCTGTTGTCTTCATTTTCCTGTATTAATTTCAATCTTTGTCATTATTTACCTGAAGGCAGTTTCCCCAACAAAATGTCCTGGCCTCTCTCAAAACTCATGTCACTGCATGAAGATCCCATCTGCATTCCTCCACAAATGAAAAAAAAAAAAAAAATGAAAAAAGAGAGAGAGAGAGAGAGAGAAGGCTCATTGGGGGAAAAAAAAGAAAAAAAGGTATATTGCATTTGCACATCTGCAAAGCAGGAAGCAGTCCTATCTTACTTGCTTGACTTTTATTCTGGGGATTGCATATTGGACTACATTTGGCAACTGCAGGAAACAAGATATTATTATCCCTCATGTTGTTTCAGGGTGACATGATCCAGTTCTGAAGATGCCAATCCAACAGGAAAATCAAGGTCTGAAAAGCCATAATAAATTCACTGAAAGCAAAAGCACTGATCTTTCTGTTAAATGACATTGTTTTACTTAATTAAGTCATTTTGTTGGCGATAATGATGAGTGTATATAGTGTGAAGAATGAAGAACGGTGAAAACTAGCAGCATATTCAAGTGATTCTTGTTAAACACGCACACACACAAATAAAAAATAAAAACACACACACACACACCTTTCTCCTAATGAAAAATATTGAAGAATGTTCTGTGGAAAAAAGTCAGGAGACTGATACAGGTTATATATGAAAAAACAACAAACCCCTCCCCCCCCCCCCCCCCCCCCAACCAAACCAACAATCAAAATATCCAAAGGAGGCTTCTATATGCTGCCTTGCATCTGTGTCAAGGTGCTTGGGGGTGAAGGTGGGGGATGAGAGTGAGTGTGTGTGTGCGAGTGCAATTTCAAATCAGACCTCACACTCACAGAAAGGATTCTTCCATAAGACGTGTCCTATTTTACAGGTTTATTGACACACTAGGGGTGTTACTATTGTCTGTATTGATTTAAAAGGTGGCATTAAAAACAAACAAAACAAACAAAAAACAAACAAACACAAAACACGACATGAAGCAGAAGAAAGAAAAAAAGACAGATGAGAAAACACACCTAGCCTATACAGTGTGTAGCCTCAAATCACTTTCCTTGTGAGACAAAACCACACTCGCTGTAGCAAATGAAACACATATAAACATGTGTTACTGCGATGCTGTCAGAGTTATCCAGCAAATCCTTAGTTCAAGCAAATATCTCAACACTCACTAAAAACAGACTCACCATCCATGACTAAAAATGTCTGAGACTGATCCATGGTTGCACCAACACTTAGTAATTGGATCTTACATCTGGTCAAAAGCACAGGGTTCCCTCCGGACGATCAAACTCTGTCATAAGCAAATGCGCATTTTCAAACTGTTCATAAAGTCAAAGGTAAACCCTTTTTCAAGTAAAATCCACAAAATCAAACTATACACAAATATAAAACAAACAAAAAAACCATACATACACAAGCACCAAACACAAATTTTCGTAGAGTCAGTCCCTTCAATATTGCCCTCGTTAAAAAAGCAAAGTGTAACTTGATAAGGCTAGGACATGTTGG
This sequence comes from Alviniconcha strummeri, assembly GCA_963584105.1. Lineage (NCBI taxonomy): Eukaryota > Metazoa > Mollusca > Gastropoda > Provannidae > Alviniconcha > Alviniconcha strummeri. The sequence continues at coordinate 23,355,330 of OY757544.1, forward strand.
CATTGTTGACCATTCTGTCTGATGAAAATTGTAAAAAGGAATGGCACTCACTGTACTGGAACAATAAGAAATTAACAAATATATAAATGCAAAATGGCAAAATATCACTGCCATATGGCAGCAAGCTGCATATACCACCTACCAACTATTATCTCCAAGCTGCTCAGGAACAACAAAATACTGAAGAATATTTTGAGAAAAAAGAAAAAAAGAAGACGGATGGATCATTAGCAGAAAAAAGGACAAGACAGAACAAGAGAGGAGACAGAAAAGGGGAATCAAAAAACACCTCACAGCCCTGAGATTCCAGACAGGAATCAGACATTAAAAGTCCCTGGCCTCCTTTCCCAGGTAGCACACACACATATTTGTGCTGTCTTATGCTAAAACAGATATGGTAAAACAAAGCATTAAAAACCAAACCAAACAAACAAAAACAAACAAAGAGTTTAGTACAATGAGCAAGAAAAAGTGTACCATACAAGTTCATTCCATGTAAATAACTCGGAGTATGCATGATATAGAAATACGCTGTTCATATGAACTAGTTCAATCCTTCACTTCTCAGTTGTCTTCAGCCCCCAAAATGCTATTTTTTTTTGGTCTCTGGCACCAAATCATAAGCTGGAATCAATGCGACCAATCATAACACCCAGAAAATACTGACCAATAAAATATAACGTTGAAAACATGTTTTATTCACTGGGTGGTGGTCTACAAGAAACCTAACCTACATTGTAAATGCAACTCTCATGTGGCCAATGTGAGACAGAAATGTTTGAACAGATCACCTGAAATTGCGCCTGATGACATGCAGCTGCACCAAAAAATTTGTTTGATGCTGCAAGGAGGCAATATTTGCACACAATATTCTAATTAGTCTGACCCCCTGTTAATGCCAGCCAACCAGCTAGTTAAACTGATCTTAAGATAAAGAAATTAGCCTTGTCAAAACGTGTTTTACTCAACATGTAGAGCTAGAAAGGATCAAAACAAAAACTCAGACTGGGGATTTTGTTTCAAAATTACTGATGAATATCATTATCAACAACAACATCAGTAATACTACAGTCATACACAAAGCACAATATTTCCCATGATCACAAAGGTGCTGGGTCTAATTCCCTATTAATGTCACTGATTGAGATGTGTTTGCATTTCTTTAATCTAATCCAGTCCTATTTCTAATTTTACCCTGCCAGTTGCAACAAGACTGTATGTGCTCACCCTGAAGTTGAACAATTCAAGCTGTCAAAGAATTCTGAATGTCTGTGTGTGTCTGTTGCCATTCTTTCTTGGATGAAAAACTGCAAGAGGCAAGCCAACAATACCCAGCAAGATATGAAGCTTGTGTCAAGATATATATATTATATAGACAACATTAATCAAAGTACTTTCCGATTAATTATCTTGAAGGAGTTAAAAACAAACAAAAATCCCACTTCAAATTAACTTATGAAGCCAGCACGATGACAGTCCATCCCTTTTCCTCAAACTTGTTCTCAATATTTCCATGCATGTGAACCTCTGACCAAAGTCCACCGTATCGTGAAGACCCCTTTCCTTTGATGTTTGAGGTGGCCTCAACAGGGGTTCCACTGTGGGGCCAGCTGGGCATATCAAAGACCACCCCATTGTGAAGACCACTTTCCCTTGATATTTGAGGTGGCCTTAACAGGGGTTCCACTGTGGGGCCAGATGGGTATATCAAAGACCACCCCATTGTGAAGACCCCTTTCCCTTGATGTTTGAGGTGGCCTCAACAGGGGTTCCACTGTGGGGCCAGATGGGAAAATAAAGGGCACCCCAAGTGGAGACACCTGTTCACTGTAAGCCGGTCTAGCCAAGTGGTAAGACATTAGGTTGGTAAGCAAAAGGACCTTAGTTTGATTCTGTTTCAGCTCTCCTTGCTCTTTAGATTAAGTAAGTTGTGGTTCATGGACAGACTCGTGACTTTGCCCCAGACAATTAATGAAACATCAAAATGGTTCTCATCACTGTCCATCTTAATGCAGAAATAATTCTGGTGGTGATAGTGTAGCATTATATATAGTTTCCCCCCACCCCACCCCACCCCCCATGTCTCAGTCCCCACCAGCATATTTTAAGAGAAAACTCGGCATTAACTTTAATGAACAAATGAACAAAGATGCATTCTGGCCTGAAAATGTAGAATATGTGCAAATATTTCTATAATTTGCAGGCTGCTATGAACTTTCTGTCAATATTTAATTTTTGCACCACAAGTTGTTTTTTTTATAGTTGTTTTTTTAACCTGTTGACTGCCCAGTGACAGAATATTCTGTTGCTAAGTCTGGCACAAGCTGGTGCCCATTGATGGAATATTCTGTCGGCATTGTTCCGCTATTTTTAGCCAATGCTACTCCCAACAAAGACTGTGGTGTTTCCTACCACAGGAAACCCCAGGCTTTCTCCTCTAAATAGGTACCAATGACTTGTATGGAAATTATAAACCCATGCTTTGAAAGAGTGACCCCTGTAGGTTTTCTGGCTTGCCACCACACATGGAGAAAAATGGCTGATGGAGGAGCACCAAGCTCAAGCACAAGCAATGGAAAAATACACTTCAGTGCCGCAGAAACAGCTACACTTGTTCTGGAGGGATCTGACCTAGAATCCATCGATTCACTAGATGGGTGGGAGAGTGATGACTGGGCTAGAGGTGACATTTCTTTGTTGTTGTCACATGTTCTGACTGACAGTAACAATGTCAGCCATGATTGTGCGTCACCTGCTAAACCTGACCAGACCGGGGACTGTACTTCAGATACTGAAGTGGAAATAGCAGCTGTTTCTAGTGCAGATGAGGAACCAATCAGTGACGATGAGGAAGATCTTGATTTTCTTCCTACCGTCTGATGTTAGCAAAGAGCAATGAGAACAACACACAGCAGACCAAAGAGAGGAGAAGGGGGTGTGGCAAGAGGTAGAGGCAGAAGAAGGGGAAGGGGTGGTGCTGCTGCTCCAGCAACACATGCAGCTTTTCAGGGGAAGTTTTCCCCACCAAACCACTATAAACCAGCTGAACTGTCATTCGCTGGACATGCTGGGATAAAAGTGCCAACAGAGGGCTTCAGACCGGTAGACTGCTACAAAAATTGTTTCTGACACAGAATTTGCTGAGAACATTTGTGGGGCAGACCAACTTGTATGCACAACAAACAAATAGAAACAGCAAAGAGCAAACCTGGTGGTCTCAAGAAGTATGTGCGTCTTGGACATTGGAGTGAGGAGGGGAGGACAGTGGAGTGAGGAGGGGATGAATACGGAGGAGTTACAGCATTTTCTGGGGTTAGCTCTCTTGTGGGTCTTGTGTGCAAGCCCACCCTGGAGATGTACTGCCAGGCCATTTTTGTGACACCCCATGTTCAACTCCATCATGACCAGTAAGTTAGTAAATTGGTGTTTTACACCCAGTCAACCAGTGTAGTTATATCAGGGCAATCCATCATGACCAGGAAATGGCATCAGCTGCTCATGAGAATGCTGCACCTTAGTGGCAACACGAAAGAGCCTGTGAGAACTGACCCCAACAGAGACCGACTCTACAAAGTTCATCCGCTGGTCAGTGAACTGCAGCAGAGATTTGAAGCAGTGTACAAGCCATCATGTTACCTGGCTGTTGACGAGTCGTTACTGCTGTGGAAAGGTGCCCTACTGTTGTGCCAGTACATTCCGCTAAAGTGTGCCAGGTTTAGCATCCAGGCCTTCCATCTGTGTGAAGGTTCTGGATACACCTATATGTTCCACATTTACACAGGTATGTGAAACTTATTCCTGGAATTCTGTACAAGTCATTTTTTTCTGTGTGCCGTGTGTCAGTTTGTGTGAAGGAATATGTGAGTAATTTTTTCCATGAATTTACACTTCTTCATAATCATGTTATCTGCTCAATAAGACAGTGTGCTGACGATTTTGTGCTTTTTATTATTATTTTTATTCGTAAAAAAATAAGTTTTTTGTTTGTTTGTTCATCCTGTTTACTATAACTATTACAAAAATTTGAAAAAGCCATTCTGTAACAACTGCTCTGACTTGTTTTACACCTACAGGTGCTCAAGATGCAGCTTTTGACATCAACAACCAGATCCATGCTGATGCCAGACACATACCAATGTCCGAGAAGATGGTGGTCTTCATGATGAAGGGGCTACTCAACCAGGGCTACAACCTCTACATGGACAACTGGTACTCAGGACTGAAGTTGTTCAGGTGTGTATACCACATTGTATTGAAAAGCCTTATCAATGTATAACAAGTGCTGTCAAATATAACACAGCATTTTTGTTTTCAGATGCTGTTTACTTGTGCGCTGTAAGCAAATTATGTTTGTTACTTTGTGTGTAATTGTGGTTACTTGTATGTTTATATATACATGTTAATGTATTCATGGAAGAGTGCGTTTGCCACCAATTGTGAGACAGACTTTGCCACTCATTTTTGCACTGTTGCCTATTATGTTAACAGCTGTACATGTTCAGCAAAGGCACTGGCTGCTGTGCACCATCAAGCTGAATTGACTGGTGAAGGCTGTCACTGAGCTCAACATCATCACAAAGGGTGAGATGAAGGCACTGCAGTATGACAAGCTGTTGGCCATCAAGTGGTACTCGTCAAAGACAGTGTACCTGCTGAGCACAATCCATGATGAGACCACCATGCATGTCATTCAGCGGAACAGACCAGATGCCATCAAGCCATCCTGTGTTGTTGACTAAAATTCTAAGATGGGTGCTGTCGACAAACAGGATGCGATGATTGAGCCCTACAATGCCACCAGGAAAACTTTGCGGTGGTACAAGAAGCCGTTATCCATCTGCTGCAGATTTCCCTGCTGAATACCTTTTTTCTGCATGAGAAAGATGGAGGCAAGTTGGACTTTCTACAGTACCAGGGATATGTTATCTTGGATCTGCTCACTTCTGGTATCGCAAGACCTGCAGAAGCCCTGGTGCCAGATGACATCAACACTGCACTGAGGAATTTTGCCATCTCAAAGATCGGCATTTCATCATGAAAGTTCTACAGACTGAGAAGAGGGGCAATAAATCTGGCAAGAGGTGCACGGTGTGCAGTTTCAAGGGGGTGCACCAAGAGTCCACATACATGTGTGTGGACTGTCCTAGTCAACCTGGTCTGTGTGTCATGCCTTGCTTCAAGGATTACCACACAAAAATCAGCTACTGGCAGTGAAGTTCTTTGGTTTGAGCTGTTTCAGGATTGTCTTGTTCTGAAAGTAACACTGACAGTGAATCAAACTGAGAAGTGAATCAGTGTTGGCAATGAACATTATATTTTCTGAGGATTGTTGTGTGTGGATTTCTGATGTTGCCAGCTGTGGTAAGTGAAGATCAGTTGTCTAATTCAACTGCCACTGTGCATACTGTTTTCATGTTTATTTACTAATAAAATGTCTCTGTCAGGTCGTGTCTATAGAGAGTTTGTCACCCTTATTTTCTTCTCCTGTTTGCTCCTGTTCTCATGATCTGGCAAATGCAATGTCAACCAAAAAAGCATGTGCCGCAAAAGTGGTAATTTCAGTTTTTTTATATATATTTTTTTAACCTGAAAATGAAAACATTTTGTTTCAAAATTATGCTCATCTTCTAGACAAATGAATAAAGCTTCTTTTTTTTTTCTTTTTTTTTTTAAATACAACGTTTGTATACCCACTTGAACACGACAGGCACTACAGTTGTGGTTTTTTTTTGGGGTGGGTGGGGGGGGGGGTTATTTTCCATTGAAAACCCCTGAAATTTCCCTGGCAATGGTGGTTGCACAAACACTCGGCTGTGCTGGCAGTGAACAGGTTAATTTGAGCACATGGCACAACCATTTTGATTTGCTCCTGGATGGTGACATAACTGACATTGTTTCCACACATGCTAGCCATGTCCATGATGTCACAAACTTAGTTAACTAAACACAGAATATCAGCACTCAAGGGCACATTTTTGCAACTTTCATAATCATAGGCATAGTAGTGATAGTGTCAAAATTTGATTTTTGAGAAATCAACTGAAAAACTGTTGTGAGACCCATTTTTTTTACAGCAGTGTTGGACATGGGCCCATGGTAATTCTTCCACCAGGTCCCTTTAAAGTTTTTTTTAAAAATTGTGGAAATGTGAATGTGGGAATTGCACAGGCTCAGTCTCAGTCAAAAACATGGGCCAGGTACAAAACCAAGTGTTTATCATAATAATAATGGACATTTTGTATGTGCATGATCCCTAGCTGAATCTAGAGCACAATACGCTAAAAATAAAAAGGTTTGGGCCATATGACTGCCAAACCATGCAAGAATTTACATACAGCAATTTCAGTAAATAAACTAAAGTTGTAACTCAACATGATCAAACTCTGATCTTGGCACACATACTGTGTATATATAATACAAGTAGATATACTGCAAACACAAAAATGTATGAGATATTGCACACACACACACACACACACACACACACACACACACACACACACACACACACACACACACACGTGTACATGTGCATACAGGTGGGGTGGGGTGGCAGGGCGGGCGGCTTATTAATTATATGCAGATTTGAAGAGATGAGTTTTTAAGGCTTGCTTGAAAGATATTGATTCTAAGTGACAAACATCATACAGTAACAGGTTCCAGTGTGTTGGGCCCATGAAAGAAAAAGCTCATTGTGCAAAACTTTTTGTTTTCTTTACAGTTTTTGTGTCAGAAATGGAGCAAAGTTGTCTGGATGGATGGTACACAGTCAAGAGCTCAGAAAGACAGAGTCAGTAACTTTCAGAGAAAGAATTGTAGCACAGAGCTGCGACTTTATACTGGACTCTTGAGACTACTGGTACCCAGCAAAGTTTCTAAGACTAAAGGAGGGGTTTAATGTTTTCATGCTTGTGAGCTCTAAAGACAAGTCTGGCTGTAGAATTTTGGACCTTTTGGAGTTTGTAAAAAGGATGTTTTGGAGAATGTAATAGAAGAAAATTACAGTAATCAAGTTATCTTTCTAATTCTTTCATTAAATGCTTACCCGGAAAACTACAACCAGTACAAGGCCATCCAATCCCATCTAAACTTTTGTCTGGGTATGTCTACAGACATGCATACTTCCAACTGCAGACAGTTCATAAAGAAAAGGCAGGAACACTACAGGCCAGAAGGGGTTACTTTCAGCTCAGCAACTCAGGCATAATCACATCAAATAAAAAATGTTTTTGTTTTTAGTTTTTACTTCTTTACTTAATTTTAAGAAATACTATTCAACCCAAATAACAATAGCAAAAATAATGATCATCAATCTAACAATCAGATCCCCTCCCCCCCCCCCCCCCCCCCCCCAAAACACACACACACACACAAAACACACCGGTTAATTTCTTTTCCTGGCTCAATAAGGGGAGGCAATTTGGATAAACATTAAAAATGGATCAATCAACCAAACAGAACTAAGAGAAAAAAGAAAACAAAATAGTACTGATGGCTTTGTTTATTATACAACAGATAATTTCATTTTATATCCTAATGATTCATATGTTCTATGTACTAGGTTTAAACAGAGACAATGTAGAGTTTTTAAAAGTTTTTTTTAAAATGTGTGCTTCAGCCTTTGTGGCAATTTCTGCTAGATCTGGCAACACACATTATGAACACAAGTCCTCCTTCACACAACAGCATTGCATAAAACACTCGCTCAGAATTATGAGCTGCCTTTTACGAATTTCATTTTCTTTTCATCTGGGATGTCTTGCTTTGAATAACTGTCAGTGCTCTCCCTCTTTTTGTTCAGTCTCTCACCTGTGCCTTCTGCCTCTTCATTTCTCTTATCACTATCTTTATCATCACCCTTCTTGTCAGGTGATGCATCACCACCATCCTTTTCACTGTCTTTATCCTTTGAATCTGAATCCTTAGGGAGATCTGTGGCCTTGTCAGCCTCATGGTAGCCTAATCCCACATGCCCACGGCGACCACCAGCCAGTCGATGCTGCATGCTCTGTTCGTACTGGTCCTCCAGCTCATGTTGCAGCTTCTCTGTATTGTTTGCTGGAGGGGAAGAGACCAATCAGAATAATTATTTCACAAAATGCTGGGCATCCATTAGTATCTTCTGGGTAGTATCTCATTATTAGCAAACCATCTGGCATCGTATTTTATTATTATATATATAAATATACACTCTATGATACATAATGGGAGGGTAATATAAAATTATCTTAATGAAACAAATTGAGTATGAGGAGATTTTAACAGTCACAACCATGTCACCCCACCCCCAAGGTAAACATAAAAAGTATGCTACACCACAAAGCTGAACCTCTATTTATAAGTATACTTTTTTTTTTTTTTTACAGTTTCAAACAATACTTCTATTTAAAAAAGAAGTTTAAAGTCATTCAGTGCAATAATTTCTAATAAAAGGTTGCATATGCAGGCCAAAGGGAGATCATTGTCTCATATGCAAAATATCTGATCTTTTCTTTACATCCACACAGATTAAAAAAATAAATCAATGTTTTTTTAAGATTTTTTACCTGCTATAAAGTTGTTTTAAGTGCATAAATCAAACCTAACTTTGGAGCTGCAATGGTTAAAAACATGCACTTACTGCCCCTGGAAGGGTCAGGCTTGTGATCACCAATGACAAATTTCCCATGATGCTCTTTCTGAAAAAGATAAAGATTTTTTAATATTTGTAATATATCAAGAGCAAACTTTCATTCAAATCAGAAAGAAAAATGCTTTTAATACATTATCATTTTCACTCTCCTGTGGCCTTGAAAATGGGCTAACACCACCTAAATCCATACATTTGTGCAAAGCTTGACTTTTGACATGCATGTGTAGTTTCAAAGGACACTGCTTAGAATGCCAATATTAAAACAAAAGTTGGTTTTTGCCAAGGCATGAAATATGTCAACTAATTTTCATTATACTTACTAAAGGCATAATCATAATGTTCATGATCAGGCCTGTACATGCAATGATCAGTCTGAATCTGACTGCACAAAAATGTCAAATAAACAATAAATCCATTTTAGATTTGATTTTTGATCAAACTCATGGAAACTAGTAGGAAAGTATTAACTTAACAGGGGTAATCATTATACAGAGTTTGAAAGATTTCATATCACTCGACTTCAGGGAAAAGAAAGAGAAGCCAGTATTAATAAACCTTAATTTTGCCCACCCTGGAAATTATCCTCCTCAAAGTAACATATTATTATGTGGAAGTAACAAAAAGCAAATACTGAATGTGACACTGTCCATGTATTCACCCTTATAATAACTATACCAAGTTTGAAGTTAATCAGACAAGAACATTACTTGAGAACAAAACACAACCTGCAGCTTTACCCTTATGACACCACAGCAATCTTAAAATTTGGCCAAGGTCATCAGTTGGTGTAAAAGTTATGTTATCATCATGTACTCAGTTTCAAAGCTCTTGCTTACAAATAGTCACTGAAAAACACACAGATAATAACATCAGTAACAACAACAAAGAAAACAAAAGAAAAAATGAGTAAAAACTAAAATATTTTTCACTGAGCTGTGTCAGGCAGCAATGATTTCACACACATACTGCACACTGTCATTATAGTGTCAATGTCATACTCATACTGTGTCACTGTCATAGCCTCACATGCCTGTATGGTTTCTCAAACAAATTCCCAAAACATGTGATTCTGAGGGGGTTCTTCTTTGGTTCCTTTTTGTTGTAATATACATATAATACACTTTTGTTGTTTCCTTTTTTTGCTACTAAGTACTAATGGGCCTAATGTTTCAATCAGTAGCCTACAATCAAATGTATTTACATCTGTATAGTTAAAAACCATGAAGTTTTCATCCAGCTGATCAAATTACAGAACAGGGGGAGATTGAGTGGTTTGAGAATGCAACAGTGCCTGTGTTACTGTTACCTTTGCAGCCCCCATCAGTCGCAAAAACTTGTTCTTCCTTTCTTCATCTCCAAGGTCAGCTTTCTCCCAGGCATTTGCTGACTGAACCTGAAATAACAGATATTACTATAAAACTATAATAGTAATTACATTGTATAAAATAATAACAGTCTGAACAAGTACTGAAGTAATTAAAAGCAATGGTCCAACCAAATGATCTTATTCTTAAAGTAAACTTTCAGCACAGATGCTGAGCGTAGCACTAGCAGGCCCTGATTTTGGATGTAATTCATTCAGTATTTACTTCTGGAGCAACACTGCTATCTTTACTACAGTACCAGTGGCTACTATCATGATATTAAGTACTAACTACACATTTGGTAGGAAAACACCAACTAGTAACTTGTTGGCATCTTCAGTGTGAGTTGTTACTCTTCTTGTTGCATCAAATTAATGAATCTCAAGTGCTCCCATGCTTTTTTACACACTAGTCTGATTAGAACAAAAAAGGATGCAAGAAACTTTTACAGACCTGGAGAGTCCCATCAGACATATTAACTTGATTAAGTGACACTGACATTGACAAGTACATGTTTTCCCAAACCCCAAGGAAAATAGGACTACATGCCTTAGTTCACATCAGATTCAAACACAAATACACCAAGCACACAGCTCAAACCAAGTCAACAATCATGTCATGTCAGTGCTATTTAATTAGAGAGAGAGAGAGACATAGAGAGAGATTCATTGAAATTAGAATCATACTCTACAGTGCAACTGCAAGACCTTTCACACAGTTTCAGTCTTCTGGTTCCAAAAAGTTTGAAATCAAAAATCATGTAAAGAAACCTGGGACTAAGTAGCTCTAGCTCTTTGTTGTTTGTATATACTATGAGTATGACTATCATTCTAAAGGCTTAGAGTTAGACTTAGACATAAAACCAAATCCAAGACCAGAAAAAAGAGACAGAAAAAATGATGAGATAAATCATAAACAGAGTTTCTTGAATAAAGATGTGTGTGTCTAATGATTTAAAAAGTGGTACCATAATTTCTTTGCGTTTATATTGAATGTAATGTGTGATCATGCCTGCTATATATTATTTGCTTTTTTGACAGTCTCAGTTATAAAATTATATGCTGCTCAAAATTTAGGACTTTATCACATGATCAACAAAAACTCCCACTCTTCCAGGTCTTTTCCTATATCTATACACACTGATTGAAGATCCCTGGCAATGTGCCATCCATAAATTATTTGAATTCTGGATTATTTTCCCCAGCATGTAAAATTTTAGTTTTTACGCGTATCATTACTAAATTTAAGCTGCCTGTCCTTAGACCACTGCACTAGCTGATAGATCTATGCTGTTTTGCTGCAACCTTCTATGTTCATCAGACTGCACAGCAGTGTACACCTTAGTAAGCAAAAATCTTGATCAAGTGTTTTAGAGTTTCTGGCATATCATTAATAAAGTAAATAAATGATGTAGGATCCAGGACAATACCCTAGGGAACACCACTCATCACAGTAGCTCGCTACCTCTTCCGAGCACTCGCCACCGACATCGACATACCGAGTCCTAGCTCCTATCTGACAAAAGATCTTATTCCAGTGAAGAAGTTTCAAAGTTACAACTTATATTCATTTTTAGCAATATTGCCATACTTGGAGGTGGATGAAAGAGTGTCAGTTACAGTTTATTAAAAACAAAACAAAATAACACAACCACCAAAATTAACTCACAAGCAGATGAAGAAATATTCTGTACCTGATCTGCCCGTACTTTTGCAGAATCTTCATTTGCGTTGGTGTCATTAGATTTTGAATCAACAATTTTGGTGTCTTTCTGAGTATCTGCGTCAGTCATATTTGGAAAATTCAAACCGCTTTAAAGGAAAAGCTGGTTCCAAAACTATGGTTTAAAGACTCGGGACCCGAGCGTCCATGCAGCGCCGTACAGATAATGACTTTTTACAGAAATGTGAATGCATCGCTACAGGAAACAATCAAAACAATGCAGTTTAAAATCGTATACTTCCATATTGACTCAAATATAGCAAATAAGTTTGAAATGTGTGGTCCATGGTGATTTTTTTTTTTTAAAGATAATAAGGTTCAAAACACTCATAACATGGTTGTCATGATGGTTAATAATAATAATGATGATGGGAATGC
>OY757544.1:23367625-23440251 GCA_963584105.1 Alviniconcha strummeri
AGATGGTGAGTGCAAACATCGTGGTGTTTAATACTAAATCTTTCGTCATCGTGGGTTTTACGGGCAAAATACATTCTGTACATTTTTGATAGAAAATCATGTCTTATGTGCTGTCGTGTGGAGTGACTCTGTTTGCTTAGATTGTTGCGTATTTGGTGTTTTTTGAAGTACAGTGTTTCTGGTTTCATCCCAAATTTCTAACGCTTTGGGCTGTATCAATAGCACATGATCAGACGGTTAAATAATTATAATATGCAATCTTTTTTTCTTGTTGATGCCGATAAGGAAAGCGGGTAATCATGCTCTTCAGATTCCTGGGGTCGCAAAACGCAGAAAAAGAAAACGCTAAAAAAAAAAAAAAAAACGAACACAGTTGCTCGAACTCTATGCGTTTGCTTATCTTGGGCATTTTTGAGTATTATATATATATATATATATGACCCATTCTCAGAATGCCATCTATGAAATATGACACATTAGTATTAGTGGGTTGTCTAACTTTTAAGTTTTATATTTTCTGAAAATAAGAGCTAGAACTAGTAGAAGATATTTTGTGGCCAATTGTTGATGTTGAAGGCGATTTTATTGAAACTGCCAGATGTGACTGATGACATGAAAAGTAGTCAAAGTATTAACATAATCAGCATATGTTGTTAAATATACATTAACTGAAAGATGTGTGTTGCTGTCAGTGTCACCAGCTGAAATAAGACTTATATTGTTATAAAAGAAAAATTTTCATTGATTTTGAATGAAATTGTCATGTCTTCAGTAATGTCCAACAAAAGTCCTTTAATTATTTGTGCTTTACATTAAGCAAAATATTGACAGTAATTAACAAACACAGCTTATGCATGGTACAAATACTGTTTATTTTATATGCAGTATAACAACCAGGAAAAAATGCAGAAATTTCAATAATATCAGAGATTGAGATTTTCTTTGTCATCATCACGTCCAATCAAAAATCTCAAAACAGTCTAACAGACATTTGATTTATTTCTACTTTTTGATGCATTCAAAACTTTGACACCGCAGCATCATACAAGCATGACAGATATAGCAGGGTGCTAAAAACTATTACTGTATTACTATTATACATCTGTTATTGCTCGTTTCTTTTCTTTCATTGTCTTTTTTTCCCTCCATTTTTAAAACAGTCTCCAAATTCTGTTTGAAAAGCTGAAACAAGATTGGTGTTTCATAATTAAAATAAGCATTCTTTAATTAAAGAAGCATTTTGATGAAATCTCAGTCCTAATTTGGTAAAGTTGACCATGTGCTCAGTCATGATTATGACAGGAACTTGCTTTTTGTCACTCTGAACTCGTCGTCTTCAAATTTGAACAGTGTGCAACCGAAACTATCGGCCTTCGACGTGGACTACATTGTTGCCACATTGATCATTCCATACATGGAAATTAGCCATGATTTAGTCACTGAATAGTGTGAAACTTGTGTAAAAGTGCTGTAACTTGTAAGTGTGATTGGACGTGACATAATGTTTGGAAGTGATTTGTCGATGACAAGAACAGTAAATTGCTAACCATGCCTGGTTTTTGCCATTTTTTTACATCAAAACAAAGATGACTACTTCCAGGTAACCTTGTACTACAAAACTAGGATTGGAACATATTGCTGCATTGAGTAGTTTGTTTGGGTTTCAGATTTGATTGGGCATGATGACATGACAAGACACTATCGTCGAAATAAAAACATTGAGAGTAAAGCTAAATAAACCACAGAACAGTTGAAATAAATGATGCAGACTATTCCTGCTGTAAAGACACACACACTGATGGACTTGTTACAGCAATTTATTCATTTATGAGCCGAGTCAAGCTTTACATTTTTTATTCTGGCCGATGACGGTATGCGTCACCACCGATTGCCGATATTCAGTACTCCATAGTATAAATAACACATAAAATTTTTCACTTTTTTAGAAATAGGATGAAGAATAAAAGTATTATTCATCCATAAAACAATTTAGTTTTTGACAGAACTCAGTAGTGGCGAGTCACTTTAAGTTCGTTTAAACATCGGTGCCGGTGTGGAGTGTTTACACAAATTTCAGTTCATTCACACAAATAAACTGCACTTTCGCTCAAGTAACAAACACATGGTTATCATATGTATTTCTTTATTGAATGTACAACACAATAAAACAAAATTGAGATGCATAGCATAATCGTAGGTTTACTTTTAGCGTGGGCAAACATGAGACCATTAGTAGAGTTCAGGTTTTGAGAATGGGTCAGATATATGACTTAGTCAGTTAGTGCCAAAAGGTGTGCAAGAAAAGATGACAGGTACTAGAAAATAAAGTTGACAGGATGTGAGTGAGTAAAGCATTTTTTGAATGAACACGTGAAGTCATCCACCAGTGAAGGGAGAAGGCAGTGCCGCTCATCGTTCCTGAGAAATTTGACTTTCAGTGTGATTTGTGACAAGATGTTGAACATTACACATTACAAGCCCACATCACTGTGCTGCTAATCATGCAGTTAACTGCAAAAACCCAACTGATCTTACAAGATGTGATCCGCATGAGTATTACCAAGTGAACTGTTGTTGTTCTGTGTCACACAGAACAGCATGCTACGCATAGTTTGCTGTAATAGATGACGTTCAACATACAGCCAATTTTGAACATTTTTAAATGAATAAAAAGCAACACATTTTGAAACATTAACAGTTATTCTTTAATACTATAATAGAACAATATGTGACAAGGAAGATTTGATTTTTTCCCTCAAATTTAAGCTTTCTTGACATAAACAGCGAATGATGTAAGAAATATGTTGTACATTACTATTTCAACAAGATGTACAATGCTGTTTGTTTCTTGATGAAAATGATAAATCAGTAACTTTTTATTACTGTAAAGTATAAAGACACATAACTATTTCCATGTGAACAGTTTTTGCAGCATTAATTTTGTTGTAGTGGATAACATAACGTTAATGATACAACATGGTACTTTGTTTTTCATAACAAAATAAGTAATACTTATTATTTAACAAACAAGTAAGTGTTTTGTAAGAGAAGATGGAGCAAGTAAGAGTGAGTGCAACTTTTGCTGCTTTTGGGTGTCACAGGAAAACACACACACAACCTGTCATCCATGTGTTTCTTGGTCATGTTGACTCAGGTGCCTAGGACAAAAATAATTGAACAGTTAACTTAAAAGTGAAAATTAATAACAATAAAATATAAAAAGTTGTAATAAATATCACAGCCAAAGAATAATGCTATTAGTATTAAGATCGGCACCTTACATTTTTAGAACTCTGGAAGGCAGACAGGCATGGTCGCTATAAATATAATTATGTCGAACGTTATTATTTCCACAGCTGGTGTTGTAATCGTAATGTTCAACACCTAACTTGATGACTTTAAGTTTAACCTGTGTAAATTCGAATTGTGATATGTGATGATTTGTTTGAAGACGTAGTCTGTTAACAAAACAAACTGCGTTAAGTGCAGGCAAAAAATGTAAAGAGTGCGATCAGAATATACTGTTTATAACCAGTTTGCTGTCGCACATTACGATTTCAACACACACCCATGTTGTAAGAAACTTGGTGAAAACAAATTTACGAAAGCATCTGAACAAACTTTAGATCGACAGCAACAAAAACTCACTCTGTATGCTAACATTCCAATACATTCAAAAGATTCGGCATATACCAATATAAATATTGTATAACTGGAAGATTTGACTAAATCTCCACCAAATCTGCGATGAACATTTAATTTCTTTAAATAAAGTTGAACGTTACAGTCTTCAAAAATATTACCACACTCCTTTTGCATATCAGAACGTCTCTTCCATGCGGCCATGTGCTAAAAGCAAATGACCTGAATATGTAACATGGCTGACCGGAAGTAGTGCAAAAGCGTGAAAACTTTTCCTTTTGCTTGTTTATTACATTGCTGAACGTTATTTATTGCAACAATTTTATTTGGAATGGCAAAATATATTTTAAAAACTACCCAGACATTTGGCAGTAAAATAAAACATTGGCGCCTGATGCAGTGACGTACCACAGTGACTGGAGTAAAGTTTGGATGAAAGAGCAAGTCTGTTCTTTACTAGATTGTCTGTAGATGCTGGTCATGAAACATTTCAACACACCTAACGTTCGACCAAGGAATATTTCGGAGTCTCTAACTCCAAAAACAAAACTTAGTGATAATCGATTTTATATGCACTGTGTAAAGCGATATCTCCTCTGTGCAAATCGGTGACTGAGGTAATGTTTTGATTTGTCATGTACGTGAATGAAAGCATCGAAAGTACTCACCGTGAGCGTGTGCATTTTCAGGGGTCAAATTTCGTGGCGCTTTTCACTTTCAAAAAATATTTCTCTAGCTGCTCCAGATTTGGAGCTCATATTGTTTCTACTGTGGTACTGACCAATTATGAACACACACACAAAGCAACAACAAGACAAAGTGTTTGAAACAGATTTTATTGACAGTCTAAAACCGACCCCCCCATTTGCGCACCTTTTGGCTCTAAGTCATATACTCAAAAATGCCCAAGATCTGTACGACAGAAAAGAAAGTTTTAATTAAAGACTTAAGCAGCCTCTCTCGCTCAGTCTATGTCTCACTCTCAGAGAAGGTGTGAGGTCAGAGTATACCAACTTTGACAGTTGCCAGGCCAGGGTAGGCATTGTCAGTGTGTGTAACAGCATCTGCGGTGGTTTAACACATTTTTAAAGACTGCGTTTGCTGTATGCAAGTTCTAAAAAGTATTTTTGACCCCTGAGATCCTGGATGTGATTCGTTGTGATTTACTTCTGGCTCTGCATGGTCATTAGGCATGGAAATGTGAACTTAATGACATATACAGTGGTATAGTTTTGTTTTTACTATCTAAATTGCTACATGTCTGCTGTTTCAGCCATTTATAACTTGTCAAAAGGGAGACAGTTCATTTAAATAATGTGAGAATGATGTGGACACAATGCAATTGGGTAGCCTATGCTGTTTACTAGTACTAAAATACTAGTACTACTACTAGTAGTACCTCACATCATGTTGTGCAGTCTTACATTGTTATGTTACAAATAAAACTTACAAGCTTGCAAAATGCAAAACACAGTTCAGCTCAAGCCCAAGTTATTGATTCATTTAGTCGTAAAGCCATGAACAGTTGAAGGGTGGATGTGTATGTTTAACACATTGTATTGTGACCATTACAAAGGACAACTTTTGTCTTCAAACCACTAACAGTAATACTAACAGTAACAGTGCTTCATTTAACCATTATCCAAGTACATAAAACTGAAAGGTTCAAAAGAACACTATTTATTAGGACAAAACATGTTTTTTTGTTTAACCTTTTATGTGTTTGGATCTTGTTTTGGAATGCTAGCAGTCGCTTTTTCTTTTTTTCCCCATTTCTCTCTCTTTTTGTTTGTTTGTTTAATTGTTGTTTTAGACTTAGAGACTCAGAATTGAGGAAAATAGAAGACAAAAACTGACGTCACTTGAGATTGAAGTTTTTGTATTCCATCCCTGGGACTTGCTAGTTGCTTCAAGAGACAGGTACTGAGGTAGAATTACTAGAAAAGCTTCTGAGCGTATAATTTCCAAAAATCATCTGCCTATTGGGAGAGTTATGGTTTTGCCTTTTGCTGTGTTGGTTTCGGGGATGTGAGTGAGACATACGCGTAAATGCGTGTTTTGAGTTCGCCTGGAAAAAAGGGGGGGAAAAGAGACAGAGAGTAAATAAAAAAGAATTAGCGAACGAGCGTGATTTTGTGTGTGTGCATGTTTTCTGACAAATAACATGAGTTCCGCTGCATGACAAAACCCACAGTCGCAAGTTGAGACTCAGTTCAATCCCTTTGGTTAAACTTAGAGGACTAACTTACAGTTGTAACTATTGTTATGATTGGCCAAACGTTCAACTGTCAACCAATGAGAGTACAGATACGGTTGCGTTGCTGCATTCCTGTTGACCGCTCGGGGTCACGCTCATTGCAAAATTTTGCGTAAATATTGCATTTTTCCAGTGCCATACGCATTTTAGCCACATTGCTGTGTCACTGTATGCAAAATGACAACACCAATTAAACAGGTTATGGCTCACTGGTGTCCGCAGAATCACTCAACACTAGATCTACCTGCAAACTCAGTTTCATCTCAGCCTTGTAAGTCCAGTCAATGAAGGGCGGAATCTAGATGAAATAAACGTGTTGGCTACCGTAAATTTTGGTCTAGATAAGGTGACGGTAATACTTTCTCCCCTTAAAATCTGATCCATGCGCCTTATAGTCAGTAGCGCCCTTTCTGTGAATAAAATGTGCATGCTTTTCTGAAAAATGAAAATGATTAATTTGAAACTGAATCCAAATGAACCCGTATAGATCTGGAATAGATTGATCTCAGTATCAGACTGGCCAGAAATTGCGTATTTTGCCAAACTGGTCAGTAATATTTTCCGGTTAGTCAACAGAGGACATGATCCCAGACATGGAATTAGGAATGACCCAGTATGCCTAGTTTATCAGAGTATAATATTATCAGAATTTACTCAAAGGTAGAGGTCTACGAAACCGAAAATAAAATGCATGTCGACACTTGAATATGAGTGACAGAAAATGTTCGCAGCCTCGACTTCATCTCGTTACTCTAAATTGCACTAGGTTTGCCGACATTGTCTTCTGCAGTTCATCTTCGGAAAATGATGCCACGTACAATCATCCGATCTATGCAGACTTTGTGAACGGCAAATTTCCTAAACGTTTCCACTGTGTGTGCACAAATAGACCTGTTTATTATTTTGTCTGCTCACTTTATAGTCCATGAGCTACAATCAGGTTACTCCATCATTTTGAGTTTTTCTTTTATAAAACCTATACCTATTTTAGTGTTTGACCATCGAAAAAAATCAGAGCAGTGTTGCCAAACTCTGCAATGCAGTGTGTCCACCGTTGTTGATTTTAACTTGAGTAATAGTTAAAACTGCAAAAAAAATCGGCAAAAAGGGAAAATGTTTTTCACAAGATTTTCTTTTTAGGTGGAAATAAATTCCGTCAAGGAGCAGGGATAATTACTTTGTGTTTGGGCATATATGGATATGGATTTCTTTTTATATTCACTAGTTCGCTCAGTCAGTGGGTTAGTTGATTTTTTAACTTCTGCAGGCATGAGCTATTATGTAGTAAACTAGCATATTAATTAAACTAATGTTTGACTCCCAGGTTATAAGCATTCATTGGTTTATTTTGTGTGTGCAGGTGAATGTGCCAAAGAGTCGGAAGACCTTTTGCAAGGGTAAAAATTGCAAAAAGCACACCTTGCATAAGGTAACCCAGTACAAGGCTGGCAAGGCTTCCCTGTATGCACAAGGTCAGTCTTTTGTTATTGTAGTTGCTTGTATAATATTGTAAGTAACTTAATTGCCCTTAATAATTTTTGTAAATGTTTTTCTTAATCTTACATACAAAATTTGAGACACTGCAAGCTATATTTTAGGAGTAAAAGATTATTTTCTGCAGCTTTGTATTGTATTTTAAAAAAAAAGTGCATTATAATATTAATGTTATTTGTACGCAGTGTTTACAGGAATCATTCAGATACCTGTGTAACTGTCTGGCTGCATTATTGCTGCTTTTGAGATCAGAAGGCTGTTTTACTTTCAGTACCTCTAGAGCCTAAAGTCGGTTAATCGTAACTGAGCAGGAGGAATGATTAACATGTGCTTTTTGAACAGGTAAACGTCGCTATGATCGAAAACAGTCGGGATATGGTGGACAGACAAAGCCTATTTTCAGGAAAAAGGTCAGTATTTTGCTTGAGGTGGAAAAAAAAGTTTAGATATTGGTCAAAAAACACAATGGCATAGATTATTTCAGTAGTAAGAGCTAAGACTAAGAGAAACTTGTGTGAAGTATAAATATGATAGTAGCCTATATGGAGTTCTCATTTTTACTCATGTTTCGTCACCATGACTAATCACTTTGAGATCCATACATACAGTAAGGTCTGAAACATCAAATGTTAATTGTTAATGTTATGCCTTCCTGAAAGAAGACCTTTTGCAAAGAGGCAAATAAACAAGGTGATCCTTCCTGCACCCAAGTGCCTGTCTGTTGTTGGCTGCTTTGGTGGAGTGCTCTGAAGCTGGAGTTCTGACTGTGACAGAAGAGGCAGTGCAAGGGAAGGAAAGCAAAGAACTGCTCATGGGTTATAGATACAGACTGGACCACTTTCTCAATGTCCAGTGTCTGGATCTGTTCTGTGACAGCTACATTCTTGTGGTTGTTTTGCTGTGCCATCTCTTGTTGCAAGTTTTTGTTATCCTGCTCTTGTTTTTTACTTGTGTGAATTTTTGTTTGTACATATTCATGCAGCCCTTAGGCTATGAGGAGTATATATAATTCAAGTAAAAAATAAATATCGACTTTTCCTTGTAACTTTGTTTGAGCAAAGTTTACACGAGTATAACCTTCCTCAAGCTTCACATTTTCATACCTCTTTTTTATGACCTGGACTTGATGTTAGTGTTGTGCAAAAAAGGTTGGATACACAGCTGATTGTCTTTATGGTTAAAGATCTAATAATTGACACTAAATGTTCAGTTCAGCTCTTTCAAAAATATTTCCTATATCTTCTGAACTGTGGAACTTTGGCTCATTTCAGAGGCAGGGTAACCACCCTCACATTTTAAATGAATGCCAGAATGGCTGTTGATCCCATGTGTAATGTTGGTGTTGGTTGTTGATGGTGTGACTTTCCATTTATCTAATCTGTGGAACCTTTTTGCCCCAGACTCTGTCTGCACCATGCTGGCATATCATTATCAGTCAGACTCACCAGTGTCAGTGAGACCTGTTAAGAATAGAGGTCAATAAGACTCGTCCTCTGGGAGTTGTTATTTGCAAACTTTTGTACAGTCACAGGCAGGTTCAGATCAACAAAGAATGTGCGTAGGGCAGCAAATCAGTTTGTATTAACTGTACAACCCCTGGCCACTCGAGTGATTCGTTTGCAACCACTTATTTCTTATAAGGATATCAGCTCAAACTATAATTCAGATGCACTAACAACATTGTAGTAAGAGTCATTTATTTACAAATATAATTTGAATGTGCATGCATGTACAGGTGAAGAAGTTCTGTTGCCCATTAACAATAACACTTACCAGTACTTCAGCCAATAAGTTTTTACCACTATATACCAGGCATACTTTAAACAGCTGCCTGAAGTCTGACTATATTGAAGGTATTGAACATCTGAAGCTTGCACATTTTGTAACTGTGTTTGAAAAGTGATTTTAGGGGATATAAATTGCCACCATATCTGGCAGTCCCATATTGGGTGATTCAGGCAGGGTTGTTAACTCCCTTGACGTTTGCCCGGCATCGCTTAAGTCCCTTGGCTGCTTTTACTTCCGGTGCGTACTTTCTTCGCAATGGAAGGCGGTGACAGTGAATTTGCAAATTTTACATTGCCAACTTTAAAGGCATTTTTGGAGGCCTGTAGTCATATTGTGTCTGGCAATAAGTAATAACTTGTGCGTGCTTTAGGATGCCCCAAAACGCATTTTTTCTACGAACTTGTGATCTTCTGGTCAGCCAAAAACGACGCAAAGACACTTTTTTTCCACCCTCCATCCCCTTTCCATGGTAATTTTTGCAACTGCAAAGGTATTGGCATTTGTACTGCTTCGCGATTCTAGGTTCAACTTCCACTGTTATACACAGTGTGAAGCAACGCCTACTCAAAAATCGGCCTGGAAGTGCGCTGCGACCTCTCGCGACTTCTTTCGCGAAAGATTACAAAGTGCATTCACTCTAGCAAACCAGCTTTGCTGAATCGCCCAATAGCAAACAGGTGCGCCTCATTGCTAAGTTCTACCTGACTTCTGTTGTTGCTGAAGCTAGAAGTTGTAGAACAGTGGTTTTCAGTTTTAGTTTCAATAGAGATACACATTTTGTTAGGCTCAGAACTAAGATTATTTTTATATATATACACGGTACTGATTTGTGTCCAGGCAAAAACGACCAAGAAGATTGTGCTGCGTATGGAGTGTACATCCTGCAAATACAGAAAACAGCTGCCCATCAAACGATGCAAGCACTTCGAATTGGGAGGAGACAAGAAGAGGAAGGTAAGCGGTCTCAAAAATGAGTTTCAGTGGAGGTGGATATGGCCCAAGATGGTACATATCAGCTAGTTTTTTTTGTTTGTTTTGGAAATGGTGTTTTAGTCCATTCATTTCCAGTGACTGCATGATGGGTTGGGATCAGAGTATGCTTCCCCACCTGTCGGTGGAATGTTCAGTTGAATGTTTTTTAAGGTAGTTTTAGCCATGGAACACCATCCCTGGCAGAGCACATGAAAAGAGGGTCCAGGATTCCCTCCAAAGTTTTGTGTTTCCCTGGCATGTGAGCAGAGCTATATCTATTTTATGTGGGGGGGGGGGGGGGGGGTAATAATCAGCATCAATTTTCCACTCTGATCCGTGACATTCCCAGGCACAGACGGTAATGCATTTACTTCCCTTGTATGGTAATAAAAGGGGTACGTTCTTTTGGAAATTTTACATTTAGGGGCAATCCATCAGAGCTCTCTTCCTGCACTCAAGTGCCTGTCTGTTGTTGGCTGCTCGGGTGGAGTGCTCTGAAGCTGGAGTTCTGACTGTGACAGAAGAGGCAGTGCAAGGGAAGGAGATCAAAGAGCTGTTCATGGGTTATAGATACAGGCTGGACCTCTTTCTCAATGTCCAATGTCTGGATCTGTTCTGTGACAGCTACACCAGTATGAAGTGCAATGGTCATGGTAGTTGGTACTGTCATTGTGAGTTTGTTAAAATTGTAGTTCTGTGGTTACTGGTTTGGTTACTGAAGAGAGTATACCACCTGGCACCATTTCCATCTTGATGTGGGATAAAAGTTTTGTATATTATGGGCATGAATTTTCAGCTAATTTATTAGCAGTAAGTGGGAATAGGGCACAAAGCTGCTTACTTTCTGCTTTCTTACTTGTAAAAGTGCCCATTCACAAATTCCATGCATATCACGTGACACGACGTCATCAATGTGTGTGTAGATGCCCATGGTACGTTTCAAAATCGCAGTTAGAAGATTTTTTTTCTTTGTTGGATTTGTTTCGCAAATTTGTTTTTGCCGTTACGGATGTTTTACCCGTGACGCAGAATTTTCATTGCACTTTTAATGCATTTTAGGAAATAATATGGCAGCTTTGGTGTTCAGATCTCGGCATCGATAGTGCTTTGTTATTTATAGCAACAGTGTTTTCCCCAGTTCGCATTGTTGATCTTGTGCAAGTTGGAAGTGAATGTGTGTTTCATGACATGACGGGTCATGAAACATGCATAATGCTCACTTTCAACCATCATTATTGTACACAGGCATACTCAGCAGGCCTGAAATTAGCTTTCTTGTGCTTTTGCTTGTTGCAACTTTGCAAACAAATTAGAGATGTCTGAATATTTTCGTCTGGTATGAAGTAGCTTCCAACACAAGCAGTAGGGTATTGCCATTCCCATTTTTGGCCACCATTTTTGCATGACATGGGAGTATATTTTGCTAATAAAAAATAAAATAAAATTTCCCACCATGTTGCTCTCGTTGCTTCTTGGGTGTATAACAAAGGGAATTTTCTCCATTTGGTGTGAAAAAAAGGAACTGGTTTACAACAAAACTGTTGCAAAGTGAGTGACTACCAATTAGGACCGGCACTGAAGAAGAACCCATATTATATATATATATATATATAGAGAGAGCTTCTTTTTGGTGTCTACACAATGGAAGGCAAGTTTCATTGAGCTAAATTTTTGATGGTGTTGAAATAGTCACTCCAGCACCAGCAGTCTGGGTTTTCTTAACAGGAAAGCAGCATGTCGTAGGTGAGGAAGAGGTAAGTGCTTAGTTTGTAGTAATATGGCAGATAATTTAGACGTGCATGGCCATTTATTGAAGTGCCGTGATGTGTTGAACTTACATGAAACCATAAACTTAGTTTTGTTTTTGTTTTTTCTGTTGCAGGGCCAGATGATCATGTTCTAAACTGGATGTACAAAATAAATGTGAAGAAGTGACTGCCAGTATTGTGTGGATTATTGTCAAAATGTTTTCCATTTCAACATCCTTGTTGCATGAATGTGGAGTGAAAAAAGTGGATGTTTTTTGTTTCTGTCCATTGTGAAACTGTTGTATGAACTGAATGTCATGTAAAAAGTATGGCTGATTTATTTTATTTTATAAATGTGTGTAGATTAATCCTCAGTGTTTCTCTGTCACATACAACACAGTATATGGAATATGTAAATTACCTAATCACACATGGAGCCATTTTTGTGCTGGACACAACACCAGAACCTGAAGCTCTTGTTTATTCAACGACACCCCAAAGATAACATTCATCTTCATATTTGCAGTTGTTATCGCCAAGATGGCAGTCAGAAATTCCTGGGACATTTTAAATGCCATTTTTAATAATAAGAAATCTTATATAGCGCTATTCTCTAACCAGAGTTAAACTCACTGTGCTGTACAAACGACTTAAAAAAACACACACTAGCATACATTTAAACAAACAGAACCTTAAATATTGTAGTCTACTATTATTACCTAGCAAACAATATATACACACAGATGTGCGTGCACAAGTCCCCGCTTGTCCACTCACATTTTTGATCACAAGTGTCACCCGTATTATTTAAGTTGGTTCGTATCTTGCGACAAAAAATGGGTTTCATTATAATTGTGTTTTTTACTGAGATCTAGCCAGTAGCAACATGCTCCAATGGCAAATGAACCCACCAAAGTGCTGTGTAGACATGATACCAGTCATTTGCTCGCATACACACATCTGGCACCACAGATGCAGTGTGTCCTCTCTGGTGTGGCACCTAAATGCCACTCTCCAGTACTAACATCACAGGCTGCCTATGCGCTTGTTCCACTATCGTTACTGCTTGTGTTCTGTACTTCTTGGTTGCAACCTTGTTACTAAGAAGTGCTTGTGTTAAATACACCTGTGGTTTCTGTCCTACATCCATGCATCCAATCACCACATGCTGCTAGGTCAGTGGCCTCGTTAATGGGTGATAGTTTAAAGAAACAAAAATGTACAGAAAAGAAAGATTACATTAGCAAAAGTTGAGTGGTCAGTACATAATTGTCTTGCTGACAATGGCTCTGATTTAAGTACAGGCATCTTTGCTCAGAATCTAGGTCAAACATAAAAGGAGCATGTGCATACCGAAAGGTGCAAGTTTGATACTCGCTTTTTGTTGCAAATTTTGGTTTTATATGCTAAATAACCTTAAATGCTTCCGATATTTTGTGAACCAAAATGATGTTTAAAATGTTCAGGGAATTTCTAACCACCACCTTGGACGTTAACCTTGCAGCACACATTTGATGCACTTAAGTAAGTAAACATGGTGCTTGACGTCCACAGAAACCATAAGGTTTATTAGGGAAGGGGTTATGGAGGGGGGGGGGGGGGAGAGGGTGATTATATATGCTTCGCTACACCATCACCACCAGAATGATTTCCGCATTAAGGTGGGCAGCGATGAAATCCATTTTACTGTTTCATAATTGTGAGGGACGAAGTCACAAGACGGTGTCCATGGACCACAACTTGTGAAGAGAAAGCCAAAGCAGATTCGAACCGAGGTCCCTCTGCTTACCAGCCTAACAACTTACCACTAGGCCAAACTGGCTCTCGATGCACTTAATACTAAGTGTAAATGTAAGTACTTGCCTGAAATGGCAAACATGGGATGGGGAGTGTCCAAGTTTCACACATAAAAATCGTTGATTTGCACCACAAGCAGAATCAAATTTGAATGGTGGCAAAGGGATTGTTTGAAGTTTTTTTTAAATGTGACTAACGTCACAATGTGGTTTAAGACTAAAATACTGCATGTCACTTGAGGGCATTACCCTGTCTTGATATGGGGGGCAACCTCTGCAGGTAACTGCTGTCCTTACTGGATCAAAACAAATTTACAGTACCTCAAAATAATTGTACTGCCTGTAGTGCATACATTGTGCCTCACAACTGGAAGGGAAGTAACTGCTGCTGTGCCAAGCTGCTTTGCTGAGAAAGAAAGGAAAGATTCAACTTCACCTTGCACATACAGAAAGTATATCCATGTCCAAAATAAATACTAGCGCATCACTGCATAGCTGTTTCCACGTGCATAGCCATACCTTCTTTTTTTTCAACCATGAGAACAAAATGTGTGCAGAAATGACTGGAAACTGTCTTCACTGGGCAGATAACTTGTACTCCTGTGGAATGTCT
Source organism: Alviniconcha strummeri (assembly GCA_963584105.1). Taxonomy (NCBI): domain Eukaryota; kingdom Metazoa; phylum Mollusca; class Gastropoda; family Provannidae; genus Alviniconcha; species Alviniconcha strummeri. The sequence continues at coordinate 23,381,936 of OY757544.1, forward strand.
GCAGACAGAATTGCTTCTCATTGTATCAGTTCCAAACCCAGATGCCATGGTAGATCCACAGTATGACCAAGTGAGACTGAAAGAATGAACAGGAAATGCTTTACATTTTGCATTACCAATCATATCAATACAAGAAATTTGTTTACCAGATATATATATTTTCATACTGGAGATCCAAACAATCCAGTGGGCCAAAGTGAGCACAATTCTTCAAATCATAAGTTAAACCAAACTTGAATATGTCATCTGTCAATATGGTGAGTTATAACTTACATGCATAAAAAAAAATTGAAAGATAAGGCAGCATGACTGATCAGGCAGTAAAGTAGTTTACAGATGCTAGTACAGGCAAGAGTTATGGGAGTGGGCCTAGATCAGCACAGAATATTGGTCCACAGTGTCCACAAACACAGTGTGCAGTATCTGTACAGGAGTTTTCATTGTATGGCACTACTTGAATAGTAACAAATTCAATGACAGTATTATGTTCAGACTGAAGATTTGCTCAATCAACACTTTTAAGACCACCCTAAAATCAGCACAAGGGGTCATCCTTGGTCAGGGTTACATGGTGGGGGGGGGGGGGGGTTCTAGAAAAACTGGTCTCAAAAAAGAGTTGCTCATTAGGGTGGTCTTTCATCACGGGTTTCACAATCCACTAATAAATATTTATTTCAAAAATTCCTTGCTACCACAGATATTAATAATTATAATAATAGTTTTTTTTAAAGCACCACTTTCTAACACAAACCCATTGTGCTGTACAAACAACTTGACAAAAACCACACTTACATTTCAACAAACAGAACCCTAAGTACAGTATTCCACAATAAACATAATTTCCCAGGTAACTGACTATTTAAACATGTATACATACACGCCTACACAAGTAAACACATGCACACCAATTGGTCCCCCATCACCCACTCATATGCCCTGCAATTAGTGAATTACCAACAATATATCAAAAACTCCCTTCAGGTCTCCCCCCCCCCCCCTTCCTTTGGCCAGCTCTAACCTGCACCCCCGTCTCCCCTCTCTCTATTCATATGCTTCTTTCCACAGTCAATGACCTGTATACAGATATGCCACCTATTATTTGAAAAATAAAACTATTAGATTCTTGTAGCAAGTGGTACACAAACAGATTCGTTGAAAGCTAGAGAAAACAGATGAGTTTTCAACTGAGATCTAAAGCAGGCAAGTGAGGGAGCATTTCTCAGATGAGCAGGCAGCGAGTTCCAGACACGGGCCAAGAATGTAAATCAGCACTGAGCAAAAGTTTTCAGATTGGTTTCAGGGATTTTGAAAAGCTTTTCATGAGAGGATCACTGAGAATGAGATGGCTAATAGACACCAAGAGATGCAGACACTGTTAATCATATACTAACAGAACACCAAAATAAAGCTTAACAGACAATAAACACTGGAAGAACAATTACACACAAAAAAACAACAACAACAGACAAATGAAGTAAAATCTGATTTTCAAGTGGGGTGGTTGGGTAAGTTTGCACATTTTTGTGTGTAGAAATCCATTGCTAACATCATTCTAGTTAAGACCATCAATTTATGTGTTTACATCCAGCACAGTATAATCAATGATATTTGCAGTACCATTCACATTGTACAAAACAACAAATAAAAAACAAAAAAAGCAAGATTTTGTGAGAACACATTGTTAACACCGTAAGTGTAAGCAGTATCTAAATGGCACTTTGGCATGAAGACAACACAAGAAATGATTGAAATATAATAGATACTGTATACTATTGCTAAGATCTGTTCTGGAAATACTTGATGTTAATTTGAAAAGAAAATCTGGGCCAAACTGAAAGTCTCAAAAGGAATCTCAAGTGTGTGTGATCAAATACAATTTTATTTTAAATATGGGAGTGATTTCACTTATGTGGTACTTTAAACAAAGAAATCAAGAACTATGACTTTCACTGACCATATACAATAAAAACATTTAGTGACACATCACATGAGGAAACAGATGCCATGCATTCCACAAAAAGTCTCTCTGCAATCCCCAGTTATGGCATGCCTCTGCTGTCCGGAATCAAATAATCTGAGCAAACATACATTTCAAATAAACTAAATTTTAAAAGATGCTGATGCAGTTACACACACATATATGTTTCCCCCACAATCAGCAGAAAGGGGAATTCCCAGCTTTGGTTGTATGGAACTGGCAACATAAGTTGACACTCTTATACAACCAGCTTGTCAAGTTCCTCCTGTTTTGATCCGCAATAGAACCTTCATAGTGTTCCACTCCCTTTCTGCTACTAACAGGTATGAGATTTCAACATATTATACTAAATTATAGTTATAAAATGTTTCTTTTTCTTTTTTTGCCCATTCAGTCACATGAGTGGTCCACAGTCACGTGCACCAAATTCCATTTCACTGCAGTCAGTAATGTACCTGTATGCTCATCAAAGACGATTGTACATTACCACTGAAAGTGGCCAGCATAACACTAACAGCTTCTTTACTACTGACTGCCCTTGCCAAAAGTTTGTAGTTGATATATACTTGTAAGCACTTTAAATTTGTTTTAAATTGCAAACAATGACTCATGCTTTCAAATGATTCAGTTTCATGATGCAGACTTGTATTGTTCATGAATGTAATTTAGGTGAGATTCAAATGTCACTGCACACATCTTTTTGGAACCCCAGTTCATATGCAGACTTGTATTGTTCATAAATGTAATTTAGGTGAGATATTCATTTCAAATGTCACTGCACAAATCTTTTCGGAACCCCAGTTCATCTTTAAAAATACAAAATAGTCCACAGAACCAAGCCTGCTGCTAGTCTACCAAATACAATATTTTGATTTGAGCACCTGAAAATATTCTTCTGGAGGCAGTGGGCACCATTCACGTTTCAGCAGACAAGACATGGCTGTTGCGAACTTGTCTTTTGAGAAGTTCTCCTCTGTGTATGTCTGAACCTGTTGTGTCAGTCTAATACTCTCAGGAATGTAGAGATCATACTGGATCATGTCATCACGAATGATGGGGTCTTTGAGGTTTGGGTTGAGCTGCACAATCAACAAGATGGTACTTGAATGGAGACAGTTTTTGACTGCGAGGGTGGTGAGCTTGGAACATTTTTGGATGATCTTGATGATGTCATCATCGGCCACAAGAGGTTTGAACTGGTAAGATCTCTCAACCAGGCTGAAATCAACAAATGTGGAAAGTGTTTCAGCAAATGGAGTCAGGAGCATGAGAATGCGGCTGAACTCGAGACTGAAATACTCACAGCAAACGAATGTGGCCAGGGGCATGCCCGGGCACACCACTTTGGAACAGAGGTCCATGAGGTAGCAGTTCACTGTCAACTTAGCTGATGACTTAGTGATTTGCCTCCATGTGCTCTCTGGCAGGTTGTGGAAATCAAACTCCCACATACCAGACTTTCCAACAATGTTCAGCGTACGAAGAGATGCTTTTGCCAAGCAGCTCAGCCAGGCACATTGTATGTGTGGAGGAAATATGGTCAACTCTGTCAGATTGACCAGGTACATGAGTGAGCACAGACTGTTGTCTTGGAATGAGTTCACAAAACTCAGCTTCCTAAGGCATCTTGCATTGGCAGGGCCAATAGGAATGGAAGAGTTCTGTGTATCACCTTCAAAATATATGTTCCTAAAGTAGATTTCCTGCACATTGGCATTGCTGGTCAGGAAAAGACACAGAGTCCTTTTGAAGTCTGGGGGCAAATGAACGCTGCTGTCATATCGCTCCACAATGGAACACTTCAGATTGTTAGTGTCACAATAATCTGCCAAATAGAGCAGCACATCAAACGACTCCTGGCAGTACAAAACGATGTGAACTTGGGAAAACTTCTCACCATAATCCTGGATGATACTGAGGTACTGTTTGTGGTTGGAGCGAAGCTGTGCAATCATGTTCTCCACATCAGTTGGTGTACCTTCAGGATGAACAACTCCATAATCAAAATGTCGCCAGATGAGAGGATTAGAACTTGCTTTGAGCCAAGCAGAGCAAACCTGGGACATATTCATTCGATCCAGGACAGGTAACATTCTGAAAATGTCTGTAAGAATTAATTCGGGTGTGCTACTCCAGTCTATATGAGGTACTTGTGTACTGAGCTGTGGAGCATCTGTGCCAAGCTGTTGTTCATTTTGACTATTATCAGCATCACGGTCATGAAGAAGTGCAGCCATCTTGTGTTAACTGACAGCTGAAAAGAAAAAAGAAAAAAAATCGCTTTAATTTGAGAAGAACATGATTAAAGAATACACTAACAGAGAGAGACTTAAGAGAGGAATATGCAATGTAAAGATTCTTTGGCAGTTAGATCCAAACACATAAAGGTTCAAAAGAATGCTTATTTATTATGACATGGACACACAACATGCACTTTTTTGGGGAAATCCCCTTTGTCAAATTCCCCTGTTAAGTGTCCTTTTGTGGCTTGATGAAGGAGATTTCCCCAAAAAATTGCATATTGTGTGTCTGTCTCTGTGTCATAATAAATAAGCATTCTTTTGAACCGTTTTGTGTTTGGATCTTGTTTTAGAACGCTAGCAGTCATTCTGTTTCAGATTTTTCTTTTTCTTTTGCAGTTAGTTTGGAACAGAGATCCATGAGGTATGTAGCAGCTCACTTTTTTTCAGCTTTGTTGTGCTGCATGTCACTGTAACTATCCCATAGCTGTCACCCCTTTTTGGGAGTAAACCTTAGTCTAGAGTTTATGAACCTGTATTTCCCTTATGCAGGCCAGGGTCTTTTGTTTTTTTCGCTGTACTTTGAATTTCAACTGGCACTTGTGGCAGTGAAAGGAAGAAGCAATGTACGAAATACACATGATCAACTTCAAATCTCACTTCCGACAAGATTTCTTAGCCTACTGCACTAGGCCAGTCAGTGTGCATTTTTTAGGCTGCTCATCTGACAGTTTGTCAATCTTTTTTGCTCAGTTTAAAACAACATCTCATGAAAATTATGTTTTCCTGTACCCATTTTTCAATATGGCCATATCCCCCTAAAATAATGATTTATTTTATTTTATACCAGTAAACTGTATGGGCTTACAGGTATGCTACCCTGTCTCCATATGTTCAGCTTGTCTTCCTAAACATTTGCCCCACACCTATTTGATATCGTACAAGCCATTCAAATGAGTGTACTGTAATACATGCATGGCTGCTTGTAGTATACTCATTTGAGTGGTTTGCTGGCTGTTCCAACTTGTCTGCTCAATCATGAGTAAAGTACATGGAGATTTATGTGGATGATACATTCCTAGGGTTGATATAAAAAATATATTTAAAAACGACAACCAACCCAGGCTTTTTTTTGACTGTTACATTTTGTCTATAATGTAAATCCATGTGATGTTTTCGTTTAACCACCTTTAGTGCCCTTCGATTCCATAAAGTTTAAGAATGGAAGAAGCAGTTCTGGAAGTCTTTGTAAGTATAGTTGGTGTGCTATACACTACAGTCACATGAATGTGTTACATCTTGCTCATCTATATATTTGTGAAAGATTACGGTTAACTTTAGAACTCTTTAGGAAAATCTGGGCTGGTAGTCAACTCTGCAGTATGGGGCAGGGTATAGACCATTCCCACGAGCAAGGCAGGAGTTTGGTATGAGTATAGCCCCATGCCGAGTGGTACGTCATCTCGGGCTGGCATTCAACAGCGGTGAGTGCAGGGTCATTTCACTCGGCAAACATTAATTTTTAGATTTAAAAGTATGGTTGAAGAAAAATGGACAGCTGGTCAGGAGCACAAAGGCAGAACTTATCAGTTGTAATATATCATACTTTATTTTCCCACAATGAGGTGTGGTTTCATCAGATGGGCTTCAAAAGGGAGAAAAAAAGAGAGAAGAGAAAACCTGAACTCGAAAACTTTATTTTACAGGGATTGCAATTTAGGTTCAGTCAAAAACCGGTCTAACTACCAGTCCTTACTAAGCTACTGATGAGTAAATATAAAATTACAGGCATCATTTAGAGAGAGAGAGAGAGGAGAAGACGAAGAAAATGTGTGTGTGTGTGTGTGTGTGTGTGTGTGTGTGTGTGTGTGTGTGTGTGTGTGTGTGTGTATAAGAAAACCCGCAAACAAAGAAAACATAGAAGTAAATGTAAATATAAACACTGATGAAAATGAAATATAATTATATATATATAATAAAGAAAATTAAAAAGAGAGAGAGAGAGAGAATAAGAACAGACAAAAGTATAAAGACAGGTAAACAGGCATATTCACACTAAACACACAGGTAAACAGCTGCTGTACTCACAGTAAACACACACAGAAACAGGCGCAACTCATAACAGTTGTAGCAACAACCAAGTATTACACATAAATGCAGCACTGAAGACTGCCAGCATTGACAAATTAATTCATAAAGTTAATTCATCAGCAGCCAACCTAACCTGCATTTTAACAAATGGGATTTGCCTATCAGTTTGTCTATATAAATTATCATGAAGGATGAATACGTAGAATGTACAATGTCAGAAAACACTGGCACTACTCTACTAGATGAACCTTCAGTTCTTGTCCCATTTATTTTGAAATTATGTAATGTATGGCAATATTTTGCTGCTTCTGTATTTAATTTTGTGAGTTACAAGCCAGGGACTTGAACTGTTAACTTGAAATACAAGTACCCAGACACTGAAATAGTGTGCAATACATTTCTCATAATGACTGATCCAATTAACCATCTGTACAAAGTGAGTGAAAGAAGACTTTTTTCTCATAACACTGAGCCAGAGAGAGGGAGAGAGGAGGGAGGTGAGGAGGAGAGGGAGACTTGTACAATTTGCAATTTCTTCACCTTCACATTATTATAGACTTGTAAAGATGTATATTAACACTTTGAATATATGGACTACTTATGATCAGTTTAATTTAGTTAGTAATATTAATAATAAAGATATAAAATGGGTGTGCAGAATGATTTACAACACACACACACACACACACACACACACACACACACACACACACACACACACACACACACACTAACACTAACACACACACACTAACACACACACAGTTAAGTGAAGTAAAGACAATGAAGAGATTGAGGCAAGAGGTTTAAAAATAGTTTTTGAGCAGGTGTTTTATGAGGACAGTTTTAAAAGAGGAAGCAAAATCATTTCAAGTCAGTCTCTTTACTTGGTTATTTAACAAAACTGTTCATAAATGGTAATAAAAATCAAGTAGACATTTAATGGTTTATTCACAGTTACTTGTCAGTTAGTGTTATCTTCCTCTTGGAACACAGAAGCACACGTATGAATGAAACTGAAAATATCATGAACAAAATGTAAAACCACAAAACTACATTAATCACTGTGTGAGCACTGCATTTGGTGAATTGCATTTTTTTCTTTTTTTAAAGCACCATGCATGCAGCTTGTGTGTGCGTGCGGGTATGTGTGTTGTTTTAATTGTTGCACTTTGAATCTGTGGCTGATTTGTACATTAATCTATAAAATAAGTAGAATGCATACATGTATACCAGTTGTGTGTCTATATATGTGTGTTGGAGGGGGGAGGGTGTGGGGTGGGTTGGGGAGGCATTATGTGGGTGTGTAAGCAAGAGATAGATGTACGGGTGTGCACGTCTTAATAACTGTATTTTTAATCTGTCTAAACTGACTTGCATATTTTAGCAGAGTGTGTGTATGTGTACTGATATATATATATGTAACCGAGTGTACTGTATACATGTTCCGGGCCATGACCCTATAACCTTTTCTTTCCGGTCCTTTTCCTTTTTGATTGGGTGGGGTTTTTATGGCCCAATTATCTAAGGTGTTAAAAGTTGTGTGCTGGGCTGGCAGCGTCCCTTTTCCCCCAGTGTCCCTGCAGAGGCAGGTTGTTTGTTTAACTGCTGCCGCCGGTGTTCATGTGTTTTCATCAGGGGAGAGCCTACACTGTTTCCTGGTTGGTTGGTGTACAAATAAAAGTTATGTTATAGCAACCTCTGACTTGTGACTCTTCATCCATGCTTCCAACCTGCTTCCCCTCAACTCCCCATCCCCACTCCCCTACAAAAGCTGGCGCTTGCGAGCAGGATTGGAAGTAGAAGAGTCATGATCGACCAGGAGACAGTGTAGCGGAGCTGTCAGGGGACACTGGCAGACAGTGGAGAGGAGCTGTCAGGAGTCACTGGGGACAGTGTAGCGGAGCTGTCTAGAGGCACCGGCAGACAGTGGAGAGGAGCTGTTGGGAGGCACTGGGGGCAGTGTAGCGGAGCTGTCCAGCACTGAGGCAGTTCGAGGGGACCTGACCACCGAGCTTCACCTACACTGATGGCTGCTTTACAACTACAGCAACAGGATCCGGTGCTTGCAGCCTCGACAGCCAGCCCTCCAACATGAAGGAACGCTCCATGCGGGCGTTGGTGCAGCAGTACCCTTGACGGTTCCTGAAGAATGGGATCCTCCGTCGTGGGCAGGCTGACCAACGTCGCATTACCCGTCAATAGCTGATTTGGCCCAGCTCACTTCGGCCTGATGTCCCAGGAGAGGTCAGGGGCTACATCAGCATCTACGAGAGGTGCACTGTGGTGCCATGCTTTAGGAAAAAGGAAGGGGATATGATGCTTGGTATGGTCGTTCGGTAATGCCTTGTGTTTGTATGTTAATGGGTTGCCTTAAGGGTCCTTAACTTGTGCAAACTTAGTGGCATCGGTTTAGATTTAGCATGTAACTTAACTGTCTTGCTATTTCTAGTGTATACCTTGCATGGTAGTAACGATTATGATTTAGCTTATTTCCTTTTGCATGGACCTGTAGTGTGTTAATTGTTGATGATGTTTTGTTGAGTTGAGGTAAATATACGTAGGTTGCATAATTGCTTTTGATTATGTGGATTGGATGTGGCATCTATTAAGTATGGATTGTTCTGGTAGACATGCTCAAGAGACGTTGAAGTATCAATTATACGTTGATTAACCTCGGGAAAGTTGCTTGATATGTACAAGCAAAAGGGCGAATCAGGATTGATTGTATCTGTGTTGCATTTTGTATATGTTGATTTGTATGCAAATGGTTATAAATACCCACCTTATACAATCGATTAGGGTTCTCAGTGAGTATGACTACATCTCTGTTAGTTGATTGTTACTCCGTGTATGCCACAACTTCCATTATTCATTTTCCTGAGCGGTGTGATGACCTTAGTATATGTTATTTCATCATGATCGAACTTTGATGGCTTGACCGCTAATCTGGTATTACCTAATAGCATTATATATGTTCATTTGAGTAGTAACGGGACACAGTCCACATCAGGTCACTGAGCGTTGTGCTGTCTATGAGTGAGAGTTACGTTTATTTCGAGTATATATATGTGTTAACCTTTATATAAGGCCCTGTATTCTCGTGTGTGCATTTCTCTAGCGAAATGTTTTATCGTACCGCGGGTCCTTCACATAAGGCTTGGTACTGAAATCATGGTTTGAGATGGCAGACATCACTTGTGTGCCGTTCATGTTGTAAATGACATGCAATGTGTAGTATTCGATTGTTGCAATGTGCACTGTGTTGTTTTATTTTTTTCGAACATGTTGTCTTGAGGTCTTGTACGGCCAATTGTGGAACGTCCTCCATTTTTATGTCCCAGATGGCAGTAGGTTTTTGAAATGCAATAAGAACAGTACTGATGTTTCTTTTGGAGTTTTCATCATTAACAAAAAGAATCCTCTTTTTCATCCTTTTGTCCTGTTTTTTTGCAATGCGTTTTGGGTCTGTCTGGTTTACTTGGCTTAAATGCAGTAATCATTTTGCCCTTTAACTGCAATGCAAATCAGTCTGGTCTTTGGAGATGTTTGTAGTTAGCCAGGCCTTTATTAGTATGCTGGCAAAAAGGGGTACAGTTTTGTGCGTGGATGTATTGGGTACTACTTTGATGGTTTGTTAAGTCAACTCTTAGTTGCCCTACACCCTCCAGTTTTGCTTATTGCTGGTTATGATTGAGTAGGGGGGGATGTAACCGAGTGTACTGTATACATGTTCCGGGCCATGACCCTATAAGTATAACCTTTTCTTTCCGGTCCTTTTCCTTTTTGATTGGGTGGGGTTTTTATGGCCCAATTATCTAAGGTGTTAAAAGTTGTGTGCTGGGCCGGCAGCGTCCCTTTTCCCCAAGTGTCCCTGCAGAGGCAGGTTGTTTGTTTAACTGTTGCGGCCGGTGTTCATGTGTTTTCATCAGGGGAGAGCCTACACTGTTTCCTGGTTGGTTGGTGTACAAATAAAAGTTATGTTATAGCAACCTCTGACTTGTGACTCTTCATCCATGCTTCCAACCTGCTTCCCCTCAACTCCCCATCCCCACTCCCTACATATATATATATAGTAATACTAATAGCGTGTGTGTAATTAATAGTTAATGCACTAGGCCTACACTATTTGTTATAGTTTACACTTTTTAAAATTTCGCTTGTGGCCATAATTTGAATTTCCTGTGTTTACAGAGGGCAAATTAATATTCTTGATTCTTAAAAAGCAGTATATGTATAAATATAAACTGTATATTGCTGTAATGTACACTGTTATGATTTAGACCTCTTTAAGTTTAAAAAAGAGAAGAAAAAAAAGAAGAAAAAAATGAAGTGAGAATCCAAAAGGTAAAACTCAGGCCACATTCCTTACAGTTTACACTAAATTAGTAAGTAGCAGTGGGTGTAATATGAAAAAAGTTATATTCTGAACTACTCCAGGGATTTTAGATAGAAAAAATAATTAAATGTGTGCTTGTCAGTGGAAAGCAAATGTCATCAACACCACTGTCTCACTCAAACCTCATATTTACAATTTGCCATATAAAGGCACAAACACACTCAAACACAGTTGGCATACATGCACCAACAGCAGACTTTGGTCAGGATTAAAAATTAAAAATTACAAAATAATTAAATATATAGGGTTAGCGCTAGGACTAAACATACACCCCCACCCCAGTTTTTAAAAGCATCAGGATACTGAAAGAATTCTGTCCAAAATAAAGTAAATAAAATCGTGTTTTTTTAATAAAAAAAAAAAAAAAAAGCTGTGCAGATTATTGTGGCAAACATGCTGTCACTTTTTTGACCAGTTTTGCTGAGTGGCATCCACCTAACTTTCCGCTGTTTCTTGTCGGCAGTTAATCTGTTCAACTTTAATTCACATCCCTCCACCTCCTTTCCTTTGTAGTTGAAACAGCACACACAGTATTCTTCCCCATGGTAGTTATTATTTAGTATTGTGGTTGATCAAAACTATCTTCGCTTAGGTGACACCTAGTAGGCGTTGGATAGACTACCCATAGCTGCCGGAACGTCCCAGTCAACAAACTTCTGCCTTACACAGGGGCAGAGCACTCTTATTCTTAAAATTTCCTCTCATGGGAAAGGTCTGTTGGAGTGGATGGCCCAAACTGCAAGCACTGGTTTATGACATCCTCCCTTCAACCACTGCCATATTTAGTTACGCCATCGGGTCCCGAAAACTGTCAGCTAACAAGTAGTTTTTTGTTGGTGCTCAAACAGTAGTAAGTTTGTTACAAGACGTGTCATTTATAGCCACCAACAAAGTTTACACCAGCACAAATAAAACCATAATCGTTGGAATCGAGATGGAACTCTTTTTCTTTACCCGGGGTGGATGCAGCTCATGTTTACATGGGTGCTTGGGTGCTAGACTGCTTCCACAGTCATATTAGTACCAGAACCTTTCGGAGGGTGCTGGTGAGTCGGTTTGGCCTAGCGGTAAGGTGTTAGGTTGGTAAGCAGAAGGACCTCGGTTTGATACCGCTTCGGCTCTCCTTTCTCTTCAAAAAGGCTGTGGTTTGTGGACAGTCTTGTGACTTTGTCCATCACTTCCTACTGAAACATTAAAATGGCTCTCATCGCTGCCCATCTTAATGCAGGAATCATTCTGGTGGTGACAGTGTAGTGACAGGCATTATATGATCTCCCTCTCCCCCCAGCTCCATACCCCCCCCCCTTCTCCCCGTCCCTAATAAGCCGTACGGTTTCTGTGGACGTTAAGCACCATGTTTACTTACTTGGAGGGCGCTGACCGCGTCGCTGGACAGATGCGCGGAGATAAAGAGTGCCCCTTCAGTGGCGTAACCAAATCTAGCAGAGTTTGGAGGAAGGTGCCGGAACGTGGTGCTCGGAATGTGTAGATGGCCATGTCTTGGGTGTCTTTTTGACTGGCTTGGTCTTCTGGGGCTGTACTTTGTGTTCATAATCACAGTGATGAGGCTGGGGTAGAATTTAAAGAGGTTGTTCAGTCTGTATTTTCTTAAGTTTAACTTTAGCGGCGGTTAGTGACTTCAGACGGTCTTTCTCAGTTTCTGGGATATATATTTATATGCCACCCACATTACTGAGCTTCGCCCTGATATAACTGTCCTGGTTGGCCGAACGTTTAAAAAAAAAAAAAAAAAAAAAAACTTACTTAGGAACTTACTCCACATTACCGAGCACCTTTCGCAGAGGCGAAGTTCAATGAGTTGAAACTGAAAGTACCGACTCAACCTCATTTCTTGGCGGACTTGTTATAGGAGCGCACGAGGGTCTTGATTATGAAAAAAGGAAGCAATAAATAATCAACATTACCTGTTTCTGCCTAAACGCATACAAAATAAATAAATAAATTGCGGGGCGTGCTGAGTGTCTGATATTGATAGCTGTTCGTAATCTTCACTCCGACGGAGACGCCATTTTACGCATGTCACGTGCTCAGTTGTAAGGCTATAAATAGCCGGTTTGGCCTAGCGGTAAGCGGAAGGACCTCGGTTCGATACCGCTTCGGCTCTCCTTTCTCATCAAAAAGGTTGTGGTTTGTAGACACTGTCTTGTGACTTTGTCCATCACTTCCTACTGAAACATTAAAATGGCTCTCATCGCTGCCCATCTTAATGCAGGACTCATTCTGATGGTGACAGTGTAGCGATACTGAGAGATCATGAGTAGGGAGGTGGAGCTGGGCTGAGCAAGTTGGACGTCTTTTGCTTCGAGTTGTCCAAGTTGTTCGTCACTCATAACCCCCCCCCCCCCCCCCCCTAGTTCTGGCTCCCCATCCCTAATAAGCCTTATGGTTTCTTTGGACGTTAAGCACTGTGTTTACTTCATGGACCTGCATATAGGTCCATGGTTTACTTACTTACCCAAATAAGCTCAGAGCTCAGGAACTGTTTGAAAGTCGAGGTGCGGGACGTCTTGGCTGGGCTCCTTTCCCGGCCTAATAAGCCTATGACAGTTTCTGTGGACGCCGTAAAGCAACACTTCAACAACCCAAATAAGCAGAGCTCAGGAGCTGTGTGAAAGTTGAGGTGGCCGTCCTGGGCTCCCATCCCTAATAAGCCATGGTTTCTGTGGACATAAAGCAACACCTCAACCAACTTCAACTTGACCTAAATAAGCAGAGCTCAGGAGCTGTCTAGTGAAAGTCGAGGTGGCTGTCCTGGGCTCCCATCCCTAATAAGCCTACGGTTTCTGCCGGATGTAAAGCAACACTCAACCAACCCAAATAAGCTGTGAGCCAGTTTGGCCTAGTGGCTGTAAGGCGTTAGGCTGGTAAGCAGAGGGACCTTGGTTCAAATCTACTTCAGCTCTCCTTTCTCTTCAAAAATTCCGGTTCGGCTGCGGACACTCTTGTGACTTTGTCCCTCACAATTATGAAACACTAAAATCAATGGCTCCCCACCTTAATGCCGGAGAAGTCATTTTGGTGGTGACAGTGTTGTGATAGGTATATAATCTCCCTCTTCCTCCACCTCCATACCCCCTTCCCTCCAGCTTTCTCCCCGTCTCTAATAAGCCTTATGGCTTCTGTGGACGTTAAGCACAATGTTTACTTACCAAATAAGCCTTATGGTTTCTGTGGATGTTAAGCACCATGTTTACTTTAACAAGTCCAGGTGAGAACAAGAGGAGGGAGGTGAGATGCTCTCAAGAGAGCCCAGGACTGAGACTAGTGAGAGATCATCAAGCCAGGGAGGTGGAGCGGCTAAGCTGCTCAGAAAGTTGGACTACCCTTTGCTTCAGTCAGCGTTCCTCAACAGCCTTGTTGGCTATATACGGACATTGTCTTTGCCACGGTGACTCAGGTCCCCACTGTTGCCTGGCAGTGGTCCATGGTTGGTTGAGTGTTGCTTTATGTCCACAGAAACCATAGGCTTATTAGGGACGGGAGCCCAGGACGGCCACCTTAACTTTCACACAGCTCCTGAGCTCTGCTTATTTAGGTTGAAGTTGGTTGACGTGTTGCTTTACATCCACAGAAACCATAGGCTTTTTAGGGACAGGAGCCCAGAACAGCCACCTCGACTTTCACAGTCTGCTCCTGAGCTCTCAATACAGCCTCTTCGGTCTTTTGAGGGTTGGAGTGTGTGGATGAGCCACTCACTCTTCACCCCCCCCCCCCCCCCCCCAACTTTTCCGCCCCATCCCTAATAAGCCACCTCACTTCTGTGGACACAGTAAAGCAACATGTTTACTAACTTACATGCCGTAACTAACTCGAGCCAATTTGGCCTAGCGGTAAGGTGTTAGGCTGGTAAGCAGAAGGACCTCAGTTCAATATCACTTCGGCTCTCCTTTCATCTCTTCAAAATCACACCTTGTATTCGTGTTCTGTAGCAGTTTCAGCCAGAGCTTCCTGGCCATTATAGTGAGGCCCAGCTAGAGCAGGCAGAAGCAAAATGTTGATCCACCAGGTAAAATGTAAGTGTTGCACCTCTAACAGATCATTATGATAGGGACGAGGAAGCTTTCCTGTGTCCTGTGGTGTAAATTTCATGACATTTGGTTGCTTGTACACCTCACAATCAACGTTCATTTTTCATTGATTTTGAACTTTTGCAGGCAAAATTGCACTTTCTTCAAAAACAACAGGAAAACACAATCACTTGGTGCAATTTGGCTATTGTCACTATCATATTAAATATCTCATGCATGATATGATGAAAAAGGGCAAGGTGCTGGAAAGCAATGCTTGGAGTACGAGTCAAACGTTGAAGAAAGAGGCTGAAAAATGAGTTTTTTTGCAGAGAATGGTGTTGAAAGAGCTGTTTACAACTTGTGTTGGGAATGAATTTTGGCAGAGTAGTAGGCTTGTTTGGCTTTATCTACAAGGTTTGTTATTTTCTGTTCAATGGAATCATAGATTTGTTTGTGGATGGTGAACTTAGATTTGAGCCATCATCTCTCCGCCTGCCAACGCTGCTCCCATGTCAGGGAAGTTTCCCTCTTCACCCCCCTCCATACCCCCTGCCCCCCCCCCCCTCTCCCTAATAAGCCTTATGGTTTCTGTGGACGTTAAACACCATGTTTACTTACTGGCCATGTTATCCCTCATATGTCATTGCCTTGATATAACCATACCAGTTGAACACCAACTTACTTACTTACTTACATCCCTCATATGTCAGCCTGACATTTGAGGACATTCTGTTCCCATCCCTAACAGTCCTTATGGTCTCTATGGATGTAATGCAACACTGAACTTGAATTGAGGACATTAAGCCCCACATCATCAGCCCACTGTGCCTCACTGAGCGTGACCACTGTGTGTGCCCTACCCCCTTCTTTAAGGAATTAAATTTTTAATGTGTACACGATTACTGTGTAATCTCCATAGTATGGCTATTTGTCTCTGTTGTTAAAGCAACAAGATGGTTGTCTTCTTTAACTGTACATAGATGAACAGATCACAAACAATATTTTTTAACAGTTGCAGGTGTGTCATTGTTGTCATCCAGAACATTACCATGTTCTGGATGACAACAACACACCTGCAACTTGAAGCTGAAACATCAACTGACTGCATCACTCCTGAGCTGAGATGCTGGGTGCAAAACTTCAGCAAATTAAAGGAAGGCCTAATGACAGCTATATGAATGTAAAATCAACTGTGTGTGATGATGCCTTTGTGCTATCCTCATTGTAGGTCCACATAATTAAAGTTGTGTGACGGTGGACCTCCTTTTACCTGCAAAAATGACCTCTTGACCACACCTTTTTTTCTTTTTTTTAACTGGTAGTTTAGGTGCCCGGAACATGGTGACCCATATCAAAACTGCCCCCCCTCCCCCCCAACTTGTTAATTTCAATCACTGTTTGAAATGGTGTAGGGACAAGTGTATAATCTTGTCAAGCCAGACTGAAGAGTTTCTTACAGTTTGT
The DNA here is from genome assembly GCA_963584105.1 of Alviniconcha strummeri. Classification (NCBI taxonomy): domain Eukaryota; kingdom Metazoa; phylum Mollusca; class Gastropoda; family Provannidae; genus Alviniconcha; species Alviniconcha strummeri. The sequence continues at coordinate 23,398,139 of OY757544.1, forward strand.
CCCCAATATGCCAGCACATCTGTAGACATTAAGCCCCATACTACCCCTCCTATTACTGGCAAGGAAGGACCTCGGATCAATTCTGCGTCATCTCACTTTAAAAGCTGTGGTTTATGGAAATGGCTTATGCTGATGCCCATCTTAATGTAGAAATCATTTTGGTGGTGACAGCGTAGCGATAGGGATATATACTCTCCCTCTTCCCAGACATTACTGGTTGACTGGTCGTAAAACATCAAGTTACTGAATAACCAGACATCCTGGGATGTCGTCCCCACCAGTACCTCTCCAGACAACTTGATCAGCATTAAACAATACGACATTTGAAACCAGATGCAATGCCCCAATCATACATTACTACTGAATTTTTGTTTACATGGATCTGCTCATGCTTTATATAATTGCCCAGATTATTTATTGCAGACAAAACTTATTTTTGATCAAATTTGTTCGGTTTGGATGTTTTAATTTGTTAATGGTTATCGTGTTGTTTTAATTAATGCTTTAAGAAAGTGCATTCAGTGCTGGTGCAACTCTACATTGCTAAATGTTGTTCTTCTGTTTATGTTCTGCATCAGTGTCTCATTTTGTCTGTTACCAGTGACTAAGTAAACAATTAAATCAGCAAACTTTGGTTCATTGATCCAGTTAATTATTTTGAATGCTTGGATCATCAAGTCACCTCTGCATCTCAAACCTAATTATGTTGTGAACAGTTTGTGCCAGATGTAAACAGATGACACAATTGTTTTTTGCCAAAGCTGAGTAGGAAGGTGTGGGCAAATCACAGCAAAATTTTGATAGTTAGTTGACTGGGCAGACCTTTGGCTACAGCAATTTAATGCAGATAAATGTAAAGCGTTTCATCTGGGGCAAAATAACTTAAAACAGACCTACAACATAAAACAGCAAGGAACTTGGGAAGTGTGATATTAGGCACTCCAGAAGTGGAGGACCTTGGAATCCTTGGGGACAGCGGGTTGAACTTTTCCAGGCATGTGGAAGAACAGGTCAGCAGAGCAAACAGAACCTTTGGTCTCATAAAGGTCTTACCAGCTCCTTTAATGCAGATAACATGAAAATGCTCTTGTATGGCCACACCTGGAGTTTGGCAATGTTGTCTGCATGCTGCTCTTCCAAAAAGACATTGTTAATTGAGGGTATTTTGAAATGAGTAAAAAGTTAGTTCCTGGCCCAAAATATTTTGACTACAGTACAATGAAAGACTAATGTGCATAGATTTACCAAGTATGAAGTAATGCAGGCAGAGGGAAGACATATCGCGACATAAGTTATATACAAGTATACACATAGCTTGTTCAATACAATCTGTTGGAAATGCATGTTGAGACAACAACAAGAGGTCACAAATTTATAGAAGTTAAAAATGCTGAGATGTTGCACAAGCCTGCACCAGCACTTAACCTCCTTCAGAGTTGTACACAGCTGGAACTCATTGCCACCTGAGGTTTATGACACCGCATCCATGCAGGCTTTCAAGAGCAGGCTGGACTCCACTTGGCAAGATAGGAAGTTTCTGCATTGAGTTTTGCTCACCCAGGCAGTGACCAGTGTTGAAAGTTAAGGTAGAACAGCTTGGGTAGAACAGCTTAGGATGACAAAGACCAGATTAAGGGCTTTCAGCCTCAGTAAATCTGAACATTGTATCATGTCATATTGAGTCATGTTAATTTTTATAATTTTGTTTAAGGCATAGATTAAGCAGTTTCTGTCTATATTCTATGTTCTTTAACTGAATTACCGAAATTGTGAATCTAGTGTATGTGGCTCTCTTCTGCATGATTCTTCCTACAGGCTGACCCTATGCTATTGACGATGTTAGAAACCAAGAATTAACCAAGAACTAACTATATTTTGATACTTTTTCAAAGTCAATTGACTGCCTTCTCAGATATGGATACCATATATTTTATCAGTATTTATGTGAACATTTGTTGCATGCCTCATTTTGAGACGAGCCCTACGTGCTTCATAATGGCAACTATAGTGCTATCCTCTGCATCTGCATTCTAGTCTGAATGAGTGACTGTAGCTTTATGTAGCACATTTTAAAAATAATTATCCCCCGAAGTGGTTACTGCGCTGTTTGAGTGTTACACGGCTGGTGCCACATGAAACTGATGCCACCTTGGTGCAAGTTCTACTTACACCATGCAACCAAGCACCAGTTTACAGTGTCACTTTATTCGGAGCCACATACATAGGATGCATGCATGTGTAGCTGTGATCTGCTACCTGCACTTTTGGCTAAATGACCAGGAACTTGTACGTGCTACTGCAGTAAAATGGGGGTGGAACTGATACTGAAATAGGTCGGCACAGAAAGCTGACATTGGAGAAGATAATTCTCATGCTGCTCTTGCCAGGACATAAACCTAAGACCTTTACATCACAAAACCAGTCTACCACTGAGCCATCCTTCTCCCTTCTGAGTCAAAGATGAAGTCAAATTAGAGCTTTACAGAGCCTGATGAAGATTTCACTTTTTAAATGAGAACAACAACAAAAACCCATACCTTACAAGTCATAAGAGGGAATTAACTGAAGTGACTGTGTCATTGGAAATGTTTATTCCCCGCTGTTTTAGAGGATCTCACTTCAGGCACAGTGAAACAGATAGACTGGCCAGAGAACACAGCTGAATTAAAGAGGAACCTAGAATCAAATTAAGAAGCACCATGAGCCCTATCAGTAGAAGTGTAATATATACTCACAGCAATTTTTCACCCTGTTTAATAAAAATTGGTGTTTGTCAGAAGTGAAAACAGTGAGTCTTGCAATTTTGTATCATGATGTCATAAACTGTTTATGAGAGACACACAGATGTAGTATCTCTGCATAAACTGGCAAGGCATGCATTGGCACTGTTGCACAAATATCAAATATGTTACCATTAAGCCAAACTTCTTCCAAATCAGTAGCGTCCACCTTCAAATCTCTGAAGACGACACTTATAGTGCAAACAGCATTTTTGTTACCAAACCCAGAGAATCTTCAATATGCATATTGCTCTTTTTGCGGCTGGTCTAGGTTTACTGACACTGTCTTGTGATTTTGCCCTCACAATTAATGAAATATTAAAATGGCTCTCACTCCTGCCTATTTGAAACAGTGAATGTATAAACCATTCTGGTGGTGACACTGTAGCCTTAGGTTGCTGTCCCCCACTCCTCCATCAGTGCACCAAATCAATTCTAATTTGCTTTCTGTTTGGCCAAACACATTTTGAGGTGGTCAGTAACTTTATATATATATATATATACTGTTGTTACAGCCAAAGCAGTGCATTGGGAGCTCAGAAAAGTGATTGTTATGATCACCCCAATATGACTAAACAAAAACAAGGTTTGTCACCTTGTACTGCAAAACACCCCACCTGTTGAGTGCCTAGATACTGTAAGTCACTGTTACTGTCTTCATACTTTGTCTTATCACTTTGTTTGCACTAGATGTGGTTATTAGTAATAGTACACCCACACAACTAGTTTGGTTGCAAAAATATCAGTATTGAAAATACTGAATTGACAAGCATTCAGTCATGATTTCAACCATCACTGTGAACTTGAACACAGCAATCCAATCTTTTCACAAGACACATGCTTATGGTGTAAACAAACTAAATCAAAAATAAAACAGCAGCTCTTAAGGTATAGTAGAAACAATCATTAGTTTGTTCATATGAGCCCTCGCTGTGACCTCGGCCTTGATGGTAGTCTAAAAACAACTTTTCGCAAGGCTCATGACTCATGATGATGCATCACCATACTATGTCTGGCTAGAAAAGTTTAATAGGCCAGAAGACATCATCCTGACAAACATTTAATGATGTTTTGAACCTTTGCTGTGACCTTGAACTTAAATCTAAAACAAAGTTGACCACTAGTGTTCTGACAACATTCATTACATCATGCCTATTACACATGCATGATATGATGATCTGATTTGATGTATCATCATACAAAGTTTGGTTACAAAAGGTTCACAAGTTCAGAAAATATCCAAACAAACATAACTGAAATTTTGAATGTACACTGTGACTTCTGGGCATTTTGGTTTATTGTGATCTACCATCAAACTAAGTCTGGTTGCAAAGGAGTTATTATTTCATAAGGTGTATCAAAAATGTAATTTTCTGAGTATAAGCTCTATGACCTTGACCTTGAAGACAGCAACCAAATTGTTTTGCATGACACTCCAGCTTATGATCATGTATCACCATATCAAATTTGGCTGCAAAAGAATTTGAAATAAAGTTGACTGCTAGTGCTTTGAAAATATTCATTACATCATGCCTATTTCACATTCATGTGTTATCATTGACCATCACACTTGGGTTGGTTGCCAAAAAAACATTAATTCATAAGATATAGTAGAAACAGTCATATTTTGATTTTACAAGCCCTCACTGTGACCTTGACGCAACCTATTTTTTTCCAATTACACTCCAGCCCACAACAATGCACCACCACACAAACTTTAGTTACAAAAGGTTGAGCTGTTCAGAAGATGTCCGCTGGACAAAGCTGACAGACGGGTGGACGGACAGACAGACACATGGACATGGTGATTCCAATATACCCCCCTCATTTTGTTAAGTGGGGGTATAAAAAGGAATGTCAATCAAAATGTCAACAAGAACCTGTAGCATACTTTAAAATGATATAGCCTTATAAAAATACGTTGTGTCCAACACAAAGAAGAGACCAAACTAAATACTTAAAGTCAGGTGTTTTAAAAAGAAAAATGCCCTGCTTATTTTTTTATTGAACTTTGAACAGTTTTGCATGTGATGATTACTGGTACCCTATATTTCAAAACAACCATCAAGCATCCTAGTTTGCCTGTTCATACCATCACTTCTTTGATGTTCTGCACTAAAAGAACAGGCTCAAGCCACCAGAGGAATAAAGGAAGCTGTAGGCAGTTCACAGGTTGCTGCAAGCATTTAATTGATGATGGCCTTTTGTACATCCGTCCTGCTAATTGTCACTTTGGAACTCAATTTTCAAATTCAAAGTAAAATCAACAACAACAAAATTAAAACAAAATCTCAGATTTTGAGTTTTCTTTCTGGTCTCTTTTGAGAAGGCTAGTTCCTTAATTAAGACCAACCACAAAACATACTAGACAGAAACTGATCCAATCACACAAGTCAATACCTGCACTCTGGTGCAGTTTGTGCAAATTCAAATTTTATTGAGTACACTGATTTGTCTCCAGCCTATTCTTCCAGCTATATTGTTCACAATATGTCAGTCAGTCACAAAAGCCTTGATTTGAATGGAGAAACAACAAACACTAATTGCAGTAAACCACACTACCACTTGCATTCATGCTTAGGAATATATCCTTTCATTTTTGTATGCGCCAGGTGTATTAGCAAACAGAGGACACACCTGAATTGTAGCTGACATCCTAGACTTAACTGTAGGCAGAAATAAACAAAATTAAATGGAAACATGAAAGAAAACAAAAATGATACGCATAACTGCAATCAGTTCATTCTTCTCTGAATTTTCACTCCTTACATGCAATTTAGTTTGCCAATTTGGCCTGCTGGAAGCGCTCAGCAACATTCTCCCAGTTCACGATGTTGAAGATGGCATTGACGTAGTCTGGTCGGACATTTTTGTACTGAAGGTAGTAGGCATGCTCCCAGACATCAATGCCAAACAGGGGGATCAGACCTGGTGGAAAAACATCACAAACCAAAAACAGTTGTTGTTTTTTTCACTCTCTGCGCATAATTCTTTCCGCTTTAAAACTGCCTTTGTGAACACTTTTCAATGAAATGCCCCAATTAAATACCATTATAAATCAAGATCATCACATGTTGCAGCAAGATCTCTTGCTGCATGTCCTGCAGGCACAATGTCAGTACATGCCCACTTTCTTGCAATATGTCTGGTATGTGCCAGGATACAAAGTGTTTGGTATGTACCAAAACTATGAACTGCAAAAGATTCAAAAGTCAGTATAAAATACCAGACCAACAACATTATGTAGGTTGAGACGTCTATAACTTGTAAGATACCAAACCAACAAACATTATCTAACTTTACAATGATAATAGTAATAGTAGCAGTCATTTTTATAGTGTCATATTGCACTGACAAGGGTGAGCACATCCCGTTTACAAGATCAACAAAAATGTATACAGGTTATATAATATAAAAATCTCTAGAATAATGAACATAATATAGTTTTCCTTGCAAGCCCCCCTCCCCTCCCTCTCCTCATATACATTTGCTTGAGATCATTTGATAAGTAAAAGTTAAATCCACTGGCTTCATAAATGCTATACAGTTTTGCTTGATGTTTGATGTTAGAGTTGTTCTGACTGGCTGCTGCTGCCACCACTGCTAACAAGTGGCATACAGTCTGCTTTTGTTTCACAGCATGTAGTACCATGAAGTATGCTGGTGTGAGTTTAGATTACAGGAGACAGGCTGAAGATCAAACCAGCTTTTGCTTGTTTTTGGACAATTTTAACTGTGAAAATCAGCCCCCACCACCCATACCATCTTTTTTTTTCTTCTTCAGAATAATTTTCTTTTAATTCTAGGTTGAATTTGCATGCCAGATGTGGTGATTAGCCATAACGTTGGAAGTGTGTGTGTGTGTGTGTGTGTGTGTGGGTGTGTGCATGCATCAAGCAGACCTGTTCACACTCAAATACAGGTAACAGTACAATTTAAGGAAAACATGTGTTTTTTTAAAAGAAAAGTTACTATATTTTTTTAGGCACAGACCAGGGACAGGAGCAGCAGTACTGGCAGTATGCAGATGATTTGTAAATGGAAGACTCCACTATGCTCAGCACATATTTTTATCTTGACAGGAACATTTTTTCCCTCACTGCTTTGGCTTTTTCTCCATCACTTCTTTTCTGTTTCATTTTGTTCTCAAACAAAACAATAAAATAAATCAACATGGCTTCCAGAAAAGTGGTTAATACTTGTACTTTGCAACAGAAATACAAGCCTGGCTTTGAACTGCCCAAGAAATCAGTGCTGAGACTACACAAAGCACAATACAGAAACCAACACTATAGCAGCAAGAGGTTGCGAGACTTACACATGTGCCACCAAAAACCCAGAACTGGGTATATTCAACACAGCTTCCAGAAAAATGGTTCACATTTGTACTTTGCAACAGAAATACAAGCCTCACTTTGAACTGCCCACGAATTGAGTGCTGAGACTTCACAAAGCACAATACAGAAACCGACACTATGGCAATGAGAGGTTGCGAGACTTACACATGTGCCACTGAAAACCCAGAACTGGGCATATTCCAGACTGGAAAACAAATGAACTGCAAAGCATGTCTAGCACGCCCAAATTATACGGGTAAATAGGTCTGTGCATGTGTGGATGGGGGTGTTTGGAATTTTGCGTTAGAAGTTGGCCCATTCACTTATACCAGAAAAAGTGGGCCAGTTGACCCATGCGCTTTTATTCCTAGAATGATCCCTGCACCACTGAAGTGACTCCGCAGCAATGTTGGTTTTCTAGGTTGTAGTTTACCAACAATCTGAACCATCACCTCACTGAACCTCTGTCAGCAGTATATGACAGAGAATTCGGATGCAATTGAGTTACTATTGGGCAATTCAGTGAAGCTGGTATACATAAGTGAATGCCCTTTGCACAAGAAGTTGTGAAAGGTTGTAACTGCCACTTTTGGGCTAATTTCTGGGTTGGCGTAGGTTCATGCTGTGTATAACAATGGAAGTTGAACCTACAATTGCGAAGCAGTACAAATGTCACAACTCTTTCAGTTGCAAGAATTTAAGATGGAAAAAAAAGTGTCTTTCATTATTTCCTGGCTGACCAGAAGATCACATGTGATTGGAAAAAATGTGTTTCTTGGCATCCTGTAGCACAAGGAACAAGTTCTTGCTTGTTGCCAGACACACTCTGATTATGGGTCCTCAAAAATGCCTTTAAAGTTGGCACTGTAAACTTTGCAAAAATCACTGTCACCACTTTCCATGGTGAAGAAAGTTAACACTGGAATTAAAAACAGCCAAAGGACTTAAACGATGCAGGGTAAAGGTCAAGGAAGTTCACAACCCCGCCTGAACCACCCAATAACTAAGGGTGTTGGGTCAAGTCTTACTGAAACACTACCTTTTAGAACATATGACAAGCTAGGACAGCCAAAAAACAACAACTACTAAACAAAACAAATTGTACTTGGAACACCAGTGGTATGGACAGGGTGCAATATGAGATGATCCTGAATTATGACTTGCCCTAGCAGTGCAGGTTACCAATGTGCCAATCATATGATGCTCAGGGTGTGCTCCATGCATTAAATGAGCTAAAGAGCTGATTCTCACCAGTGGTAGCCTGCAACGGATCCTGATTGGCACAGCACGCTACACGCAAACGACCCGACAATGGATTGTAGCCAAGCCATCCCCATCCAGATCCTTGGATGCCTACTGTTGCCGTAATCAGCTCCTTTTTCATGTTAGCAAAAGAACCGTAGTCTTCACGAATTTGTGCTAGCAGGTCCCCTGTCGGCTCTCCTCCTCCCTGTGGAGCAAGCACTTGCCAAAAAATGCTGTGGTTGATGTGTCCTCCTCCATTGAACTTCAGTGCAGGCTGCATAGAAATCACTGTCTGTACATCGTCTGTTGAGAAAAAGGGTTACAGAATACAGATTAAAGATTTTGTATGTGCACTAAACAGTATAAAACAGATGCTCATAACTTCTTACATGGACTAACACTGATCATCAGACAGACTCATATCTTTCATGCCAGTCAGAAATTCTAAGGATGGTGCATTTAATTAGTCATGCTGGGTTATAAAGTTACCCATAAAACAATATGCCGAACAACTAATTACTTGCTTAGAATAACATGTAACTTTCCTTGAAGAATTATAAGCTCTTTTATATATATATATGCAGCAATGAAATAAGAATCAGGTGATTGGCAGCAAGATACAGTGACAGTTAAACCATTCTAATCTAGGCATATTACACACTGATGCACGGAAAAGCTTCCTTATGAAGAGGCTGGGCTCTTGCCTTTTTAATACAAAATTCAAAAGAAGTCTTCTACACCTAAATATGAGGCAGCAGCAGTGCTTTTTCTTTCCTTTTTCCGCTCAATCTCTCATTTTGCTCTCCCTCTCTCTACATACACAGAATATGCTCATGGCATAGTCAGAAAATAAGAAATGACTGCCTTTTGATCACATTCCAAGCCTCATGTTCAGGCACCCTTCCTCCAAAATCTGCCATAAATGGTTCCATTTTTGCATCAGCATTTCTCATCTCGGCGCATCTGTCTACCTCCATAAAATATGCAAAAAGCTTGAGTACTAAGACGTGGAAGCAGCATGGCATCATAGCACGCACATAAACATTGGGTGCATCTGCCATGGGTAAAAGATTACTTCTGTCTTGATTTGAAAAAAATTCTGGTGTGCTGGCATAAGCACTGTGAACATTTATAAGAGAAATGTGGCCCACCATGATTTTTTAGAGTTGTCTGTAGCTGTCTGGTTAGAAACTTACTGCCATTTGTGCAGTGGTTGGAGGAAGGATGTTGTGAACTGAGCCTCACTTTCCAGCACCCTTCCTCAAAGCTCTGCCATAACTGGTTACACCACTGAGGGGGCACTCCTTAATAAAACCTTGGAAATAATATAGTGTCAAAGAACACATGTAAACATGAGGCACATCTGCCTGGGGTAAAAATATTGTTCTGTTTTGTTTGAAGTGATTTTAGTTTTATTTGTGCTGGTAATAAGCAATGTGCAGTTAGAAATGTCCAATATAATATGAGTTGTCTGTTACAAAGTTATTGCCATTTCAGAACCAGCAACAACAACAAACATTGTCAGCTAGCTAAAATGTTTTTAGACCTATGGTGTAACCAGTTACGATAGTGATTGGAGGAAGGATGTTGTAAACCAGTGCTTGGAGTCTGGCTTGGACTTTGCCTTTGATGACTTTTATATTTTATAATTAGAAACCCTTAAAAAAAAAAAAAAAAAAAAGACACCAGCTATCACCTCTGGGATCCGCATGGACAGTTACTTACAACAGGTCTGATCAACAAAACCCAAAACATGTTCATTATTATGGCACGCACTTTTAGCAAGAGCTTCTGACACTTTCTCTTCAGCCACATTGAGGTTGTTAACATAAGTAGCATGGTGCTTCTGATGATGAAGCTTCATGATGTCAGCAGAAATGTAGGGCTCCAGGGCATTGTAGTCATATGGGAGGTCAGGCAGGACATGTTTCAGCCGTGCTACCACCGGAGCAATCACTGCTGGCTTGAGAAAGCTAGAACAAAATAATCAGCAATCATTTGGATGTACTGGCTGTTATTTTGTTTGACAGATTCTAAAAACAAAACAAAAAATGCAGCACAGAGAGAGTGAGAGAAAGTGGTGTGTGTGTGTTCTAGTGGGGACGCGAGCTGGGTGTTTGCTACTGCAGCTTTAGTAGTAGTCATTAGTATGGATGGCCATGTATTAATGTTATTCTTGATCACTTTTGTATAGTGCTCTTGAGCAGACTCACTGTGGTTGTATGGTGTACACAGAATGTGCACTGAGACTGCATCCACTTTGGTGGATATTCAAAACATGCTGTGTAAAGCTACAGTCACTCATTCAGAGTTGCATGCCACCTGAGCTCAATGGGTCTGCTCAGAAGCAAAGAATAGTGCTATAGTTGCCATTGTGCAGTGCTTAGGGCTCACCCTGAGATGAGGCACTTGATAAGTGACCACACACACACAAGTCTGTGCTTAAAAAGTGGGGGGAAAAGGACGAAGAAGAATTCACTTTCAGCACAGATGTTTTCTTCTTCTTTCATATTGTGTCCAGCTTCAACAGTTTGAAGACTAACACTTTTAGTGCATTCTGGCTTATTTTGGTATTTTTATAATCCACCGAATTGTGCATTTGACAGGAATACAGGACCTTTACTTTGCATTTAAATAAACATAGGGGACCTTGGTTTATCGTCTGATCTGAAGGACTTTTGAATTTGAACTTGAAGAAATTTTGGGCAGATGCAAGACAGAGCTCATGATAGTCACCCATCCATATGGTGAGCTCACTCAATCATGTTTACATGGCTTTCGAAAGTGAGTGCTGTCGCTCTGCGCCACTTCTTCTCTCTGATGTGGATGTTAAACCCCAAGAACACAATGTGGGGCCATGCTGAGACACTAATTAGCCGATGCAACTGCCTCCAAGTCATATCTTTCTCATTACTGGAAGACAATATTTAACACGTCATAGTCATGGTGGAACAACAAAAAATTCATCATCCCATTTCTCAAGATTCATTGTGCAGTTCAGCACTCAGTTTCGAAAATCACGTTCCGAGTCGGAAAAACAAGCTGGGGTCAGGGACTCCATGAGCCATGAAAACATCAATAAACTAGTTTCAATCCGATGGACCACCGCTCAAGAGCGATGCTGCGACATTCATTCACAATGAAGATACAATACACGAAGGGTGGCCCTGGCGAAATGTTCAGCTACCAGAGGTGAAAACAAAATGCTTCTTCTTGAACTCGTTAGGTCAAGCTGTCATACATGTATGGTTGTATCGCCCGCACAATGGCCTGTCCTTGAAGCAGCTTATTTTCATAAACTGCACTGTCAGCATAAACTACAAAGCATTTATAAGCATAATGCAAAAAGTAACTAATACGAATATGCTTTCGCCACGAGTAATATGTACACTGCATAATATTTCATAGTGTGCACCTTCTCGCAGAGTTTGTCGCAGCAGACAGCATTTTGATGGGGAATGAAGAGGTGAAGGTCAAATAACGGTTACTCTCTACACACAAGATATTTTCTCGTTTGTGTCCAATAAATGTGCATATTTTAAATGTGTTGATATTCATTGCGTTTCCTTTGCAATTCTAAGGGCAATTTTTTCAATATATTAATTTTACTGGCAAAACTTTATGATCAATACCTGATTTGCATATTTGTATAGCATGGCGGCGTTCCCTGCGTAACGGGAGTGCATCGCTTGTAAAATCTAGATTTTTGAGACTTCATCCTCGAGTTGCTTCTTCTGGGATTGGCAGACTAAGTTACAACATTGACGCCAAGCTGTTTACCGCAATAAGTAAGTATTTAACATTGCGGGCATGTAAAACAGAAGCAAATCAGGAAGTAAGAAACCGCCATCTTGCATTTCACTCCCCGGTCGGACGATCTTGCCATGATTGATTTTTGTTGTGGAGTGGGACTGTATATTATTTTGCTCGCAAACGGTACTTTCTTTCATATTGGATGTTTGCATGTGACAGATATGGGGAACCGAAAACAGTTGTTTTTAAAACTGGAACTGAACTTGTCTGATGGATCATGCGACCCTGATTTCTAGATTATTGGTGTAGATCTGACTACCGTCGAGGATCGTGGCTACTTCGGGTGATTTTTTCTAGTCCCTGAACATTTATTGTAATCAGCAGATCACTTGTTTTAGAATATGACATGTTTATATTTTATCGCATTGCTTTGGTACCTGCATATAAATGAGCTCACATTTGGTAAAACTAATTTGAGTATAAATAAAGTTCCTGGTAATAGTAATACTGGGTTGTGGGTAATGCTAATACAGTAATACTAATAGTCCTAAACAGAAACTAAAACTGAAACGAGCTTTCAAAGAACTGAAGTAACAACAGCTTTTGTAGAGCCTGCTTCCAGTGGCAAGTAAAAATTCTACATACGTTTTCCTGCTTTGGAAATACTCGAATAGAATAGTAATTTTACTTGTTTGGTAATGGTAGTTGGTACTTCGGTTCATAAAAAGTTGGAAACATCCAGAATAGTAATCTTAGTACTTGTTCATAACTTACATAAGTTTAAAACATCCGTCTGTATCAATGTATGTATCGGTTGTGATGTTTGTGCTCAGTCAGTCAGTGTATGTGTTTCAAAGCAAGTATACATTATTAATATTATTGTATTTTGTACAATTGTAGTTTATATAATCTATTTCTGTGCTAGAATGGTATATTGCTCCCTGTAATTGTAAAGGTTAAACTCTCTTCCCTACCCAGTTTTAGTTGATATAATGTATAAAGCATATATCTGTATTTTGTTTGATTTGCAGGTCTCAATGTCAGAAGGGCCTCCATCACCAAAGAGGGTAAGAACTAAGATCTGGACATTTGATTATATAAAAATAGTTATAACAATATAAGTATTTATGTGTAATGTAAAAAAAGGCTGGTGGAAGTGCAATGAACCCTTCTAAAGATAGATTATCATAGATTTGCAGGCCCAGGCTTACTTGACACTTTCATCACCAACACTACATACTAAGCATATGCTTAAAGGCAGCAGTGCAGGATTAGGACATGGCAGCTTAGAACAGTGCTGGAGTCAGGCATTGGAGATGACTGCCTACCTGCTTTAAATATAGAATGCTTTATCCTCAATCTGCTAATCCAACCGTGTCCGATTGTATGATCTATCATGACAGTAGAATGTAAAATGGTTTTGTTTATTTAGATATGAAGTGTGGTTTAGCTGCAATACAGTTGGTGGAAACTGGAATGCGCATATTTTGTTTGTAGTTCACTTATGATCAAGTCCCCAGATAATACATCAAACCAGTGATTGCACTAGACCTTTTTCAAACTGGTGTGACATCTAATCTATAAAGTGGTAAAAGTGGCTTACACTTTACAGAAACTGAGCAGATGATCATTGCAACCAATCATACAGATGATCATTGCAACCAATCATACACATGTATGGCCATCCACACTAGTTCACTACTACTAGATATGTACTACTACTAGCAGACACACAGCTCCCTTCCCTGCCTAGAAAATGCCCACATTCACAAGCAGTTGCTCACTGTGTTGCATTTTCTTTCTTTCTTTCTTTCTTTTGAGAACCAGTCAAACAAGATAAGATTTTTTTCCTGGTGATTTATGGGCTGATTTTGACTGGTAAAATTTTGGAAATTTGCCGGTTTGCGTGAACCCTATGAAACTGAAGAAAAATCATGAGGAAAAAACAGCAGGGAGATAACAATAAAACTGTTGAAGAAAAATGTAATAAAACTCTGAATGTTCATTGTTTTGCTAGCTGATCAACACTGGAAGTGATCTTGTTTAGCTAGAACTTCCATTTGCTTCTGGAGTGTGGGGGGGGGGGGGGGGGGGGGGGTTGAAGGACAACTCTCTTCTTCCCTTGAACAAAGTCAGTGACTAGGACAGTAGGAGGAAAAAGAAAAGTTTTTTGTTGTTGTTGTAATTATATACTTCACAGTTGTTAGTTAAATAAGAATTCAGATCTCATTTTTGTGGTGCAGTTTTTGTTCACTTTTCTCAGATGTTTTATTACTCCAGTTACTGAATTAGTTTCTAGTAAAAGTAGTATATTCTATATCAGTATATGCATTACAGGAATTAATGATTTTTTTTGGTTCAGTCTTCAAAGACAAAGGTAGTGACACAAAGTGACATGAAAAACCACACCTTCTGTAAGACCACTTCTGAAACATTCTTTCATATTTCCATGTAAATGTACCCACCAGATTGGTCAGCCACATTCGCTTGATGTTTAGTGTGGTCTCATAGTCATATTGTGATTGCAGTGTTCAACTTCAAGGAAGAGGAATTCTTGAAAATAAAGTTTACTTGCAACTTTCACAAATGATCCCAATGTATGATGTGTGTGTATGTGTGAATTGTCTAGAGATTATCGTGCTCTGCAAAGGTCAACACTTTTCTGTAGTTGTGATTGTTTTACATTACTTTTGTTTATAATCATTTATAGGTTTTGTTCTTTGAATGTGAGCCCATTTTAATGAGTTCCTTGAGCATTTTCTCTTTAGGAAAAAAGTATTCTTTGGAAAGTTTGTTCAGATTATTTCAGATAATTGGTGAGCGTTTTACTTTGGTTAGCATTATGCCAATGTCAGATAGTTTTACTTAAGTTTTAAGTGGTTATTGGATTTTTTTTTCAGCTTCGCCTCGATTTGGATGACCTTGGAAATTTGAGCAGGGAAGACCTGATTGAAAAGTAAGCGACCAAGAGCTGTTATGAAGTCAGTCGTTCTTCTGTAATTGTGTTGTATTTTGCCCTACATTCTGAAAGCCTATAAAGTATAATATATAGTATAAAAATGCACACATGCTCACCCACACACAGACACCTTTTTAACTTTAATGTCAATGTATAAAAATGTATGATTGTATTTTACTTAATTGCAAAGTGCGCATCTAATCTTAGCCTTTTTCGTATTTTATAATTCAGTATGACTGGTGCATATGTGGACAAAATTATGCAATGTGCAGGCTTCTTTTTTATAAATTTGATTTACAGTTACGTTGGAGGTGTATCTGTATGAGGACCCTTGTGTTTGCACTGTAAAGCCTCTATATATATATATATATATATATATATATATATATATAAAGTGTAGGTCTTCACAAATCTATAGTGCTTTGAATATTAGTTGTCTGAATTTTCGAAGTTTCATGCTTCTTCTTCTTCTGCTGCAGAATAATTATTGCTGCAAAAACACAGACTTTGCCCTTTTCTCAGAAACTTGCATTAGATAAGATTGTTTATTGTACATGCTGAAATTGTTTATTGTACATGCTGAAATCATACATGGAAATTTGCCTCATGTCTGCACATTATGGAAAGTTTAAACTCTAGTAAACACACATGCATGCACGCACGCATCAGGGGATATGGTGTCAAAGTACTGTCAGATTAAGGCAACTTGAAGCATTAAATATGTACAGTTAACACTCCTCCCCCTCTAGACATGCCCTCACACCATGCACACTTATAGACCATACATTGTATTAGTAAGCAAGTTAAAAGTTAAAAATCTACAAAAAATAGTCATAAATATATATGATATCCTGAATTTTTTTTTTTTATTGTTTTGTTTAAGATCTTGTAAAATATGTATGGTAATAGTTGAGGTTTACACTTCAATTCCATTTCCAATGATTTTGGATGATCCTCACCATGATAGTGACAGCAGAGAGTTAAAATTGAAAGTGATTTGTTTTTTAGATAAGTTTTCATCTCATTTACTGATTTAGCACAGTACTGTTAGGTCTATGGACACATTCCTGAGCAAAAGGCTTTGAGAATCTTAAGCATTTATTTTATGGAGATAACACATTTTGGGCCTGATTAAAAACCTGGCTTTAATGTGGCTTTAATGGTTTTAATGTATTCTCTTCAACTAGTTCAAGCTAGATTGTGGAAACTGCATGACATTAATCTCTCTCAATTTTTACACAGCTATAATACCACTTACCAGTTTTTGTGACCTTGCACCATTGTACAGTACAATTTTGATTTTTTTTAAAATATATTAAATGTGTTGTGTGAGCAATGGTCTTGTTTACTTAAAATTATAGGTTGCGAGAACTGAATGACCATGTGGCATATCTTCAGGCAAAGCAGAGGGGATCTTTGGATAAAGGTGAGCAAAATTACATGTCTTTTTTAGAGGGGACCCCAAGCGAAGAAGCATCTTGGACCATTTCAGTAAAAACAGAATAAAAATTAATTTGCAGTAGTTTTTTGATTGATGGCCTATTTAAAAATGTATGTTTAAATTGAAAAGCCATGGTTTGGATTACAGCCCTTTTGGTCCTAATAGTCTGTGTCTGTAACATGAATAGGGCAGTGTGTGTCTGTGATGTCATGAACAAGGCCGTCATGTGTGGCATGTGTCTATTATGTGAGGAGCCAACATTTTTATGTTTGTTAAAGCATGAACCAATGTGGCTGCTTCTGTGGAGCTCAAATTTGAAGCAAAAAAGGTACTTTTGTTATATAAATAGTGATCAAACAACTGGGATTTGTCATTAGGTGAGTGACCCAGTGCAGCTGATGGGACATTAATTTAAACACAGTATTTAACTACTGACAAAACAACAAGTAAAAGTATTTGCACAATTTCTGTTTTGAGGCAAACTGGCATCACGCTTGGGGGTCCCTTTGAGGTTTTCTTCTGTTAGGGGTGATGTTTAGGAGGTTTAATCAGTTTGATTAGATTTTCACCTTCTGGATAGAAAGTAGAGACCAGAATTAATAGCCATCCTAGTTTTAACTAAAAGCAGATGATGATTTTAGGCACTGACCACTGAACACTAGAAAATGATTCATGAAGACCAGTGCTATGTACAGGTAAGTTGTGTGGTGTGATGAGGTGATATTGGTATAGTAACTACCTGGGGATCAATTACATATTATTATTTAGGTCCCACTTGGCTCCAGACCAGCCATGGACATTTCGCTACGAAATCCCATGCAAAGGGAAGTAACTGTGTCAAATGATCTCAGTATACAACTTTAAAAATCAATAATAAACAGCAGATAAATGTTCCAGCTCACTTTGTATTTTCCCCAATTTGTGAATACATTGTTCTTGTATATTCAACAAGTTTTGATTTTTTTTCACTCAAAAATAAAAGCATGAAAAAATAAAATAAATCCCAAATCAGAAATGTCTGCATCTGAATGTCAGATTTTAGGGTGCCTACAGGGTAACTGACTTTGCAAAATTTCCAGTTTGAATCTCCAAAGATGAAGCTCTGTGAGTTTGTTAGGGTGCCCATGGTAAGCACCTGAGCCATATTTTCAGTTCAAGTCTCAAAGGATCAAGTTTTGAAGCCATTGCTAACATTTGGGCTTTTGTTTGTTTTCATGCCTCTATCGTGTCCATCGCACAACTTAAAAAAATTCACAGCATCTCTCAAACTCCACCGAATGTCAAACAAAGGATATTGCCGGAAGTAGTAAACAATAGCGGAAATGAGGCTACAAGTCTTGAAAGAATCCTGTTCCTATTTGCATAAACTGGGATGCCAGTATGGAGCGTCTGCTGACTGTCCACCACTACCAGGCAGTCTGGGGTTGCGCAGACTAAAAAAAAGAGTGGGTGGTCTGGGGCAAAATGGGTTAATGTTTTGCTTCTTGATTAAAACCTGTATTTTTGTTCTTCTGGGGTTTACCTCCTTGCCTGCTGATTATCAGCAACAGGTTTTAAGTGTACATGTGTATCTGTCATGGATTTTAATGAATGCATTTATAGTGCCCTTTGTTTTGTCTGACTTTGTGCTAAACATGAGAGTTTTTGACTTGTTGCAGATGATGGTGATGAGAAAGAAGGTGATGACAAGCTGAAGCAGCAGAGTCAGGATTCGTCTCGCAGAGAAAATACCCTTGTGCTTCGATTAACCAATAAGGAGCAGGAACTACAGGACTGCATGGTAAGTTTGAAGGATGGGATTTGTTGTTGGTGAATGTTGTCTGTAATTTTCTCCTGCACAGATTGCAACAGGAATTTGCTGAAAAACAGACACTGGTGTGTGCAAACACACATACACATACTGCCCATGCATTTACAATAACATTATATGCATATATATGCACATGTATGTGAGAAATATAAATGGGTAGACTAGACAAAGTTCACTATGTGGTTATTTTCTAAAGATTTGAAGTAATAAAAGAAGTTTGATTTTGAGCTCCATTTTGTTTTTGTTTTTTGTAGCTCTTATTTTAATATGTGGCATGATGAATTATTTCAGAACCAGATTGCAGAGATGAAATCATCCCAGACCCAGAACTCGGCCCAACTGCGCTCTCTGCTCCTGGACCCAGCTGTGAACCTTGTGTTCCAGCGCATGGCCAAGGAAATGGATGATTGCAAGGAGAAACTCAAGCAAACTCAAAATGAACTAAGCGCTTGGAAGTTCACAGCAGACAGGTGTATATCCCAAAGCAATCTGGTAACTCTTTACTCTTGCATCACTGACATAACATAAACACACAGCGGAGAAACGTACACACTAAGACGTATCTCTCCGTTGCTACTTGAGTGGGCATCATCGTCGCTTTTTGAGGATGGGGGGAGACGGGTCAAGCTTCTGAGCTGTGCCAGTGCGGCTTCAAGAGAGGGTGGAGAGTTGGTGGACTGAGCCAGCTGAACCTCTTCACTCGCTTCAGCGTTCACCAACTGCTCCTGTTCGCTTGTCATCAACAGACTTGCCCCACGCCTTGCGTTATTTTTCCTTGGCTTGCCTGGTTTGCCTGGCCTAGGTCCTCTAGGCTTGTATAACTGTTTGTCACTGTCTGCTGACTTAAGATTTCAGTTTACAGCTTTTCTTCAAAGAAAAAGCCCAAACTTTTCAAGGTCCAGTAAGTCTTGCGTGTTGTCGTTTTCTGCTGGGACATTTGAACTGTGAACCTCCAGTTCAACACGTCTCGAGAAACAGATTTGACTTGCAAAGTACATAAGAACTGACAGTTGCGCTTGATATTTTAGGCTGAAAACATTTCTGCATCAGGCCTAAGACATTTCTTTTGTGGGCCGATGACATTTCTTTTCCAACCCAAGACACTTGGCTAGAATTTTCAAAAACTGTTAAGGTTACTGTCAAGAGAACTTTGGCAAACATTTTGCACAGTCTTTGTAAGAGCAAAGACTGACATTTCCAGAAAGAGAACTTAATGGCACGCAGTGCTGTACAAGAGACAAAAACGTTTCCTGGTACAGGATCATCAAAGGTGCTTGCTTTGTTTATTTCATCTAGTAGTAGCAGTGATTTTGTTTTTCTTTCTTTCTTTTTTCTTCCTTCTTCGAAATGATTTATAGTTAAATGTTATAATTATTCTCATAATATTATGTGCTTAAAATTTTCTTTGTTCATTTCTCTAACACAGATAGTGGTAATTAAAAGTTTCATGTCTTATGACATGAGCAAGGTACAAGTTTTAGTTTAGATTGATACTGAAATGGCTAACATTTAACAACTTAATTACTTATCTTCTCAGTGTTTTTGCTCACATGAAAAATATGTGTCTGTGTTATGATCAGTGTTTATCTGGCCTGCCATGACAAGAATTTATCAGACTTTTTCTCATATTTTGGTGAGATTCCTCACAGTCATAATAACCTTCAAACTTGCACGCCATAGTCTTGCTGACACTGGCCTACTTTCAAGGTGATGTCCTTAGGAGTGACTGAAGTATAATTCTGTAAATGTACTGTCTTTGTATGTTTGTATGTAAGTTTACTTTTGTATGATTGTTACATCATCAAATGTGATCACATGCAATACTTCCACTGAGTATCAAGTGAGATCACTGACATACACATGCAGTGCTTTCATTTGGCATGGTTTGAAGGATTAGTATCTTGACATTTAATCCCCAGTCAGTCAGTCAGGGTGACATGCGGTCTGTCACATGACATAACACTTGTGTTTCACTGACATTAACACATGGCTTTATATCCAAAGAGGATTTCAAAGAAAAGGCAAAAATCAACCAGGAAGGCAGAATTCTTTTCAGTGTGTTAAGCATGCATAGGTGTGTTAAGCATGCAGTGCTGTGTTCTGATGCAGATTGTTTGCGGTGGGGACTATGATTTCTGTTTCTGGTACTCCAGAGTATATAGGTGTTTTAGGGAAATCACTTGGTTTCCTGCTTTGATAAAATTATTCACTGGCTTGCCTTTTTCTCAGAAATACTCCAATGTGATCTTTCACAGTCTGCATCGCATTAGCATCCTTTGAATGTCATTTAATTTTTTTTACACAATTTTTCTAATTTAATCTTGACTCGGTTTCAAGTCACAGCAACATCACTTAGATGAAACTGAAAGTTGTGTTCACAAGCTTCATTTATTTCTTTAAAAAAAAGTTTAACTGAGAACAGGCTTTTTAGACTCTTTTCTTTTAGTGAATGAAGCACACAATTAATGAAGATGATTGACATGTTTCATGTATCTGCAAGAAACTTGATCAGTGCATTTTCTTGCATGCATCGCCATTAAGCTTGGCATTTCTATGCCAGTTTGTTTACCACAACCCGTTTCAAGGTGTATGACTGAGAATTTAAAAGAACTGCTGGAAGTGGAGTTTTTTTGTTTTTGTTTTTTGAATGTGAGTCAAGTGAGTATTTACACTTGTTTTCCCCAAAACTTTCTATCAGTTTTTCCCACAAAGTTTGTGAAGATTGGTAGGGTCTTCGTTCAGTTAGACCACAAATGACCACAGAGTGACAGAGTAAGAAAGAGTGTGTTTGTGTGTTAGTGCATAGATACACAAATGGAACAAAGCAGCAGCATGTGTCTGGTTCAGTTAGTTAGACTGCGAGTGAGACAAGCAAGATGGTGAAAGTGTGTGTGTATGTTGATGGGTGGCGGAGACCATGATGAAACCCATGACTGGCTCATACAAAATCACATAGACTGCAAGTAAGGCAGTGTTTGTGTCATATTGTGATGGTGGCTTTGTGTGGATGGGAAAGAGGGTGAATGGTGTATGAAGATTGAATGTACAAAGGTGATTGTGTGTGTTGTGGAGAGGGTGTGGCATCACAAATATACTAGAGTGTTTTTGAGATTGGTGGTTGTTTACAGATTTATTCTTCAGGATGATGGTGATGGACTTGTAGCCCTTGATGAAGATTGTATAAGAAGGGCATTACCATCATAGTGCTGGTGAGACTGGTACCATATCAGTGCAATGTCTCTTAAAGTTTCCTAACCCTATTTATTACCCAGGTACCCTGCTTCTTGCCTTGTAATTACCCTTCCCCAACCCAAGAATACAGTGTTGCTTGCACACATAATGCAGTTCTCACATCAGATATTCTGTTCACAGATGCAACAGTCTAAAACACGTAGTTTCAGTGAAAATATTTACAATTTTTCAGCCAAGGATAGGCTGGAAGTAGTTGTGTGTTTGCTTTTTCGTGTAGTGAATACTTGCTCTTTATTGTTGTGAATGTAAGTGAAGCACAGCTTGGATTCACTTGTGTAAGTGACAGTTGGATAACATTTTTTTATGACGGTACAGATGACACTTGAAATTACTAATGCATTGTTTCTTTCTGCCTGTTGGGCCATCTGCAGCTTATACACTCTACCTCATACATCATTACATATATATACATATATTAGTGAAGTTTATTAGCACACCATTTAGAAACAGTAACAGCATTGTCTTTCAGCAGTTTTCCCTGTAAAAATCTCATTTAGAGAAATATTTCACTCAAGATCACTTCAGAAACATTTTCCATATACTTTATTTGGAGTGGTACAATGGTGTAGAATTTGGTGTTGTGCAGAATGCTTTTAATTTGAACAGAATTTTGTGTACATTAAGCAAACAGAAACAATGCCAAAAATCTGTTATGCTTAGTATGAGGACAGCAAGACAATGCTTTTTGTAAAACAGATTATGGAAGAAAGAGACCTGTAGAAAATAAACTAACAATGCTGAACCCACAAGTAGGGACTGCTGGGCTGAAGAAAAGATTACAGAGATAAGTCATTTGTAAAAAACCTAACAGCTTAACACAGACCAGACCTTGAATAATTGATTAAAGAATGTTAGTTCAGTTTGTCTCCGATTATGCTACAGATTGATAAGCTCATAAAGAAAAGATTGTAGGACAGAACTAATATTTGGGAGGCATTTTATGTCAGCGCCTTTTATTTACAGATAAGTCACATATTGACTGCTCATAACTCCTTCATATGCAGCAGATATTTTTGGGTCATCACGTTTAGGATAATGGTGCATTTTTTAATGATCTGTTAAACTGTTTAGGGTACACTTGATAGCATATTAACTTTGTGTGAATTTTATTGACAGTTATATCTTGTGTATTTATTACCATGAAAAGGTGTGCTACTTTTACATGGAAAGGTTTGGATTGGGTGCCTGTGTTCTTTCTGCATTTTGTGACGTCACCACAGACTCTCTCCCTTTCTTTTCTCAGGTCATCATTACTATTACCACCACCATCATCATCCATCTCAATTTTATCATCATTTAGGTACTGTTAAAAATATCTAATGTTTAGCCATGTGTTAGCCAGTACCTCACTAATACTTTATTTGTTGAAGTGTGTTTGTGAAGAAATGGCATGCAGGAGCATGTCTGTGTGTCAAAAGAAAAGAAAAATAAAGACGGTATAAGATAGTTTTTTTCCTAGGACCAGCTTCAGTATTTTTATCTGCTGTGGAGTTTTTCATGCTGGAGTGTGTGTTGACTACAAAGCAGCCAGAACTTTTGACTTTTCTTTGGATCCTGATGTGTGGTAGGCTACAAATGTGCGACGCTTGGACATTCAGCTGTTTTGTGTGGTGTAGTGAGATTGAGTATGTGCATGAGAATTGGCCTTGTGTGTGCATTCTGTCACCCCTACTTTGAATGACAGTGGCTCAAGGGGTTCAGGATGTAGAACAAGAGAGTGAGGAGGAGAGGGAAAAAAAAAGAAAAAAAAAAGACACTGGTGGAAAATCTGCACAGAAAGAGAGAAAAGAAATGAAGCTGATACATAAGATAATGTGTGGTTGTTGGAAAGTCGGCATTCCATTTTGTGTCTTCAGTGAAGCAATACCCAGCATTTTCAACACCTTGATTCTGTTTTCTCCACACTTTCGTATTCAGCAAGTTCAGCTTCAAGCCTCTTTGTATCAGCATTTGCCACTGTGTGTTGAGGATGCCGGGATCTGATTCTTTTTCGTCCACTTCAAGCTTTCTTAATGGAGGTTACTTACCAACCAGGAGCTGGTTGCTTTAAATCCTCAGTGAGCCAACTGTATTCATTTTCATTGGCAACAGATGATAGCACCAGGAGCTGATCTGCCAATTTTGTAAAATTATTCTGTCATTTCTTGTGAAGCTCGGAACACAAGCAACAGATGGAGGGAAGTTTCCTGTTCCAATCTTCAGTTTCTGCATGACATGCATACCTGTCACATACCTGCTGAATACCAGGAGCTGATTCTTCTGCTCGGAGTGGTCTACGATGATGGGGCTGTTACTTGTGTGCCGGCAAGGGAGATCAGCCATTATTTTTCAGTGTGACCTCTCTGTGCTTAGTCTGATTATTGAGTATGTGTAATGAATTTTATCTGCTTTACTGATTTATGCATTTATTATCATTTTATTTCATTTTATATATGTTATTGTTGTGTTACTTAAAAAAAAAGAGTTTAAGTTTGTAGTATGTCTCCAAGTGGCTGTGATAATTTGTTCTGTTTAGAAACATTTACACAGTGTCCCTGATAATGAATTTTCCTTGAAAGTCATGTTTAATTGTGAATGGTTCGGAGTTCAAACAGTATTGTATTAATTTTTGCCATGCACGTTAGTCTAAGAGTGACTTTAATTTACTTCACTTGTGCTGAGCCTTCTTTGTGCTTCAGATCGCTGGTGCAGCTGCCATATAAAAGTCAAATTCATTGATATATCAAAACATGCCACAACTTTGGAACTAATGAAGAAACTGACCAAAAGTGGAGAAATAACATTTGGATAACTGAGGAGACTGTGGTCCAGGCTGATATTGTGAACCAAATAGGGTTTTGTGTTGAGCAAGAGCAGTAGCAATGTAGGGACTGACTATAGATATATCTGTACCTGGTAGGAAAAGAAAGATCATTGGCATGGATATAGAATGAGTAAAATGGGAAAGAATGACCAGGTTGATGCCATTAACTGTAATATTTAATCAGGTTTTGACTGGCATAAAAAAAATGAGTAGGTGGTATACACTAATAGGTGCTCATAAGGATATCCAGCCACCTTTGGTAGTAATTTCTTTGTTTTTGTTTTTAAATGTTGTTTTCTCACATTTTAACTGATCAGGTTCAAGCTTTGTATCGTTTATGTTACTAATAGTCATACACACACGCACACACACACACACACACACACACACACACTACTTTTCATAGCTGGGGCAAATATTTGATTAGTGAGAGAAACCAGTGTAAGGGAGACGGCATATTTTTCCCAAGTGCTTCAAAAAAGTATATGAAGATAACATTTAAGAAAAATCTGAGCCTGTGTATGTTAGCTGCTGTTTCACTTTGCATGTGACAACCTCCATTTACTGTTTATACTTTTGTCCTAGTTTTCATGGCCTAAATATTTTGAATTTTAAATAACACTCAATGACACTTTAAAGATTTAACTGATAGGAACCTTATTTTATTTTTAAACAGGACAGTTATCTAAAAATGGTAATGTATGTGTACATAAAAAACAAACAAAAACAAAAAACACCCAAGTAATGAGCATAATTATCAAGTGAAATACTTTTCTCTTTTAAAAAAGAGAAATCAGGGGGGAGAGGGATGCACTTTTGTTAAATTTATTTTTTATGCTGTTTGAAATCACCTGAGGTTTGTGGGCTGTGTAATGCTAATTGTGATTGCTCCAACACCTGTGATCTCTAAAAGTACTGTGTACAAAACAAAGTTTACATTTACATAATTTAGAAGAAGAAAAATCAATACTGGCAGACTTGGCAAAAATGTCAGTCCCTTTCCTGTTATGGCATGGTTGACTGAACATACTTGTCCTCCTCCTTGCCCCCCCCCCCCCCCCCAAGAAAAGAAAGGGTGGGGTGGGGGGGGGGGGGGGGGTAGTAGTAATTTGCAAACTCATTTAGATGTTTTCAAAAATGGCACACACATGATATGGAAGGAAATATAGATGTTTGCTTCTCTTTGCTCGTGAGTACAGTGTATACCTTTGTTCAGGAAAGTGGTTTACATCATTCATTAAATGTGTCTGTAATGAATAAAGCCACTTCATTCTTCATGCAAATCCACATTTTCCCCAGTTGATCATGTTCAGAATTTTTTTCCTTGAGTTAAATTCCACTTTGTTAAAGACCCATTTTTTATATATATTTTTTTTTTGCATGCATTTTAATTGTCAAAAATGGTTAAAAAATAGTTTTTCTCTTTTAAAGCTTGGAGTGGATTGAGGAAGAGCATCAAAAATTGTTTTGGCACACTGATAGTGAAGCAGATAAGGCTTAGTTTTTGAGCCCAAAAATTATTTTACTGGGGAATTGGACAAAGACAAGAACATACCTACTCATTGTCATTAATACTGATTAGACATTCTTCCCAGATTCATTTTTAACTGTTTTCTTTTTGTTGCATGTTGCACACTTTTCTGTGAAGGTTACCACCAAGCTGTTGTCATGGCTGCCCATGTTTTTCTTAAGTCATGAAATACTCTATCACCTCTTCTATCATCCTGCAAAGTTTGGTGCAGACTGGTACAAAAACATTGGAGTTATCCAACTTTACTGGGGGTGGGGGGTGGGGGGGAGGGCAACAGCAACAGACCAAGCAATTCAAGATTCAACAGTGGTAGCCTGGGGCTAAAAATGGTTGTCAGATTCTGCCCATTAGCACAAAATTGGCAATTTTTCTTACCAGGTCCCAACTATTTGGAACCAACTCCCTGTTTCTGTCCGTCATTCTGCCTCTGTTGATTGTTTCAAATCTTCCTTGAAAACCTTCCTCATTTGAAGAACCTTTTCTACAGACCCATTGCCCTGAGATACAAATTTGTGTGTGTGTGTGATGCATTGAATCTTGACAATTGTATGTACACTTAAAGAATGTGTAAGTACTTAGAGCCTGTGCGGTTTAGACACTTAAGGTACACAGCAATATTATTATTTTGGAACTCCATGGCTCATGAAAATTAATATTGTTGTGTATCTTTTAAAACATTATATGGATCTCTTCCAATTTTGACACGGGATCCATTTTTGCTGACTATTCTCAGACAGTACATTCTCATTCTGTTACATGTTACATTTGAACTGTTCGAGATACAGTACACAGAGACAGAACAAACTAACAAAGACTGATCTATCTATAACTGTTAAACTGTTTTGGAACAAGTGTATGAGAACCATTTGTCCACATATATTTGTGAGGCTTGTCACTTGTGGTTTGACTTGCAAAACAGTTTTACACTTCAAAGATTTTGAATCAGGCAAAGTTGAGCTGAGAGCAGAGGGCAGTTTTGCCATGAAGATACAACCAGTATCAAACACTGGTACACCATAAAACTAATTAACTATGACAGCTGTGCATGAGAAAACATCACTATCTGTCTACATGAGTCATAGCAGATCCTGCTGTATTTTCACTTTTGATAAACCTTATAATGGTTAGCCAAAGTAAATTAATTTCTGTCGGATATTTTCAGTATCAGTATGTGATTGTCAAGCAGGTATTGACCAGATCCAAACATTTTTTATAAAAAAAAATCCTTTTCTTTTTGTCTGCCACCATTTTTGTTTTTACTATTTTTACTTTTTTTTTTTTTTTTTTTTTAATTGACTACTTTCTTAGCTGTAGAATTTAAGGGTTTCTTTTTCTTCCAGTCTTTCAGTGGGCGCAATCTGTTAGTTGATTATCTCATTTGTAGGGAAAACTGGCGATTGAAAAAAACAAAAGCAACAAAACATAAACGGTGACTAAATTCCATGTATGCCTGTAATATGGATGGATAAATAGTTGCAAAACAGAGAATCCTGCATAATTTGATATTATATGGCAACTTTATATGTTAATTTGAAAGCATGAAAAGGTAGGTTTTTTGTTTGTTTTTGTTTTTCCTTTGGCTCCCTAACCCCTTTGCCCCCCCCCCCCCCCCCCCCCCCATGAAAACAAAACAAAACAACAACAAAAAACCAGAAAATATTCATTAACTTGAGGGGTTCTTGTCTCCTGGAACCACCTCAGATCCTTGTCTGTGGACCCCACTTGTGGCATTCTACAGCGCATTGGACCCCCCACTTTTAGATTTTTCATTGTTGACTGTCCCTACATTATTTGTGTGTATGAGGCAATTTTGAATTGCACATAATTGTGCTTTTTTCATATTGTGACAAGTAAAACATGTACACACAATTTGAGGGGCTGTTTTTTTGATGATGCCACATATAATAATCTAAAAGGACTATAGTAGAATAGTCACTGTAGTGCCCTTGATTTACCCAAAAAGCTGAGCTAAAGGTGTATG
Organism: Alviniconcha strummeri; assembly: GCA_963584105.1. Lineage (NCBI taxonomy): Eukaryota > Metazoa > Mollusca > Gastropoda > Provannidae > Alviniconcha > Alviniconcha strummeri. The sequence goes on from OY757544.1 coordinate 23,426,031, forward strand.
ATGCGGTGTAATTTGTTGCATATGTAGAATAATAATAATGTTGGTGATCGCTTTCTAATGCACTAGAAGCCCTTGTAAATCCATGAAAATTGGCCCAGTTCTTGAAGATTGAGATTGTGGTACTCTTTTTAAACTGTTGATGGTACATGCACATCTTTTGTATCCTGCAGTAAAGTGTCTTGACAATGACAATACCAGTCTCCCATCCTGCAGGGTTTGACTGAAGTCTGTATTTAAATGGTTTCACCTTTTCTTAATTTCTTTCTAACAGTACACTGGCTTGAGAGAAGAATTAAGATACAGCCATTCTGCTATGGTGGGGGTGGTGGGGGGGGGGGGGGGGGGATGTGCTTCTGTCTTTATGTTGTGAGTTGTATTTTAGAAAGTGGTGATAAATCTTTAAATATTTAGAAGGTGGCTCTGCCTTGCTCAAAGCTGTGACATCAGTCAGAGCATTCTGGTCTGATTAACTTCTTAAACACAGATGTGTGTGTGCCACACCTGTTCATTTTAATAATGTGTGCAAATTTTGGCAGCTCTGCCTTGTGTAAAAGTGGAAATAATGAGCTCTGGACACAGCGGTTGTGTTTTTTGAGCAGCAAGGCTTAAAATGAGCAGGCAGCAAGGGCACAAGCAGTAAAGCCTCCATGGTTAATACGAAGGTAAAGTTAAGACAAAAAAGAAAGAAAAAAAGAATGTACAATCTACAGTGCATTGCTTGTAAACACATTGGTTTGCTTTTAATTCAAAGTTGTTTTTTAATTTTTTATTTCACTCAGGCATTCACTTTCGAGATGATGACCAGGAGATGCTGTGCAGCATGACATCCCAACTTTTGTTCATTTGTTGTTATTTGTGGTGTGAGTGCTGTTGTATTTCATACCTCATGATCCTCTCATTCAGTGATGTCATTCTTTCTTCAGCTTCAGTGCCTGGTCCATTTTTGTGTCTGCCTGTTTGTGTCTTGCTACTTGAGTAAGGAGTGAAATCTGTTGCTATTTCAGTCAAATGGGCAAGCGACTCATGGCAAAATGTCGCATGCTTCTTCAAGAGAATGAGGAGTTAGGCAAGATGATATCATCTGGGCGCACAGCAAAACTGGAAGCAGAGATTGCTCTTCACAAGACCATGGTGGCTGAAATGAAGACCAACCAGGATGGTGTGTTTCCACAGTTTTATTCCTTAACTATGGCAAAGGTAGTTGATATGGAGTATGTTGAATTGCAGCTGTATTTAGCTTCATTGAAGCAGCAGTGTACAAACTGCTATGTTCTGACAACAGGTGACAAAAAGTGTGATGTTGCTGAAGGCTCTGCTGCCATTTGACAGCTTTGAACAAGAAGAATGCATTTTTGTGCAAACCCTTAGAGCTTTGGCAATAGTCAGTTACATTTTTGATGATAGATGGTTTACCTGATTCTGAGCAAGTGTAAAGCAGCATTACCTTTTATGAACTCCTGCAGTGATCACAAGTGCTAACTATGTCTAGTTATGTGAGGGTCAACCATAAAGGCAAGCATAACTCTTCTCACATTATTGGACTGCACTCTGTATCAAGTGAGTTTAACCAATATGTGATTTTGGAAGTGCTAGAGGGAAGTCATATTAGACTGAATGCCTTACAAAGTCTGTTTGTATAGGAAGTACTGCCATTTGCAATTTGAATGTATACAAATAGTATCTAAACTGAAGTACTAAAAATTAGAATTTCCTTGTGTGCCTCTCAGTTGTCCACCTATGACAAAGAGGTGTATTTTTATTGCCAGGAATTATTCTTGCATTTCTTTACAGTAACTTCAAAATGGCTGTCATTGATGGGCCTTTTGCTTTGCTTTGTTATATCTAAGAGTGGATTCTCACTGAGGCAGATAAATGCTGTTCTTGGGTATTGGCCTTATTTAACAAGTTTACCTGCACTTTATCTGTTACTTTAGTGTTGGCTGCTTTGTTTGGGAAAGATATTTCTTCTTTCAGATTCTTTAAGTGAAAGTTTTTTTTTCTCTCTCTCTCTCTTTGAGCTAGCTTAAATGGGAACCAAACAGAAGGCACAAGTTAGCCTGAAAATGTAGAAAATGTGCAAATATTTTTGAGCTGCATTTTTCATTCGGTCGTTCTGTTAAAGCCAAAGTTAGTACCTAAGAAGTACTTTTTTGTTTTAAATATGAGTACCTCAGACAGTCAGAGTGCAGCCTTGATGGTTCACTGTTTAGCAAAGGGAGATCAGAAAAAGGTTAGATTGTAAAGTATTTGATACTTTCACCACACAGTTAGGCTTTGTTTATGACGTCCATGATACTGACTGCTGAGCACAAAATGGCAACACACTGTCCAGTGCTGATTTTTAAGAAACAGTGAAAAGCTTCTGTGTGTCTGATTATTTGATTCCTATCAGTAGAGTCTGTGATACTTTATCAGTTTGGTTTCTGTTTCAAGAAAATGTACTAATTTAGACTTTGTGTGATTGTTATTTGAGTGGACTAGAACACACATTAATTGAATGGGTTAAACCACACATACAATTTCATTTTGATGAATGGACAACCACACATATAATTCCATTTTGACTGATGACTGTTGAAAGGAGATAATAGGCATTTCCTTGTGACAAAATCTTGGCCTTACTTGACACTATTTAAGCAGCCTTTTCAAGGGACTAGACCACCTATATAATCCCATTTTGACAGATGATTATTCAAAAGAGATAATAGGCATTTTCTGATGACAAAACTCTTGGCTTTACTTGGCACTGTTTAAGCAACTTTTTCAGCCTACGTAATCTCCCTCTTCCCCCATCTCCATATCCCCTTATCCCTGTCCCTAATAAGCCTCGTGGTTTCTGTGGATGTTAAGCACCATGTTTACTTACTTACTTACCTACATATTGATTTAAAGTACCACTTGGAACTCTACTAGTTTTTCCAGGATTGATGACCTTGACCTTATTTCAAAGTCACATGTGTTGGGAAATGCGTTACATGTACTCTGAAGTTGTATTTTCATTGTAAGTTTTTTATTTTTTATTTTATTTACCCTAGTAGTATTGATGTAATTTATTTTTAACAGCTGGTCTGTTTCAGAGCTCCAGTAATGTAATTATTGAATAGGACATTCACAATTTTGATGAAATAAGCATGTTTTGTTTAACTGCTTGTTGTTTGGCACTAACAAGTAGATGTATCTCAGTTTTTCAGTGTGTAATTGTTTGCTGTATTTTATATGGTGACAGAGATGAACGAGTTTGTCAGTGAACTGGAGGAGGACGTAGAGGGAATGCAGAGCATGATCTACGTGCTGCAGCAACAACTTAAGGATACAAAAGAACATGCTGCCACCTTAGAAGCAGATCTTGCTCGATTAAGGACATCACAAACCACTTCATCGTCAGTAAAGCAAGAGCCTGCAAAAACAAACAGCAGCATCAACAGTGTGACATCAGCAGACAGCAGTATTGGTGGTGGTGGTGATGGTGTTGGGACGTGTGGGGGTGATGGCTGTATACCAGAGACTACATGCAACAGCAGTGTGGAGGTGCCCAGTGTTGTGGAGGTGAGATCAGAGACCAAGAGTACCAGTGCGACTGCCAGTGAAGCCAACAAGGCACGAACTACAGATTCCCTTAGTCCTCAGACTTCCGCCCTGAAAGCAGAGACTACGCAGCAAACCCCCAGCCAGGGGCTGGGCAAGAGGAGTAGCGGAGGGGGAGATGACATAGATGGTGCTCAGAAACAACAAGCGAATGGCAGGACTACAGAAGCTGTGGTGGAAAACAGCCAACACGACTGTTCATTGGCAACGGCAGACACTTCAGACCTGCGCACAGACCAGGCGTGTGATCAAGCCCAAAGTGTTTCGGCGACAAAGGTGCAGCATGATAATCAAACAGCAGACAGCCTTCCAAAAGGAGACAGAGACTACAACAAGCCAGGTAATGTGGACCTGAAGACAGTGACACCTGATGCAAATCCTATCCGCAATGGGGGATTGGAGGGGGTGTCTCCATCGGGTGGGGAGAGTGAAAAATGAGACAGGTAGAGAGTATGTGAGTGGATGATTTGTGTTCAGTGTATCCACACTGCATTGTGTTTGTTGAGTTCTTTAGTGGCCAATTTTATCGTTGGAGGTCAGTGTGCATGTTTTGTGCTGGGATGCTGGATGGTCAGTTCTAAGGGGACCTTTTGGTGCTTTCATTTCTTACAAACTATCTTTTGAACTCTGTTTTTGACAAGAGGACATAGGTGTTGAGCATAGGTATAGTTAGAAGAGGATTGTTGTGTCAGTTTCCTCCTTTCACAGTGAGCTTTTTTTTCTTCTTTTTTTTCTTTTCCTTTTTACCAAAATGACTAGTGATAAGTGGTTGTAAGGTTGTTGTTATGTTTTAAAACTTCTGTGTTTGGTTTTGCAACATAATGTTGATTACAGTTTAGCTGGTTCATTTTAGCTGGTTGGATGCAGCAGATTTACTTTACTTGTCTTCAGTGAATGCTGAATTAGTTTGACTTTTCCATTCATGGCATTCTTCTATTTATCAGTATGCATCATGAATGCATTATATTCACAATTTTTTAACAAAAATATTAGAAGGGATCGTTTCAAGAAAGTTTTGCTCAGAATTGTATTCTGTAAACACATATTTTGGTACTTTTGAGACTGCAGTTTAACTGTTTAATGAAAAGTTATACTAACTTTGTGTTGAGTTAGCCTGCCATCTAACATGTTGTCTTATTTGACATAAAACATTTTTGTTTCATACTAACTTAAGTGACTAACTTAAGGTAGCCTGGCACAAAAGGAATCCCCACTTAATTTTTTTCTTAAATAAAAATGTTACGAAGCAAAAATGTTCAGTGACACTGACAGTAGTGGAAATCTAAATTTGAAGGTGAGCGTTTCAACGAGTCTTTATTTATGACAGTGATATGGCACCATTGAGAAAATCAGGGCTAATTAAATGTTTATATTTAATAAAGTTAGTCTTAAGGTAAGGTGGGTGCCTTCATGATTTAGTTGTTTTTTCTTTATGATCTTGACCTTGCAAAGTTGGGTAAAAGTGAAATGCGGTACTGATAGCTCTGGTACTCGGGTAAAGCTGAGAGCTAAAACTATGACCATCCATCATTCTAAACAGGAATGAGGTTGGGTTTGTTACATTTCAAATTGCAGTTTATGGATTGGCATGATCATTTAATCATTCTGAAGTTTATTCTGTCGCTGAAGTTTGCTTTGAACATCCTAGAACAGGTTGTGTGATTTGTTATCGACGTCAGTTCTTAAGCTGGTTCGTAATAGGAACCGTGAAGTGTTCATGGACACTTTTGCATTCCAAACACTCTCTTCACCAACTCAGTTTCAGCTTTGCAGTCTTTGGTCTGTGAAAACGTCTACACAAATACTCCGATATGCTTCTGATTGGCTGGTTGGTTGGACTTGCGCAACAGTGAAGTCGTGCCATGGTGCATGACTCAACTGACTGTTGCATGTGGCACACCAACTCAATCTCACCTTGCCAATGTGATTGCATATAGGAGGTGGATTGGAAGTTTCAGCTGAGAATGTAAAATATATTTATCAATGTGTGGGAGGTACACCAATTGCTGCAGGATCCCACCAATCTAAAATACATTAAATCAACCATTGAACAGCAGTGCACGTTATCAGTAAGCTTTCCAACTGACCCACATTACCCTGCTGTGTTTTGTTTTTGTCATTGAGGTAAGCAGATGTGTAATTCTTCAACAAGCACATAGAACTTTAAATGCCCTGAAACACTATGCCATAGACCCCCCTGTCATTTATTTTTGTTTAAAATGTGTTTGGGCTGTTGTAACCAACACCACAAGTGTTGCAACATTCACTTAGTCATCTGAACTGATAAGTTTCTGTGCAGCCAGCTTCAAAATCAGTTGCGTCATGACAAACTTGTGAGTTCTCAGAGTCAGAGATTCTTGTATATTAAGAATGTGTTGGCAGTTACTGTTCACACAAACACAATTCACTTTCAGTGTTCTTGGAGATTGTGTGCCTGTTGAGAAGCAGCTTTTAAGTGTTCAAAAAGATTGTGTGCCTGTTAAGAACCCTTTTTTAAGTGTTCAAGGAATTTCTGCTTAATTTTGAGCAGAGTAGAAAGAAAATGCTAGCATTATAGTACTGGGGCAGTATTAACTGCCTTTTTTTGGTTTGTTTTTGTAACTTTGTGTACTACTCCAGACAATACGAGGACCACAATTCTCTTGGAAAGGTAGGTTTTTGTAGTGATCCTTTTGCTCTGGGTTTCACTTTCTCAGGTCATTGATATTTGACAAACCTTTTAGGAGAAGATCCAAACACACAAAAGGTTAAAAAGAACGCTATTTATTCTGACAAAATACAGCCTGCAAATTTTCAGGGTAGTCCCCATTATCAGGCTACAAAACGACACTTAAACAATGGGTAAACGGTGAAAAAACAATGAAAGATGGGATGGAAAGCTAAACCACTTACTGTTTTTTGCTTGAGCTATGTTGTTTTCCTGTCCAGTGCTTGGAAAAAAACTTCAGGAGAAGATACATAGAACTTTTGTTGTTGTGGTAATTCATTTTCAGTGTTGTTTAGCATACCCACAACATGGGGAAACATTGCGAACTGACAGTGTGGAAAACATTGCAAACTAACATGTAGGTGGGAGTCTAGATCTACCTTTTTTGTAACAGGCTAAAACTGTTTTACTGAAAGGTCAGTATCTTCTGAGTACAATTACTTTATGGTTCTGCCATTTGTGTTTGGGGATCATTTTGGACACCAAAATAAACACCCCTCCCTACCACCAAAAAAACACTGAGTGGAGCAGTAACAATTTTCAGAACAACTAACATTGTGTGTGATGGAAATATTGTCCTGAAAATCTTTGTGGTCAGCTCTGTTATGTCTGTGAACAGGACTGTTGTAGATCTAGAAATAAAGCAGTTACAAATCAGTCAGGTCATCAGCACAAGCATTTATTGAAATAGTTCAAACTGCCTGATGATGACAGGAAGTGTCAGCAAAGGTTTCAACTGTAGAGCCAACTCACAGACCTTGCATACAGTCGTGACCTTCACACATGCAGTTGTGAGCTGTTTTAAGTAAGCTGACCGGCACAATCTACTTGATGTGGCGACACTGACAGTCAGGCTGGAACTTGCCAAATACACATGCCCTTAAAACTTGATTGAGCAGATAGTCACATTGTTAACAAGTGTGAACATTTTCAGAGACAGAAAAAGGGGCAAACTCCAAGCATTAGTTATGGCATCCTTCTACCAGCCACTGCCATAATTGGATATGGCATAGGTCTCCAAAAACTGTTAGCTAACCAACAGTTTTTTTTTGTTGGTGATCAAATAGCAGTACGTTTGTAACAGACAACTTCAATTGTATCAGGTTTTTCTTTCATAACCACCCACATTGCTTACTCGACTGCAAATGAAACCCAAATCGCTTGAATGAAGATGGAACTCTTCTGGGGTTTTTTAACGTGTACCTGCATGCTTCAATGCTGTGTTGTTTCCACAGTCTTATTAGTACCCAAACTTTTCATAGGACACTGACAGCATTGATGGACAGATGCGCAGTGATAAAGCAGAGTTGGAGGAAGGTACCAGAAAATGAGGTTGAAGTGTGGAAAAGGGTATGACTGCTAACTTTATCTGGTCAAAATACAAACACCATTTTGTTGGGAAAATGTCAGCTCCCAAAATTGTAAACAGCTTGCTTAGTAAGTTAGTAAGGTTTAGATGGATGAAGGAAGAGGATCTCTGTGAATGCTGTGCAAGTCTTAGAAAATTATTTTGAGTTCTGATCTGTAGTGCAGTGCTTTCTGTACTGAAAGTTTTAAAGTTTGTAAATTTAGTCTTGTGGGAACCAGGTGTAATTTAAAATGTGGTCTGTGACCGTTGTGTGTAGTATACAAAAAATGTGTGCAGTTTCAGTGTTTGTAAGTTCTTTTTATTTTATTTTACAATCTATACAAATTGCTGCAGTAGGGAAATAATGATACTTACATGTTACCTTCTTCAGTGGGATCTGTTATCATTGTACATGTACTGGCAAACACTAGTCCAGAATGCATGTTGATTATATACACCTCTGTCTACAATGACCCTATCTCTGAGAAATTTTGCAGCAAAATTGGGATTGTCTTTGGTGATTGCTTCAATTACAGGTTCACGGCACAAAGCAAAGGCTTTAAAACTGATCGAAACAGAAGGGTGATCTTTCAGAATGGTGGTCATTCAAACAACTGTATGCTGCACTCTGCTGAGAGATGTGTTTCATGCATCTTTTTTATGGGAGTTAAACCATTTTAAGATCCATACACAATCTTGTATGTCAGACTGAATTTTGACTGACTGTTCAGGAAGGAACTTGTTTTTGGGGGGGGTGTTTTTGTGTGTGTTATGCCCAGTCAGCATGACAGTTACATCAGGGTGATGACTGCCCAGAAGAAGTATTCAGAATTATCAGTATTGCCTATAATGAGATTTGCTACATGGAGAGAATTGCACTGTCCCAGATTATAAAAGATGGAGCAGGAAAGGTAAGGCAAACATAACATTAAAAAAGTTTTCAGACTGATAGTGATGCAGTCGCAGATGACTCTTCATAAATGTGGTTGTGATACATATTTCAATTTAATTGACCATTTTGAGGCATTGATTTGTGGGACAACATTAAACTTGTAAGCAAGAGGTTTGAAAGTTTTCCTGATGATCATCTTCATTGAGCTTTGCATGATATTTGTACCTGTTACAGTGACAAGATCACAGAGGCATCAGAAAGTAGAGGTGCGCCTAATGCTTGGCCAGACTTCAAACTTTGTAGTTCATTGACAAAGCCGTGCATGAATTTCGCATGTGTGTGTGACTTGGGCATGCATAGACTATAAACAATAGCTCTCTGCTTTTGCAAACATCTTTAGTTGACTTTTCATGGTGACTGTTTACTTTGTATGTATGTTGGACTTTACCAGCTTTACATTTTTATTCTAGTTTTATTACCCTTGGTCAGATTTTGAGAGCATTGAATTAGAAGCATTGGGAAGATGAAACTTAACAGATTTTTCTTTTCTTTTGAAGGTTCTTATTCTATCAAATTTATGATTCATATAGGAACAGTGGTTATGCATGTGTTGCTTTAAAGGAAGTCTCCTTCGCAGTCCTCATGTGCTTGGAGAACGATCTGCAGTAAAGGTTTGTGAGTGGATGTGCCATTGATTATATAAGGTGACTTTTTTGATAACATAACTAACTCGTGTTTCATGAGCTGATTACCATGTTGTGTGCTCTTTTCTTTTCCTGAGCTTCATTTTTGATGTCACCGAAGTGTCTTTGACATCATGGATAGAAGCTCTCAGTTTTGCATACAGATGATGGAAGAAATGCATATGTGTGGATTGCAATCTTTTTTTGTCACCAGTTGTTTTCATCTCTGTGAAGTGAACTTTGGATGACATATTGCAGCCTTCTTGAAAAAATGTAAGTCAACAAGAAAAGGTGTGATATATTTGTTTTTAGCTAATAATGATTTTTGGTAAAATGAAAAACAAAAAACAAAACAAAAATCAGTCATTTTGGGACATGGAAAAATAATGCGACAGAACATGGCTAAAGTAACAAACAGTCTTCTTTATTTTCTTCTTTTTTTGCCAAAGCTAGGGAAAGTTAGTTCCTTTAAGTAATTGTGGAGTACTATTCGAGAGCAACCATGCATTTCCTATAAAGACCACTATGAAAAATGTTTACATTTTCTTGGATGCTGTTCATCAAGAGATCTTTCAAACTGGATGATGGCAGTGGTCAAACTTTATTTCATACAATGTGTACGTAACCAGTTTTCAAGCTCACTTGTCACATGAAAGTTTGTTGGTGGGAGGGTGGGTGTGTGTGTGTAGTACTTGAATAGGAAATGAGGTCTGGGTTCCCATACATACATATAATCACATATATATAAGCAACTGAATACTCTCCATGTACTGTCAATTTGACTGACCTATTTCCTGAACTGCTTAGAATTGAATACTGTGCTTGACGGTGAACAGATCAAAGGTTGTAGTGATTTAAAAAAATATATAATTTGAGAAGTGATTTTACTCCCTTAAACATCACACCATGTATGAATTGATTATTTTGAATCTGAATGGTTTTCATTAAGCTTTTTGAGAAGAAAAAAAGATGTTGAAGCAAAACAGGATTGCTCCAGGTGTAAGACACCACATTATCAATGAAAAACACAATCCAGAAAAGATACTTGAATATATGCTTTTAGAATATTGTTGAATAGATGCTTTTAAGATATTGATACTTCCCCATAGTGAAGATGGATAAGGGATATCTTTTTTATTTTTAAAATAAATTTGTGGTTTCTTTTAGTGGTAATACTACTACTCACTAGTAATGGACAACTAAGTTTTGCATTAACAGGTGGGTGGTCAGGCTGCTGCAGTGTAGTGAGGAGGAGTGTGTTAGTGTTTATTATCCTCTGGTTGGGCTCAGAAAAGGACAGAAAATGGGCTTTGCACTTCTGACCTGGACCTCTGATCGGATCAGAAAAAAACACTGAACATTGCACCAGCAGGGTTGGGTGAGTCTTGGATGTAATGCCCAGTCAGTCTACAACATCAGGTGCATGTCTGGGTAAAAATTCGTCATCAGATCAAGTACTTAATGCTAGAGTGTTAGGCATCAAGATGCATTTAAGATGGGCAGTGAAATGGTCATTTTCATGTGTCATAAAAATGTGGAGGGAGAAGTCACAAGATGGTGCCCATAAATGGTGACCTTTGAAGAGAAAGGTGAGTTGGAGCGGATACAGGTGTGTGTCTGCGTACCAGTACCAGCCTAGCACTTCAGCACCAGGCCTAATCTGGCTCCCACATGTCATGTTTATGTAGGTTGCAGATCCACCCAGTTTCAGTTGTTCATGCTTTTCAATGATGTGTTGATCAGATTATTTTAGAATACAAGTGAGGGTGTGTCAGTGTCAGTTGTTTTTCTTTGAAATGTACTGTTGTGGCATCTTAATGTTGATAAATGCTTATAACCTTTTTTGGTAAGTGTTATGCTTAAATAAGATACTTTATATTTGCAGCTTGTTAGCTCAATAAGTTGTTTTACTACTTACTAATAAGTATTTTGCTTGATCATTGTTGCATGCAAAAAGTCAATGTACCGGTTAAACTTAAAGCTCACCAGAAAACCCCAAAAGAAAAAGAATCCATCTACAACAGAAATTGTATGACTGTTTTTATTATTTTCTGAAAAGAAAATAAATTTCAATGACTATATTTTCTGTTGGTTTGTGTTCGTTTTCTCTCTCTCTCTCTCTCTCTCTCTCTCTCTCTCTCTCTCTCTCTCTCTCTCTCTCTCTCTCTCTCTCTCTCTCCATCTATATATATATAATTCTTTCTTTTCAGTACCATTTTCTTCCCCATTTCTGTATATCTTCTTCTTTTCGGTACCTTTTTCTTCCCCCCCCCCCCCCCCCCCCCCTATCCTCTTTGTGCTTGGGATTCTGCCAGAACGTCAGTTTGTCACACAGGGTGTATGTATTTAGTTTTGTCACACGCAGTGTATGTATGCGTGCGTGAGTTTCCTGCATTAAAAGAGTGATGTGGTCCACAAGACTACTCCGTATTTAGCGCCCTATCGACTCTCGGGGTGAAGCAAACTATGAGATCACAAGTAACAAAATCTGAATCGCTATTCATGACACGCGTGACTTAAGAGGACTGGGGGAAAAGACGCTGAGTGAACCAGTATTGCCATAACAGCTCTGATCACTGTCGGTAGGCGAAGCATGCAAAGCGATATGCAGACCGGCTAAAAACGAAACAAACAGACGTGGGTTCGATTCACCTTTTTCTTCAGAATTTGTGGACACTGCCCTGTGACTACCCCACACAATTAATGAAACATCATTGTGATTATGGTTAAAATGGCTCATCGCTGCCCATCGTAACGCAGATCTGGTAGTCACAGTGTAACATGTTAGGTATAGTTCGCATTCACTCCGCCTCTGGGATCTCGGTCCCCGCTAGTACCTCCCCAAAGATAACGCTGTCGAAAAAAGTGAACGAGCAAACAAATGTATATATATATATATATATCTGTAGACGGGTTGTAGTTTCTGCGTCTGCGGTACCCTTAGCTTAGCTGAGCGGCTCATCCACAAGGAGCGATGACAACTATTATATGCTTTCTTAAATTATGCCCATGATGTCCCACCAGGGACAGCACAAACTCGCTTGTACAATGACTCGTTGGTCTCAAGAAAGTGGGGTAAACCTTCACACACACACACACACACACACACACACACACACACACACACACACACACACACACACACTTACTCGCGCGTCCACGCTGCTCCCTCCCTCTCTCTCTCTCTCTCACACACACAAACAAACACCACAGGGTCTTAAGTATTTTTTGTGATGTGGGCTAAACCACACAAACTACACCCTCACGCACGCATGGTTGGGGGGAGAGGGGGGCAGGAACGTATGTTGTGTGCGTACGTGCGCAAACACACGCGTTAAAATACTGTACACACTGGTAGGAATGGGTAGCGCTGCTCTTGCGTCTGTTGTGCCTAACCTGGGTAGGGAAAGGCGACCCGAATTTCCCGCAAGGGACACTGAAGTACTTAATACCCTCCCCCCACCCCCCTTCCCCCCATCACACACTGATGCAAGACAAGCAATGATTGAGGGGTATATGTCAAGTGGGAGGCGGCAAGAACATGTGTTATTTACGCACGCACGCATACACACGCGCGCGCGCACGCACGCACGCACACATACACACACACACACACACACACACACACACACACACACACACACACACACACACACACACATCATGGAACTGTGAGGGATACAGACCATGGACAGAGTAACTGCTCTTGAAGTATCCAACCCCGACTTTCGTACCAGCCCACAACTGTTTGATCACACGAATAACCACATTAAAGATTTCTCCGCGCTATGAGCGCCGTCTCCGACTGGGTCTCGTGTGTTTCACTGCATATTTAAAGGTGTTTTAGTACCTTCGTGTGGAGTGTGTTCCTCGAGTGTACCAGGCACGTTCCCTTTCGCTGAGTTACACAACTTGATATTTCTTGTCATTTCTCCGCAAACCCGTACATCTGAACTAAATGTGATTTGGAGTAAATTGCAGACCATAGTTAAACGGAAAACGGGAAACTTAATTTTAAATAAAAAAATCAAACGAATAGCCATGTCAGAAATGTTCTTTCGCTCTGTGCGGCTGATAAGTAATCCACTATATAGCGACTTTCGTTTTATTCAACCTGCAATCTTAACTAAAGGTTTAAATGCCTGAGCATCTGTAGCCGCCAAAACCAGCCAACCAACCAACCAAACAAATTTGTAACCCCACAGAAAAGGAACTCGTTAGCCTTATGCCTGTTCCTCCTACGAAAGCATTTATTTTTTATATATATTTGCTTTACTGCTATTTTAATTCCTTGTGTATCATATCTTTGGTATGAATATCTTTGGTTTCACGCCTAGTGCCCACCATGGTCTGCTGCCGACAAATATGTCATAGTGGTCAAACTAGTCCACTGTATGTTTGAAATTTGTGTCTTCGTCTGTAATGTGAATCCTTTGAGTCTTAGTCACATTCCTTAGCTTCTAGTTCTGACCTAAATGTATACTTTGGTTTTTCTTCACCGAAATCAGATTCTAACATCTGATAAACTGGATAGTGTGTGTGTGTGTGTGTGTGTGTGTGTGTGTGTGTGTGTGTGTGTGTGTGTGTGTGTGTGTGTGTGTGTGTGTGTGTGTGTGTGTGTGTGTGGATAGAGAGATAGATAGTCTTTCCAAGCGCAGACAACTCGGATACATTTTTAAGAGGCGAAATTGTCATATAAAATTATTTGTTCTGGTCTCTATTTCACATTTCGTTCGGTTATGTACGTCCTTACTCGAGGAAAGAGTGTTTACTTCCCTTTTTATTGTGTACCCGTTAACGTGGTGCCGAACAAAGTGTTGTCTTTGGTTGAGGTATCAACCACAGGTAATTGCAATGAATACACACTTACCAAATATCTTTAGTTTTCAATTCCAGATTTTCAATGCTGTGCTTCAGTTTTCTTTGCCAGTTGTAGTTTCTTTGCCAGTTGCCAGTTTCTGTGTTGTAATTTTACACGTGCACATTTGTTTTGTCCACAGTTGTGC
>OY757544.1:23440451-23452951 GCA_963584105.1 Alviniconcha strummeri
TCAACAAACAAACAAATTCCATCCGAAGCGAGTGAAGAACCTAACGACACCGTCATCCATTTTTATTTTCATTTTTTCTTCATCCACAAGAGAGCTCTGGTCTCAGCCAATCAGAGGCAATAGTCGAATAGGGCGAATGTTCCCAGAACATGTTGAGCGAAGGTTTTTGGACCCCAAATATAGCTTCGTCGCAGTTCGATGAATATTCCCAACTAGGTTCGCGAAGAAAAGTTCGCCCAATTAAGAACCAGCTAGGTTCGCCGAATACTTCCAACTAGGATCGCGAACAAATATTCACCCAGTTAAGAACGGGCTTAACTGTGCCTGTGTTTGAAAGGCATGTCTGTATGTGTCAGTTGTGATGTTTGTGGTGCATGTGCTTATAAATGTATGCTAAGTTGTATTGTTAGTTTTACGTAGCCGCGCCTATCTCTGTACTTGAATGGTATATGGCTCCACTTTAATTAACTCTCCCCACCTCCCTTTTCGTGTAAAACTCGCTCTGCAAAGTCGTCATAGCCACTGGAAATGCGCTCTACAAAAGCTGCTGATTATTATTATTACTATCGTACCAGAAACCCGTGGCTGACCCCCCCCCCCCACTCCCGCCGGGGGCGGGGGCGGGGGGGGGGGGGGGGGGGGAGGGGAGGAAGGTGGAGGCTGGAGGGAGGCGCGGGGAGGGTGGTAGCCCGGACAGCCAACCTCACCGCTCGCGAGTACCGTTTAGCGAGAGAGAGCGCCTCCCTGTCGCATTCCTTTCGCATTCCTATCATGCCAGCAGCATCACACGGCCTATTAGAAGTTAGATTTTTATTAACAGTATGTGTGGTAAGTTACTGTGACGGCCAACGGTGGTTTGTGGGAAGTGTCGCGACCACTCCTTTGTCCCTTTCAGCGGAGTGGAAAAGGCCAGCAATGGGGCGTGTCCGCGGGAGCCCCATGGTTGTGTGTGTCAGTCCATCTACCTGCCCGTGTGTGGCCGCGACAACCAGACCTACCCCAATGAGTGCGAGATGAACTGCAGGTAGTGTGCGTGGTGTTACGCTGTGTGTGCGCGTGTGCGTGCGCGTGCGTGCACGCGTGTGTGTGTGTGTGCGTGTGTGCGCGCGTGCGTGCGTGCGTGCGTGCGCGCGTGCGTGCGTGCGTGCGTGTGTGTGTGTGTGTGTGTGTGTGTGTGTGTGTGTGTGTGTGTGTGTGTGTGTGTGTGTGTGTGTGTGTTTACCTGCATGTGTGTATGTGTGGGTGTATTCGCGTGCGTGGTGTACTAACAGTTGTGGTGGACGACCAGATCTATCCAAACAACACTCGAGCGTCCTCATTTGGTCGCTTCAGTGCAGGCAGTGACATTGTTGTTCCACGAGCGGAACAAGAACAAGCCAGTTTGCTTGTCCATTGGAGTAGGGAAGATGAACTGACGTCACCGCCACACAGAAAACAAGCCGACCGGTGCGTAATGAATTGTTGCAGGAACGTGACGAAGCGACATGACGGGGAGTGCACCGCCAAGCAAGACGTGTGCGTGTGTCCGCGTCTGTATCTACCGGTGTGCGGAGAGGACGGCAACACCTACGCCAACCTGTGTGAAATGGAGTGCAGGTGAGACAGCAAGAAGTGAGACTCCAGGGGGCTGACTGAGCTGGCACACAGGTAACAACAGCCTCTGGAGTCTCACTAGTACTCGCACAGTCCCTAGCATGTTGCGGCAATGTCCACTTTTAGCCTTGTCGGTTGACGGTCCTCAAATGGTACGTGGATGCGCGCGCGCGCGCGCGCGTGTGTGTGTGTGTGTGTGTGTGTGTGTGTGTGTGTGTGTGTGTTTGCACATATTAGTTCATTCCGTACTATGCCAGTATTATACACAAGCACACGCACGCACGCATCCTCAACCATTTGAGGACACCGAACCGACGGGGATAAAAGTGAACATTGCCGTAACATCCTAGGGACTGTGCGAGTACGAGTCAGACGTACTCCAGAGGCTGTGTTGGATGGAGTGCAGGTACGATCTCTGTGGCTGTGTGAGATGGAGTACTACAGACCGAAGGTACGATCTCTGTGGCTGTGTGAAATGGAGTACTACAGACCGAAGACGATTGTTTGCCCTCAGTCACCCCTCCCCCAACCCCCCCCCCCCCCCCACCCCCGAAAAAAAAAAGACGAATGAAATTCGAGCACATTCAGGCACCAATCCACAATCAATCCCAGGCCGACAGCCTGTCAGATGACTACAGCTTTGAGCTTCATGTCACTGTCACTGAATATTACAGGTCAGTATGTCGTTACGTTACTGACGACGACGTACGACCAGTAACTGTGACTGTGACTAAATGTTGCAGGTCAGTATGTCGTTACGTTACTGACCATGACGTACGACCAGCAACTGTGACTGTGACAGTATGTCGTTACGTTACTGACGACGACGTACGACCAGAAGCTTAGCCGTCGTGCTAATTGGTTGTGCAGGCAGGTGCAACTGGCCCACGAAGGAGAGTGTGGTGCTCCACCGACACTGTGTATTTGCCAGCACATCTACCGGCCTGTGTGTGGCGTCGACAACGAGACTTACGACAACGAGTGTCATCTCGACTGTCAGTAAGTGCTCCTTCCTCCTCTTCCTCCTTTGCCTTCTCTTCTTTAGGTCTACCGCCGTGTGTGTTTGTGTGTGTGTGTGTGTGCGCGCGCGCGCGCGCGTGTGTGTGTGTGTGTGTGTGTGTGTGTGTGTGTGTGTGTGTGTGTGTGTGTGTGTGTGTGTGTGTGTGTGTGTGTGTGTGTGTGCAATCGAGGAAGTATTCTACAAATGCATATTTGTCTGTTCAACTTTCGGCGTCTCCTCGCACAACTGTCGCTGACCATTGTGATACTTTCTGTTTGCTGACCACTGCACCCTTCTCGTCCACACAGAGAAAAACGTGTGTGTGTGTGTGTGTGCGGGTATGTGTGTGTGTGTGTGTGTGTGTGTGTGTGTGTGTGTGTGTGTGTGTGTGTGTGTGTGTGTGTGTGTGTGTATGCGTATGTGTGTGTGTGTGTGTGTGTGTGTGTGTGTGTGTGTGTGTGTGTGTGTGTGTGCACAGGAAGGTGGAGAAAGCCCACGACGGACCGTGTCAAGGTGTTCCCCAGGTGTGCGTGTGTCAGCCCATCTACCTGCCTGTGTGCGGAACTGACGGCAGAACCTACTCCAACCTCTGCGAGCTGAAGTGCCAGTGAGTCCTCCCTTCTGCTACTCTCTCTCTCTCTCTGTCTCTTTCTCCCAACTCACTCTGTCTTTCTGTCTGTGTCTGTGTCTGTGTGTGTTGTCTCTCTGTGTCTGTGGCTGTGTCTCTCGCTCTCTCCTCTCTCCCCGCTGCATTACATAATTTCGCCAATAAGGCATGCCATTATTATCGAGAAAAACTTTGACAGGAAAGTTCGTGGAAAGAGCATAATGTGGGATCAAGATCGTACATACACTCAGAGAACAGAGGTAGATATCTACCTACTACCTCTGATGGACTGGAATTCGCGTCACAAGAAGCGCGGAGATATGTGAGAAAATAGAAATGGGTGTTGCAAACTCTTGCTTGTCATATGATGTAGTTCACCCAGATATGATGGCTTTTGAAGAAGGAAGAAGAAGAAGAAGGAGGAGGAGGAGGACGAGGAGAAGAAGACGAAAAAGAAGGAGGAGGGGGAGGAGGAGGAGGAGGAGCAGCAATGTTTTTTTAATGGCATTTGGCCTTTAATTCATTTGCTTAAAAAATAATGGCATTAGTAAATGACTTCTGGTTTCCCGTTTTGATGCTGTCGTTTCGGTGTACATGTCTTTGCTTCTTTTGCCTGTCGTCCTGAGGTGACCCTGTGTGCTTGGCTGGACGTTAAAGTAAAGCAACTAAGTACCTGGTTCTTTGTACCGTGTTCAGGGGTGCCACTCTGGCTCACGAAGGGGAGTGCAGCAGCGAGCCAGCCGGATGTGTGTGCCAGTCCATCTACCTGCCAGTGTGTGGCCGGGACAACCAGACCTACCCCAACCAGTGTGAACTAGACTGCAGGTAATGTGAAGTCGCCATCACCGTTATCATCGTCGTCGCTGTGGTCCTCCCCTCCTCCTCCTTCTGCTGATCGCCCTGATATAACCGTCCTGGATGACTGGGCGTGGGCGTAAAATATCAAGTGACCTACTTACTTCTTCTGAGCATCACCATCACCATCAGTAGGCTGTCGTCATTGTTGAGGTCCTTTTTCCTTCTCAGCATCAGCTGGCTGTCGTCATTGTTGAGGTCCTTTTTCCTTCTCAGCATCAGTATCACCATCAGCAGGCTGTCGTCATTGTTGAGGTCCTTTTTCCTTCTCAGCATCAGCTGGCTGTCGTCATTGTTGAGGTCCTTTTTCCTTCTCAGCATCAGTATCACCATCAGCAGGCTGTCGTCATTGTTGAGGTCTTTTTTCCTTCTCAGCATCAGCACCACCATCAGCAGGCTGTCGTCATTGTTGAGGTCCTTTTTCCTTCTCAGCATCAGTATCACCGTCATTATTATCGTCATCAATATAGTTATTCTCCTCCTTTTTGTTCTTAGCATCAGCATTACCATCATTATCGTCTCGCTGTGGTCATCCTCCTCTTTTTCTTTTCGGCATCAGCATTACCATCATCAGCATCATAGTCCTCTGCCTCGTCTGCCTCCTATTCCTCAGTATCGTTGTTACCGTCATCGTCGTCATCGTTAATCGCGTTCGGTTTTGTGTACTCTGGTTTAGTATGCTGAAGATTCTGATGCAACGACAGTAAAGTATATTTAATAATGAGACTTAATTGTCTGACAATAATTATAGACAATCGCTTGAAGCTATATGAAAATAGACCGCAGTTTGGGCCGAAGGTTTCGGTACTGTATTCACACAGAGACCGTTTTTACTCGAACGTAGCTGATTTGTCTTCTCAGTTGGGTCTGCCGCTTTTGTCAAGAAGGGCAGAAAAGTCCAAACTTTGTGGTTGTTTAGGCGACTCTAGAAGTCGCACGAGCCACCAGTGCCAAGTGGACTAGCCCGTGTGTGAATTGTTGTGCCTGTGTTCAGAGGAGTGGAGAAGGCTCACGACGGCAAGTGTGGCGAGAGGCCCACTGTGTGCATCTGTCAGCCCGTCTACATGCCTGTGTGTGGGGAGGACGGTCACACCTACTCCAACCTCTGCGAAATGGACTGCAGGTATCTCTCTCTTCCCCCTCTCGTTTTCTCCCTTTTTCCCACCACTCTCTCTCCCTCCCCCCTCTCTGTCTCCCCCTCTCCCTCCCTCCCCCCTCTCTGTCTCCCACGCTGTCTCCCTCCCCCCTCTCTGTCTCCACTCTGTCTCCCTCCCCCTTCTCTGTCTCCCACTCATTCTCCCCCCCCTTTCTCTGTCTCCCACTCTCCTCCCTCCCCTTCTCTGTCTCCCACTCTCTCTCCCTCCCCCTCTCTGTCTCCCACTCTCTCTCCCTCCCACTCTCTGTCTCCCCCTCTCTCCCTCCCCCTTCTCTGTTTCCCACTCTCTCTCCCTTTCTCTCTCCACTCTCTCATTCCCTTATTCATCGACTGGATTTTTATTTTTTGTAAGCGTGATAGCCTACTGTGAACATAACGAAAGATCGCTCCTGTAATTCACTGACTGGACTTTGAGCACACTGTGAAGCACAAAACAAGTCCTTCCCCTCCTCACTGACTAGAATGCATATGTGACCATGTTGCGGAACATTGCGAAACATCAGCCTCCGGATTCATTGACCAGACTGTGAGCATAATTATTGTAAAGCATAATGATTCTCTCCCTCTCCCCCCATCCCCCACCCCAGATTTATTGACTGGAATATGAAAATATTATGAAGCACTATGACCCCCTCCCCTTTCCCGGATCCATTGACTGTGCACCAGACTGATGGGGGCCAGTTTCGGGGCGGATGATCAGGTGCCCTGTTGACTTACCGGTGTGGGTTCTGTCACCATGTAGCGGCGTGCACGAAGCCTATGACGGCGAGTGTTCCTCCGACCAGCACGTGCCTTGTGTGTGTCAACCCATCTACCTGCCCGTGTGTGGCGTCGACAACCAGACCTACCCCAACCACTGTGAAATGAAATGCAGGTGAGTGTGAGTGTGTGTGTGTGTGTGTGTGTGTGTGTGTGTGTGTGTGTGTGTGTGTGTGTGTGTGTGTGTGTGTAGGAGAATGCGAAAAAAGACAAAGGAGCTGTCGTATCTATTGACAAATAGCTTGCATGTGCAAGGCCAAGATCGAGGCTGAAGCACGTGACGTCAGTGGTGGTATAGGAAGCTATACACAGTCAGCTAGCCTTTCGTACCTGTCCTAAACCGTGAATGTCAGAATGACCGTCAGTGATGTACGTGCAGGGACGTCACCCAGGCGCACGAGGGGCGAGTGCGGCAGTGAGCAGGAGCTGTGCATTTGTCCCAAAATCCTCATGCCTGTGTGTGGAAAAGACAACGTCACCTATCCGAACCTGTGTGAGATGGACTGCAGGTAACATCATTATTGCACCTAGATAAGACCAGACTGCTCTGGCTTACCTCATTTAAAGCAGCTTTCTCTATCGCAAAAGATTGTTAAAAACAGACGGTAAACGTTACAGTGCGTAGTATAAATGAATAATGATAATGTCAGAAGGAAATGATGAGCGGGGTTGCTGGGGGGGGGGGAGGGGGGTTGCTGTTGGGGTCAGGGGGTTGGGGGGGGGGGGTTGGGGGGGGGGGAGGGGCTGGATAAAAGGACATATGCGGATCTTTGGGCTTGTTGCACAATATACCACCGTGGTCTCTCGAGATTTTGACAGATGCACGCACAGTCAAATGAAGTAACTTCGTTTACACATGAACATGCACGAGGGTGACTGCATGTTCTGTGTGTTTGAAGTACATTTGGCTGTGTGAATTGCTGCTGCCTTTTATGTACATAATATTTTTCAGTACACGCCTCCTTTCATTTAGAGCTTATTAAGTGTGTCAGCCAGAGTATTCTCCCATGCTGACAGTGGTTTTCTTTCACTAGTATCGGGTTGATGCCCTCTGACCATGATGTGCCTTCTGACCATGATATTGTTAAAGGTCACTCGTGAGCTACTCAGGTGGCGAAACACGTGTCTGACCAAGGCAACCAACATAATAGTGGTCCCCACCAGGATCAGATTTTTGATAACCCGGCTGCTCCCCGCTTAGCATTTTGGGCTAAAAATTAGATTCGGCTGGGACCACCCAGTCGGTTCTTTGAGAAAGGAGTGTGACTTTTCCCACCCCTCTGCTTTTCTCCTTCCCGATTCACTGTGTTTAAGGTCTTCGAGATCAAAATACTATGCCTCAACAATCAATTACTTCTTTGTTTTTTTCTTCTTCTACACTTCGACCTAACCTTTTGTTGTTGTCTGGTTGGGCTCCGTCAGGAAGGTGAGAAGCAGCACGACGGGGAGTGCTCCGTGTCTCCCCCCTCTTGTGCCTGTCCCTCTATCTACAGACCTGTGTGCGGCCTCGACAACATGACCTACAACAATGACTGCTCCCTGCAGTGCAGGTCACGTACAACATCTCATTATTACGCCATGTTAAAAAAAGAAGAAGAAGAAAAGAAAAAGAAAAAAAGAAGAAGAAGAAGAAGAAGAAGAAGAAGAAAAAAAAAAAAAAAAAAAAAAAAAAAAAGAGCAAAGAAGATTTAAAGGGGCATTTGCTTTTACTTTACAACTTGTTTCATACCAGTGTGTGGGTTCAACTGCACAACCAGCACGAGTGGACATGTTAATTAAGAGCCACTGACAAAGCGGAACGGCAAATCCACCCAGTTCCTACCGACTGTGCCACTGGGGCGACAGCATGGCGTCTGAAGCTTCCTCGTCTCTTCTTTGTCATCTCTTCTGACAATCTCTCCTGACAGTCCTTCTCGACACACTTCCCTGTCAGTCTTTTCTGAAAGGTCTTTTTGACATTCTTGAGGTGGTATCAGGTATGTTTTTAAGGGTTATCGATGCTGGTGGTTGCAACGACGGGTCAGTTATTGTCATGCATAAACACAAGCCATGCTTAAATGGTGTATTTATTTTCGCATTCTACGATAGCACAAATTGCAAATGTAAATTATTTTTGCCCGAAATCTGACAATGAGAAAGGTTAAACCATTTAGCGAAATAGGGAAAGGACCAGCCTTTTGAATAGTGCTAATTAATTAAACTGCACTAAAATGTTGAAATAATTTTCTGCAGTTTATGCGTTGCTCCAAAATTCGGCTAATCAGCATCAAGTCTCAGCGCAGTTACTCGAGAGACATGGACAGAGACTGGGTCTTCTCGGGAAAACGACTGCATACCCCAAATCTCACTTGACCGATTTGTGAATCAACCTAAATGAACCGTAATTACGAGGCAGTAAGTAATTTCTTTACTCTTTTCTTCCCGATTTCCAGGGGTGTACCGAAGGCCCACGACGGGAAATGTGAGGATGGTCCCCCTTTGTGTGCGTGCCCCATGATTTACCTCCCTGTCTGTGGGGTCAATGGAGTTACCTACCCCAATCAGTGTGAGCTGGACTGCAGGTGGGTTTGGATGAGTGTGAGGAATTCACACTGGTTGAAAAATACAGAAAACTCCTTACCGTAGAAAAAACAACAAAAAACAACAACAACAACAACAACAACAACAACAACAACAACAACAACAACAACAACAACCAACAATAACCAACAATAACAACAATCCCAGCAAAACAACAACAACCCAAACCCCACAAAACAACAACAACAACAACAAGCTAGAAGCTTAGCATTCTATAAAATTTAGACCTTTGCGGATTTCCGTCATTTTCTGCTAAAGACCGAGCAGTTCTTCCCTTGTAATTACGAAGATAATCCAAAGCCACATGAATAAAATTAAGCCAGTTACTATCTCAAAATTAAGCCAGTTACTATCTCTAAAGATTTTTTATGTCTGTATGCTTATTGTTGTAGAACCGTTACTTTTTTCCAACACCAGAAACATTGTCAAAGCATCTGACGGCGAGTGTCCACCGGAACCACCCGCCTGCGCATGTCAACACATTTTACTTCCGGTTTGTGGCGTCGACAACAGAACGTACAACAACATGTGTGAACTAAATTGCTAGTAAGTGTGACTGACTCGATGTTGGTATTTGGTTACATTTTCTGATGCTTAATCGACTAACAAATGGACTTATCAACTGACCTATTAGTGGTGGATGATTATTAACTGTTGTATTCTTTTCGCACAATAAATAAAGAATGGGAAACCATGTTCTTGCCTGGAGCAGTTGTTAACGTTACCACTAAACTTACTGAAACGTCTGATTCCAGTAATTTGACTGAATAGATCAGTCCAGTTTATACTTCTTCAAATCTTAAAGACAATATACGACAGATTCTTGGCATGTTTTTTAGCAACTGAAAAATAGACAATCTGAATTTGCACAAAGAACGTCATTTGCCCTAAAGCTGTCAATTTTCACATGCCTCTTTTTCCCCAGAAGACGGTTTCAAATGAACAGAATGAAGTTGCTAGGATGTTTTGAACTGAGAGAGAGAGAGAGAGAGAGAGAGAGAGAGAGAGAGAGAGAGAGAGAGAGAGAGAGAGAGAGAGAGAGAGAGAGACCCAACGTGTTCTATGATCTGGTAAGCTAGATGCTCATGAATTACTTCTATTCCAGTAACGTGAGTCTGCTTCACGATGGCGAATGCAAACAGGGCAACGAAGCCTGTGTGTGTCCTCGCATTTTTCTACCTGTGTGCGGTCAAGACGGCAACACATACAACAACATGTGCGAAATGGACTGCGTGTAAGTAGGCTCATAGTCCACATTCTGAGTTTTTATTTTGGTGCGGCATTATGCTAGGGGAAGGGGTGGAGCCAGCTGACACATTTACGGACTTGCAAACTGAAGACATTGCGAGAAAAGGAGGGAGGGAGGGGGGTAAAGGTTCACCATTTGTGGTACTTACATTCTTCTTTCCTTAAAATGCAATGTTTGTATTTCAGGGGTATTGCCCTCGCCCACGAAGGAGAATGTTCACCGTCATGTGCCTGTCCCACCAGCTACATGCCCGTGTGTGGAACAGACAACAGAACGTATTCCAACCAATGCGAGCTCGAATGCCAGTCAGTTATCTAGCCGTACTGCTGAGGCTTATGAAGCAGCTTCTGCTAATTATCTAATGTTTGAATTTTGAGTCACTGCTTTATGACAAAAAGAAGAAAGTATCTTCTCTTTCTTCACACACTCTCTCTGTCTCTCACTCTTTCTCTCTCCCTTCCCCTCTCTACCCTCCATTTCACACCTTTACCTGCCGAAGAATTTGCATTTCAGGTACTTCTTCCTTCCGTGACTAGTCTGGCAAGTACATGCTGAACCAATCAAAAGCCAAGGTTTGGCCGTCAGGTAGCATCAGTTTAATTATTGCTGAACCCAGATTGTTTAACTTGTACATAATACTGGCAAAATTGGTCATTTTTACACACATCGGGCTTGTGTGTTATATATCTTTAACGGTGTGTAGAGTACACGTTTGAAACTGATTGCACGTTGAAACAGTTTATTTACGGTTTGGACATCTTTGCATTGTTATAGAAAAGTTGCTTAACTTTTGAGCTCGACTGCAGATGAAAATGAGTTTATTTATTAGGGACGAGTGGGGTTAAAAGAAAGTCGTCTGGTCGTCTGGTCCCTGTGGCGGCCCGTCCCTAAGAGATCATACGATCTCTGTGGGCGTTAAGAAACACTGAACCAACCCTGTTGCAGTTCGGCGACAAAAGCCCACGACGGAGAGTGCGGCAGCAGTTCAGCTGGCTGCGTGTGTCCAATGATCTACCTGCCCGTCTGTGGACAGGACGGCCATACTTACCCCAACCAGTGCAACCTACAGTGCAGGTCTGTTCCACACGTACACGTTTGAACGCATTGCCGCGAACATTAACACTGGCATCTTGCAGGTAAAAATGTTTGTTACGCTGCATTTGCAAGATTGTCGATTATAGCCCGCTGGTCAGATCTTTTGTGTTACGATGGAAAGGCCGAGTTCTCAAATCGCTGCATCGATCTGTGCCACCGCGCCGGGACAACAGTCATGTCCTTTGAAGCAGATGGTGGCAGTGTGGAAATGTTCTTTCCAAGCAGTTTGGAATAAACACTGAAATATTTTGTCACGTGTAATGTATGGTACAACACCTTCTAGTAGCAGGTACCTGTTAACAGTTGGTTGATTTTTTCTTTCTTTCTCTGACCACTGCGTGTTATCCAGAGTCAGGAGAGAAAGATGACTGTCAACGTTTTGAAACAAGATCAAAGCACAAATAACGCTACTTTAATCGGACAGTTGACATCCTACAGTACGTCAGCCTCGTGATTGCCTTCCACAACAAACCTCAACAACAACCGACAGATAAGCAGCCACTCTTAGTTCATACAATCGTCTCTTTTTTTTTCCTTCTCTTTTTTCTTTAGTGTATTATGTGTCTGTTGGCAGCTTCAAAAGGTGTTTCCATTGAAAACGTGCACATGCTTTCTATTGTCGGATTAAAAGACAACTGTGTGTGTGTGTGTGTGTGTGTGTGTGTGTGTGTGTGTGTGTGTGTGTGTGTGTGAGTGTGTGCGTGTGTGTGTGTGTGTGTGTGTGTGTGTGTGTGTGTGTGTGTGTGTGTGTGTGTGTGTGTGTGTGTGTGTTTCGATTTTACCGAGTTTTATTGTTCTGTCCAGAGGAGTGAGCAAAGCGCACGACGGCGAGTGCAGCACGGCTTCCACCACGCCCCAGCCATGCTCATGTCCTTTCATCCTGCTGCCTGTGTGTGGCGCAGACGGCAACACGTACGACAACCAGTGCCACATGGAATGCAGGTCAAGATCTACAATAAAGTGAAAGAGAAAGAGTTACCGTAGGCAGTTCAGGTCTCTGTCGTACTCGTGTGACGTCTTTCTAGTGCTAATTATCTCCCTTCGTTTGAACGTTTACACCCCCCCCCCCCCCCATTTCATTTTACATTAGCAGTTTCATGACGTGGTTGTCCTTTTCGTCGTTTTCGCAAGAAGCCCAACACCAGGAATGATTTTAGGCTCACGTGCAAAACTCATGCCAGCTAGTCTGTTTAATGATCAGGGTAATGTAAAACAGTTTGAGGCCTACAGCGGTCGGGTGGATCGACACAACACAGGCGACTAGCAGTACTCGACAGACGTCACACAAACAAGAAGTAGTATACACAGGAGCATCCGTTTTTATGATGCAACCCTGGTGGAGTTTCTCTGCCTTGTATTTTCGCGCCGAATAGGTGATGGACAGTTATCACAGACGATCCAGGTCTTTGTTGTGTGTTTTGTTGAATGTGTGACGTCTGTAGGGTGTCTTTAACCCTCTTTGTTGAATGATTCGTGTCTTCGTCATCATATTCCTCTCCCCCCCCCCCCGCAGATACCAGCAAACGTATTATGTATAAAATAGGTATAGGTATAATACAAAAGCAGTATACTGGACGACATATAGTAAAATAGGTATAGGTATAAT
>OY757544.1:23457951-23460451 GCA_963584105.1 Alviniconcha strummeri
GTGCCAACAAACACAAAACAGTGTGCCAACAAACACGAAATAATGAAAATTGAGAATGAAACGAAACATGAAACAGAAAAAAGAGAGAGAGAGAGAGAGAGAGAGAGAGAGAGAGAGAGAGAGAGAGAGAGAGAGAGAGAGAGAGAGAGAGAGAGCTGTTCGTTGTGCAGAATATTCGTGTAAACAATGCCAGCATTTTCAGAAATTTACAAATTTGGAATACATATTTTAATCGCTAGGTATGTGTGATGACAGAGGATGTCCTCAACCTGCGTCGTTAAATTCGGTGGACAATCACTGACCCAAACACTACGTCATTTTGTCAAAGCATGGGTTATCTTTACAATCGCTGGACAGCATTGACATTTTCTTCGTATCAAAAATACACGACGAAACGACGGCAATCACATTTAGCTGCAAGAGACAATTGTATATTGACCAGTCACGATGCCGGTAATTTTCCACGTGAGAAAATAAATCAGCCAATGATAACCTCTAGTTTTCGTGGGTGACAGCGGGGTGGCCAAAGCCCACGAAGGGGCGTGCAAGGAAGGCGACAAGGGCTGCAACTGCCCCAACTACAACGACCCGGTCTGTGGACGGGATTTCATCACGTATAACAACCCTTGCTCGCTTCACTGCCAGTTAGTGCTTCGCTTTCTATTCCTCTCACGTGTACAGTTTGTTTTCCTTTTACAGTCAAGTATGCGGTTTGTTTCTCCTTGTGTAACTTGTATTTTGGTGACTTGCATTTTGACCTGGAATGGAGTAAGTGCGATGACACGATGACACATCCTGAGATGACACTGTGCCGTTGACGGGGGGTAAAAATCCAAGAACTAACGGTAAAATATGTAGTTTAATTGTTATCCCTTTCTTTAAAGTATTTCGTTTGTTTTCACTTTCTGTAAAGTATGAACTTTGCGGAGAGATCAGAACAAACAAATGGTTAAAAAGAATGCTTATTTTAAAGGGACAGTACACGACAAGTGTAGCCTACATTTTGGGGGTAGACCCTTTTTAAAGCAACGAAAAAACAGTTATTCTGCGAACAAATGATGAAAGAAATGATATGTCACTTAAGCTTTCAGCTGATTCTAATTTTGGCCCAAAAGAACGCAAGCGTGTCCTTTTCACGTGCAACCTCATGCTCCAGTTCCGGCTTCCGGTACGAAATGGAATCGACTGAAAGCTAGGTGATTTAGTTTTTCTAAAGGTGAAATTGTATATGAAGTGTTGCATCCTCTCCTTCTTGAAACGGATCTCATCTTTTTGTCCCCCCCCCCCCCCCCCCCAGCGGTGTGAAGAAAGCATACGACGGTCCCTGTGTTCAGCTGAAGCCTGGCGGTTCTTCACCATGCTTTTTGTGCCCCGCCACCTACAGACCCGTGTGTGGCGTAGATGGTAGCACTTACGACAATGTCTGCTTCCTCGACTGTCGGTAAGATTTATGTTGCAGTCTCTCTCTCTCTCTCTGGTTGTGTGTCGTGTGTGTGTGGGTGCGCGCGCGCGCGAATGTGTATGTGTATGTGCGTGTGGGCGTATGTGCACTGAGCAGCATCCTGAGACCATCTGTCCCAATAATCACCCGACCACACTTTTGAGGTACAAGCGAGCAAGCAAGCTAGCAACAATAGCGAGCGAGCGAAGTATGAGAGATCATTTGTACATAGAAAAGGAATTTGTTTGTTCGCGGATGAATACTTCGCAAAACTTTTAATCTTTCCCTTCATTATCAGACTCCTCGGGAAGCTCTTTCCGTTTCAGCTACGTCAAGAAATCCCATGACGGAAAGTGCCGCATGAACAACAACTCCGGACCAGGTCGGCCACCAACCGGCATCGGAAGGATGTGGATACTGAAATGATGGTGGTGTCAACAGACAGCGGTTTTCTGGTGTGTTCTGGTTGTGATCTGAACTGGACAAAGTTTTGCTTTCTGCCTGTACCACTTCTCTCGCACACGGCTATCTGATTTTGATGCTCACATTCGTTTTGAAGCCTGACATCGATTTTAAAATGCCATTAAACGTGATATTGATGCGTCTTTTTTTGATGCTGAAATAAATTTGGCAGTCGGAAGCAAAAATGTGCTTGATAAGTGGATGTAATTATTGTTGATTAGATGTTTACCTTATTGAAATGTACTGCTTTCTTTACTTAAATAATTGCAGTCAAAGTGTGAAAATAACGTTGGTGTTACGAAATGTGACATGATGCTTGAACTGATTTTGGTGTTGATGTTAGCTACTATATGTTAGAGCTTATTTTGGTGTTGACGTTAGCTACTATATGTTGTTGTTGGTGGTGTGTGTTTTTTTTGTTTTTTGTTTGTTTGTTTTTTTGTTTGTTTTTTTAATAGCGCTATTCTCCGCTCTCGTGCAGATTCACTGCGCTCTTGTCGCATGTGATTCTAAACCTAAACGTTGATGATTTATTTTTATGTGTGGAATCATAGAAATTATCGAAACATTTATAGAAAGAACGGTTCGTTCCCGTCG
>OY757544.1:23465451-23510451 GCA_963584105.1 Alviniconcha strummeri
AGTCATCGTAGTGGACATAGTACTCTGTGTGGTTGGCTCTGTAGGTTCTACAACTGCCGTCGTTTCCTCTTCAGCAGGAGATATAGAGTCAGGAGAAGAAGAAACGCTCACGTTTTCCGCAGTAATGTGGGACGTCATTTCTTCCGTTTGGGGAACTGATGATGATGTCACATCTTCCCCTGATGTGCTTGGTATCCCGTTGTCTGTACTCGTCGGCGTGACTGTCTGTGTGCAACCGTCGACTTGTTCAGGTTCCGTTTCATTGGACCATCTCGCCGAGACTTGGAACAGAACTGCCCCAGGAACAATGGAAAAACTTCCCTGATTCAACAGCACAGCATCTTCTGAATAGCCACGGCATAGCTTGGTGCTTTGGGACGAATTTTTTACATAAGTGAAAGCCGAGCACCTTTCATCCGTAGCACAAAGCACGGAACATTCGCGCAATGTCCTGATGCGACTGTCCCATAGCACGTGATCGTCGTAGAGCGTGTGCAATATCGCATCTCCTCTGCGCATTGTCGTGTGTCGAAGGCTTGACTCAGCGTGACAAAACAGCGAAGTGGCCAAGAGCATGAAAGACAACATTTCTGATCTGTGCAGGAATGAAATGAGTGAAATATTAAGCTTTTTAGCAACTGAATCAAAACATTTTTATTTTTTTAATAAAGATTATATTATCATTGTTGTGTTGTTATCATCGGCAGCATCGTCGTCATCATGATCATCATTCTTATTACTAAACTGATAACAGTCAAATAAGGTGCTTGTCTAACTGATCCCTATTCGCTTATGTAAGTGCGGCTATTATTTCCACTAGCGCCCTTTTATTTTGCTGACTATAATAAAGTTCTGTTTAACCGTCTTCCTTTTATCAGTCCTATTAATCTTTAGTGCGACGTAACAAACATACACTGGATACACAATAAATCCATAACAGAACCAACACCTATATAAAATTTGTTTCTGACATTAACAGACCATTAGATGGGTATAATAGTCGTGTAGTTTGTACACGTGCGCTTGACATTCACCAGACTGCCTCCTTTTAAATCTAGTAACTCCTACTTGTGTGATGTAGACTATCAAACCTTTGCTTCCGAAAGTGTCGGCACGTATCAGGAAAGGGCTCTCCAAGGCTGGTAGCATGAAAAATAAACCGTAAGAAAGGTTACAAATATGTAAAAAAAAAAAATAAAGTGCTATCCTTTTTCTTTTTCTCTCCTCTCTCTCACACAGGTAGTACTGTATTATTCTGAAAGCTAAGAAGGCTGCAAGCTTTAAGGAAAGCCTAGCACATATAATAACGAAATGATGTTCTGTGATACGTGCAGCGCTTTTTAAGGGCTGCACAGGACAATAAATGTCTCAAAGAATTAGCGACAGACTGCCACTCACACCGCGGTTTAGTCAGATTAAAAAATAAAAAATAAAAAAATCAATAAAAATAAAATAAAAAAGGAACAGAGTGAGCTTTTAGGAGAAACCCAATAATAATCTACCCCATAAACTCCCACAGAATAGCACCTCGTTCAAAACAGCAGCTGGAATTTTGCGTCACGCGAGACATCTACGTGTCTCGAGCAATCGATCATTGATGACATTTTGGCCGGATGGCGGAAGCTTTTAGCTGATCAACGGCGTCTTTTTTTAGTAAAGAAAAAGGGAGAAGGCTTTGTCATCATCTTCACGCTGCGATGGGATTGCAGACATGAAAAGGAGCACGAAAGAGGATTGAACGCACACAGTGTGGCAGCACGGTTTATAGAACAAAACCGATAACAGCATGGAGAACACGTTTTATAAGAGACTGATTCAAGCTTTCTTCGCGCGGGAAACTCGTGGAACCTACAACAGGAAATCTCTCGCTAAAAGCGATGGCTTTCGTTTCCTTGTAGATATACACGAGCCTAAAAGGATTATCTGCTGCGGCACGTTTTGTCGCCACGATACGTTTTGTCACCACGGTGACCAAACACGCAGCGATGCCCGCACGTTTGGTCACCAACGAGATGGCGATAAATCGTGCAGCCACAATACATTTTAAACTTATATATAATAATAATAGATAACTTTTGTATAGCGCTATTCTCTGGTGTACCCAAACTCACTGCGCACTCACTCACATATATCAGTAGGCCTACATGCAATATTGTGTGTGTGTGTGTGTGTGTGTGTGTGTGTGTGTGTGTGTGTGTGTGTGTGTGTGTGTGTGTGTGTGTGTGTGTTTCTTTATTTTAATTCCTACGACTCTGTACCCCCTGCCCCCTTTCAGTGCACTGAGAATTCATGTTGATGGAATAATGCACTATAAAAGTGGACATCATCATCATCATCATGCGTGTGTGTGTGTGTGTGTGTGTGTGTGTGTGTGTGTGTGTGGTGTGTGTGTGTGTGTGTGTGTGTGTGTGAGAGAGAGAGAGAGAGAGAGAGAGAGAGAGAGAGAGAGAGAGAGAGAGAGAGAGAGAGAGAGAGAGAGAGAGAGAGCGCGCGAATAAAGTGATTAAAATGTACAGCACCAGTTGTGTGCAAATCATACAACTTCAGAAGCAGTAAATTAGATTTTCTCCGCAGGCTGCTTACCGTTCTTTTGAAAACTTCGTGAATCCACTGAATAATGAACAAATGACGCTGCTTTGATCTTTTTGATTCTCGACTAGATCACTGATGTTCTGATGTTGATGTTAGAATGATAATAATATCGAAAACTTGTTAGTATGCTATAAACTTCGCTAGACGCTGTAGAGTAAAACATTCTGATATAAACAATCGTCACACCTCAAATCAGTCCATGTTTACCGTCAGCCTCATCAAATCATACCACCATTCCAGCAAACATAGCCGCTGCTAGACAAGTACACACACCTGATCAAGCCAAACAATCAGTCTCTGTATAGCCATATTTTGACACCGCTTACAGTGCTACAGGCAGCAGTATACCCTTGTGGTCTATTCAAAGCAATACAGAATTTCACTTTAACACAGTATTTAACACTCAGTGACGCGGGGATAATAACACACACACACACACACACACACACACACACACACACACACACACACACACACACACATCTAGGGAAGAGAAAAGACAGATTATGGTGTTGCTGGCGAAAGGATGACAAAGCGTGCAGCGAGTGAACCTTTCCGCACGATTTGTCACCAGGTGGAGAGGGGAAAAAAAAAAAAAAAAAAAAATTGTGCCCGGTGACAAAACGTGCAGGCAGTGCATCAGAATTGACACGTTTTGTCGCCTTGTCACTTCTTGCGCTCCACATTAGTGAAAAAACGTGCCGGGGTGACAAAAGGTGCCGCTACAGTATCGTTGCT
This sequence comes from Alviniconcha strummeri, assembly GCA_963584105.1. NCBI lineage: Eukaryota > Metazoa > Mollusca > Gastropoda > Provannidae > Alviniconcha > Alviniconcha strummeri. The sequence goes on from OY757544.1 coordinate 23,468,782, forward strand.
AAAGGCTGCATGTGTGCCCGTGTGTGCGTCCGTTGGTGGCTTTTCATGGGACACTAGTATAAGAGTGTTGCTCCATTGTCAAACTTAAGGGGGAAAAGGTATGATGGTAATATTTACTGAGCTCGATCTGTCCAATCATATTCATGATTCCAGTTATCACCAACCGATTCAAGAGCAAGGCTGAGGAACTGCTAGCAGACGAACAAGCAGATTTTAGATCAGGCCAGAACACAGCTGAACAAATCTTCAACGGTAGAATCACAGTCAGAAACACCTACAACATCAGCGCAATTAAGTCCGTCCCACGGCTTCATAGATTTCAAGGCGTTTCACAGAATCTGGCAGGTCCTTTAGCTTCAACGTGTAGAAAGCATTGGTTCAAGTCATTCTGGCAATATTCCGGCAGTGCAGTCCTCTTGAACAGTCAGCTGTGTGTGTGTGTGTGTGTGTGTGTGTGTGTGTGTGTGTGTGTGTGTGTGTGTGTGTGTGTTTGCATGTGTGAACTCGCACCCTATTCAGCTTAATTGTTGCTATCGAAGATCACACAGGAATCAAAAGTGAACTTCAAGACCTCGCCAACAGACTCAAAGACGGAACGAGAACTTATGGAATGGACACAAGCACATGTCAAGCTTGTTGAAAAACATTCTCCCAAGCACTGGAAAAGACAAAAACAGATTAGAGGTTTAGCTCTCCATCTCATTTTTCATAATTTTTCACTTTTGTTTTATGTGTCGTTTTGTAGCTTGATAAAGGGGATTACCCCGAAAATTCGCATGTTGTGTTTTGTCCTAATAAATAGTGTTCTTTTGAACCTTTTATGTGCTTGGATTCTATTTTTAACTAATAATGATTGGTGATTTATTTTATTTTATTTTTTTATTGTAAAATTAGCCGGCAGATGAAAAAAATAATGTTACAGACAAGTCATGACTAAAATAACGGAAATTTAAAGAAGAAGAAGAAGAAGAAGAAGAAGCAGAAAGACAAGTGCATGATTATGGATTAGTATAAATAACTGTAATCCATGAACAGCTTGTAATGGCGCTTTCTGGTTCCAGCTTGAACAAAGAACAGCTCTCTAGACCAATGACCATGGCTTTACTGATTCAATTAAGGTCGCAGCAGCAATTAAGATGCCCCAGTCCTGTGACACCAGTAGCCTGGAACTGTTATCAGGGGCGGTGACGTCAATGTGCCTGAGCATCATCTCAGTGACGTCAATGTACCACAGGGATAGTCAAAGTGTAGCTGATCGACTTGTAAGGATTGTGTTGTGACTGATTTGGTGGGTTAATTCAGTAACAGTAAGTAGTAGTTTTGTAATTACCTCATTTGATATGTACTTACCCGGGAGATGATGGCTGTTGTAGTAGTCAAATTATTATTCAGGCCTCTGGTTTTGATTGTTTTTTTTTCAATGTCATACTAAGAGGATGTCAACTATGGTGGGTCCTTCTGCAAGTTCATGTGTGCACTATTTTTCTATCTTCTACACTTTGATTTAAGCACTTTCTTGCCGAATTTCTCTTCTTCTTTTTTTTTTTTTTATATAACTCTTTTATTACTAACACAGTAGCCTATTTAGGCCGAACATTCCATGTCAACTTGTATTCCGATCCTGGCACACTGATCAGAAGCCCGGGTTCCGGGCGATATCTAAAAACATTGTCTAGTAGGATCTTTTGGCTTCTCAGTCTTCCACGAGGAAATGCCACAAGCCACGAGTTTTGCAGCTTATTCTGCTACTACGTTATGTGTGTGTTTCCATGCCAACGGCCGTTGGGCGCGACACTGACATGGTCAGTTTGACCATGGGCCTATATATACAGGTCCATGGTTTGACTTAAATTAACTGTGAAGGAAACTTCCGGACCGTTAGACTGTGTGAATCATAGTCGGGGTCCATGCATGCACGTTTTGAAACTGAATAGACGCTGCTGCCCTGATCACCTCCGTCTGGCCGTTCATGTTGATATCAGCACTGATAGTATCGGTAGTGTTTGCTTGGCGTGATCTTGCTCAGGCTGTTTCTTCTGTGCTGCTGCTAGCACCCATTCCATAAGTTCTCGTTCCGTCTTTGAGTCTGTTGGCGAGGTCTTAAAGTTCGCTTGTGATTGATGCCGCACAGAAGACTTAAACTGATCCCACGGTTTTACTGCCTGTTTCTTCTGTGCTGCTGCTAGCACCCATTCCATAAGTTCTCGTTCCGTCTTTGAGTCTGTTGGCGAGGTCTTAAAGTTCGCCGCTTGTGATTGATGCCGCACAGAAGACTTAAACTGATCCCACGGTTTTACTGCCTAGTGCTGGATCAATGCAGCGCAGCGGCTCACACTAGTGGCTGTTAGGCTACCCGGCCCTGTCAAGTGTCAGCTCAGTCCTTCACTGTCTTCTCATATTATTGTGCTTCAGCAATCTGACTCCGGAGCCGGAACGGCTCGGCCGAGCGGGCGCAAAGACCAGTTGCACCTCACGGTCACCCATCCATGTGGTGATCGACTGCCACGCTCGATCGTGACTCGATTTGGTTTTCATGAACGAATGAGCCGGTTTGTCTTTCCGAGCTTCTTTCATGATGCTTTATGCCTCCCCCCTCCCCCCCCCCCTCCGCCCACCACCATCACCACCCGGCCGCGAGACCGTGCATGGCGGACTACTAGGGACCGCCGGATCCAGGGACGTCCTCTCGACTCATAAGCTCTGAAGCCGGCGTCCATGGGCCTAGCGACAAGGCCGGCGTTAGGCCAGCTGCGGACCTAGGTTTGATTTCGCTGCCCAAGTCTTAACTGTGCATGAATCAGTCATTTTAATAGGCGTCAACAGCACATCAGTAATACCGGCTGAGCCGGTTTCATGGAAATGTCAGACTGAATTCTTATCAAACTTTAGAAACTTTGAACACGACTGTAGTGTCGTGTTATTTGCTTGCTGTGTCAGCCGCCACGTCATGCTTACCGCTCGTCTAAACTCGTTTCCTAGATCACTACAGTAGTAACTACGTCACGTTGAACCGAGGAGCCGGCCTCACGGTCGATTTTAGCTACATTGACACAAACACTGAAACAGCAAGCACCCCAGGCGCCGTGGGACGGTCTCCAACAAACTCAGCCAAATGTGTGTGTGTATGTGTGTGTGTGTGCGTGTTTCAAGTGTAGTCAGTGCCGCGGTGTGTGTGTCAGTGTGTGTGTGTGTGTGTGTTTAATAATACTTTATGTAAATTGTTTTGGTAGGACTATGCTCTACATGTGTATATAATATCATATTTAGGTTAATATGTATCATGTGAGCGCTCAGGGCGTTGATGAGCGTATGATAAATGTACATTATTTTTATTATAGGGCAGGGTCACTCTCTATGACGTAAGACAGAGTTATCCTCTCTTTGTTGACATCATGGCTGACTACGAAACAATTTTACTGCATTGCGAAACCAACCGAAGACTGGTATTTTTGAACTGTAGATATTGTCAGTAACAATACTTTTGAACATACTCCAGAAGAGGCTGTTCTCGCTCGACAGTGACTGAAACAGTGGATGGTGTGAGGCATACAACGAGCACAAAATGTCGGTTCGCTACTCCCGAATTCCCACCGAAGACGACATGGAGTCTGGTTACGGGGGACTGACTTTCGATTACTCGTCAGCCTTTTCCTTTCAAAACGATCCCAGCAGGAGCTATAAGTCTGCTTTTACTTACTCCTCTCAGTTCAAACAGCAGCAGTCTGGAGATAATCTGCGATTTGAAACTGGTGTGTTTGGTTGGAATTAGTTATACACATACTAAATACTATGTAGTCTGAGTGTGACTGATAAGCATTATTATGAGGTAGGTATATGCCGTTGCAACATCTTTTGGGATGAGTGCTGTCGAAACAATGCCTTTTACTACAGTTCTAGATGACGATATGCCATTGAAACAAGTATGGAATTCATGGCAACTGCTTATTTGCAATTGCATCCTTCTCTGTTCATGCCAACTTGCTGGCATTGCAAAATGCATAATTATTCACTTTCAGTGTTTCACTTTCAGTAAAACCTTTCATGGTAAACCATAAAGACTGGCTATTGTCAGTATTGTTATGTTCTTTGCTATTGTTAGTACATGTGATGTACAATATAATGAATAGAAGAACTGCGGACATCATGTTTTCACAACTGTATTCTACTAACTTACTAAGTAATGCTATGGTAAGAAGTACAGAGATGGAAGGAAGTGGTCTGCTTGGGGGTGGAATGCCAAGTGCCCTCATGGTGGGGAAACACATACCTTTGTCTATTATGGTCTAGACACAAAAGGAACCACTAAGCATAGGCCCTTTATACTTTTACTAGCTTTTAAGTCTAAGACTCTTGTGACTTGTACATTACAAGTAATGAAGTATCACTATGTAAAACTAAAAAATCAATTTGGCTGCAGGCTTGGTATTAGCCCCTCTGAAGGTGACAGCCTGGTATATGGTCATCAGTATTACTACTAGTGCAGTAGTTGAGTGTAGCAAAGTTCTGCAAATCCATGAGCATGAAGACAGTCTTAAGACTCAGTATTAGTTTTTATTACCACTAAAGCTGAAATACAGAGTGATTTTATTGTTGTTGTTGTTTCATTTTTTTGATTTCCTTATATTCTCAGAATTCTGTAATGCATCAGTTCAACAAATCTTCACATCAAGTAAATTAAAATACCAAAATAATCTGTTGAAGCAAAAAGATAGATTTATAAACAAACAAACAAAAAATGCCAGACACATTCATGTTTCCAAAGTGTGTTAGAATCACAGCAAAACATTTACATGATTTGTTAACAATAAGTGATTGTCATCTAATCAACACCTCTGTGGGCCTTACATGTTTTACAAGTTACAACTTTTACAGCAGTAACATGAATAACGGGTTGTTGTCTAATTCATAACTTGCAGTCATCTCAGTGACATGCATATATATATATATCATCCTATGGGCACTTATTAAAAACTAGTAAAACTAAAACTAGTAAAAGGCATCATCCCCACAGCAGTTTTCCAAAAGGATGTCATCTCAAAGTCAAAGGGATGCACCCATGTAAGTTACCCCTGTTTTATGAAACGAATCAGGCTGTATCCATGAATGCCATTCTGTAACAGTATAAACTATGGCTGTATTACTATTAATTAGCCAATCAGATCTGCTGTAAATACTAAAATAGTGTAATGGTACAGCTTGGGGTCAGATTGTTTTTCTTGAGTACTGGTCTGATGTTGCTTCAGAAAACAAGAACAAAAACAGCACTCCCACTGTTCTGCTTGCAAAAAAAAAAAAAAAAAAAAAAAAAAAAGGCTTACTAAAGTCAGGTTACTGGGACAAAAGCAACAACAACAACAACAAAACCCTATGAACTGAGAAGGAGCTTCAGAAAATAAAAGACCCACAGGCCCCTGAGATTTAAACACATGGGTATTTCTTTTAATACACTGTATTAAAAATATTTATGATGCATGGTGATTTGCAAAAAATAAACCTTGCCAAGTGCCATTGCATTTACATTTTAATGCACCATGTACACGTGTTTCAAGCACAGTTTAGTGCGTGCGTGCGTGTGTGTGTGTGTTAGAGGAAGTAGGATATAATAATTATGAAGCATCTCTATTTTTTATAATATTTTTATAATCCATGTTTTTATTTTCAGCAAGCCGAAATCTAATGGACAGAGTCTGTTACTATGTGCTGAATGCTCTAATCTACGCATTGTTTGTCATCACCTTCCCAATTTCCATTTGGTTTGCAATCAAGGTATAAACTTGCTTGAAGTTTGAGTGTTATAATGGTAATGGTTACATATAATATGTATAATAATTAATATTATTTTACATATATGTTACAGTGATACTAATGACAGAAATTTTAACAGTATGACTTTTATGGCACTTTGGTTCTGATCATTAGATTGTAATGTAATCTGGGGCCTAGATCTTACGTATTACATAATATATATATTATACTACATGTATACATTATTTTTAATGGATAAATTAAATACACCTGTGTGTGTATAATATAGATATTAGTAATAGAGGTAATAGTATTACTATTAGTTCACTATTCATATATATATTTTTAAATATTTTTTGTATGAGTATTTTTGCACTTATGCATGTGTGTTACATATAATGATATATATTATATATACATAATCAGTGGTCACAAATACTTTCTAGAACTTGCATGCAACAAATGCAGTATCTTGAAAAGATGCATTATATATAACCAACCATGACACTAATTGCTAAACAAACTGACAGTGATTTTTTAAGAACAATCCGGCACTTATTGAATGTTGAAATTCTGCCTTTCATGCCTATAGCAGAATTTTGTGCAGGTCTGAAAGGATAACAGCATGTACTTTCAGTATCCTCAAGCTTGGGACCCTATATGGCAGTCAACATTTTCCATGCAGAGTCCTGGCTGGTTTGTTTACCATCTTGAGTAGGCAGCCTATGGTCAGCCAGCGCATTGCTAATGGAAGGAACTGGTTTTGAACTACAAGAAAACTGGTTTTGAACTATCATCATGCTACAAAAAAAAAAAAAAAAAAACCAAAAAAACACACAAAGAGGAACAAAAAGTCAGTTTTCTGCTTTGCCTTTTGCAATATGATGTTGAGCTGTGAAAAGTGGTCACTCCTGCATGCAAATGAACAACTGGAAACTAGAAATGTGGCCAGAAACTGATGTAGGCATTGAACTACTCAGCTACCCTGGCCTTGCAGTTGTCAAGGTTATGTTCTAATAACTGACTTCACACCCAGACATCAGAGAGAGACAGAAATTGACCATGCATATATGTGTGTACTGTGCATGTGATGGATGGAGAGAGGGAGGGAGGCTGCTTAAAGCCTTTAATTAAAATGCATTCTGTCAAACAAATCATATAGTAAACACATGTGAGGGTTTTTTATTTTGTGTTAAAAGTGCAGTTTGTGTGTATTTGTGACCCCTGATAATACAGTTTTGTGTTTGTTTCTTTTTATATTTTTAAAAATATTTATTTGCATTGTCTTTAAATTTTAACTGTGAAGATCCCCCCCACCCCACCCTTTTAAAAAAAAAAGTACTCCTTGTTGATGAAAATTGTTGACTGCTTAATTTTTGAGACCTGTGAATGTGTTTTACCTCAGCACTGTCTAAATCTTTTGCAGAGTGTGCCAAACTTTGAGAGACTTGTGGTGTTCAGATGGGGTCAACTGCACAAAACACTGGGGCCAGGTATGTTTGTCCTAAGTTGTGACGTTGACTTGAGGTTTTGTATGGAAAGCACAGAGATGAAGAAGAGAAGGAATAGATCCTTTTCAGGAAATCTTTTATTTCTGAATCTCACCCATTTTATTTTCATGCTAAAAATAAAATGTTCTGCTTATTGAAGTTATTCATGACATGTACTCATTGTGTTTATAAATGAATTTTGTGAGTCAGACAAAGCAGATCAATAATAGAGAGGTTAAACTATATATATGTGGTATCCATAGTGCTAGTGGTGATTGTAACTTGGTCAAGTATATAAATTCTGTGCTTTTGCCAAACTGATAATAATACATGAATGGACTGTGAACTGGCAGTACAGCTTGACGTCACAGATGTTGGACCACAGACCTGCATGAAGTCCATGCATTAGACCATGGGAGAGATCCTGTTATGGAGCATGCATAGCCATTGTCTCTCTGATATACACAGTCTAAAGACATTTTTTATCCTGTTATGGAGCATGCATAGCCGTTGTCTCTCTGATATACACAGTCTAAAGACATTTTTTATCCTGTTATGGAGCATGCATAGCAGTTGCCTCTGATGTACACAATCTAAAGACATTTTTTAACACACAGAGACCCTAAACAGTAAAGGTGGCCAGATAAAACACTCTGTCTGACCTTTGGCTTCTTCCTTTTTAAGCATGTGAACAAGCAGTGTCAGTTCAACAATCCCAAATCCCAGACATAGCTAACACAGCAAGCTTGAAGTCTGATTCTGAACGCTGCATGGTTTCACAGGAAGAACTAACCTTTTGATGGTCCAGCTACTATTTTTTTGCAATTCTCCAGCCCCCACCCCAGTGCAACAAATGGTCTGGTGTATAATATCCAAGGTGGCCTGGGTTTTGCTAGATCTAGATCTGTGATCTAGTTTTGCTTAATTTAGTGATTGACTTGAAGACTATACACTTACTCACTTCAGAATCCTGGATACACTGCAACAAGTCAACAAGCCTAAGGTCTGAATGTGGAAACTGGTTTGACTGGAAGAAGCCATACCCAGCACAAAGATATGCTTCTTGTATGTTTAGAAACCAACCATGAGGGATAGACCACAACAATAGCCACCATGTTGGTTTCATAGCTCAACTGAAATCATGGTTATTGAAAACTTCAAGAATATGTTTAAAACCATTTTGAACACTAATGAAATTGCACTGAGTGCAGTTCTAAGATGCAGAACTATGATACTAAACAATAAATTTGACATAAAACAGAAACACATTATTTCTTGCAGATTCACTTACCACTTAGTACTCGTAAAACTTCCCAATTTCACCACAAATGAAAGTGAGCTGGTAGCAGGGGGCTGGTAACCCTTGAGTCTTGACCGGTGACCTCTCCCTGTGCAGAATGCTGACGTCACATGGAAAATAGCACCTCTTACCACTACAGATACCATCTATAGTTTAAAGTCTCGGATAGTGGTAACAAGATTTGTAAAATTATATCCTGAAATTGTGCATCTATAGGTATCTCTGTGTGTTACCATGAATATAGTTTGAACATTGAGCTGTGAATTTTTAAAGTAAAAAAGAAAAAAGGCACAATAGTTGTGTGTGCTTTATCTTCTTGTGTTCCTTTTACAGGTTTGGTGTTTGTAATGCCCTTTGTTGATCGCTGCCATAAGGTTGATGTACGGATGAAAGCCTTCACTGTTCCCCCACAACAGGTGAATTAAACTCTGTGTGTGTGTGTATGTGTGTGCGTGTGTGTGTGTGTGTGTGTGTGTGTGTGTGTGTGTGTGTGTGTGCGTGTGTGTGAGTGTGTGTGCATGTCTTTGTGTGTGTCTGTGTGTATTTGTGCATGCATGCATAGGTGTGCATGTGTGGGTGGGTGTGGATGTGCATGCATGGGTGTATGAGGGCTTTAACTTACTTCATTTTTTATTTTTTCCTTATTAGGTAATAACAGGTGATGGAGCTATCATAGAAGTTGGAGCTGATGTCTACTATCGTATTGCTGATCCTGAACGGTCCATTACCAATGTTCAGAACTTAGACAAATCAACCCGCATACTGCTTCAAACAAGCTTGCTGAACATCCTGGTGAAGTTACCTCTTTCTAGTATTGAGGGCCATTGCAACAGCATTGCAGAAGAAGTGCAGGTATTCTTATTGTGTGTGTCTTTGTGCCTCTCTGCTTCTGATAGTTTTGATTTCATGTGGATCTTGTTAATTCCAAACCATTTTTGACTTATAAAGTCTTAACTGTAAAATACTTATAAAGTCAAAAAAACACTGAGTCTCTGCAAGGATGCTGTGGGATTTAGAATGATCCTGTAGTTCAATTCATTTCAAGGTGGTATCTGTGTGCTCAAAAAAGTGCAAATGCACTCCACTCTGTCTCTCAGGTGTTTCCTCAGCATTGGCATTGAAACAGCTGCAATGTTCATCTGGTCAGTGATAGTCCTTTCTTGTTCCATCAAAGAAGATTGTTGATTACTTCCTCTTTCTATGCCTCTCTCCTTCATGCGATCAATGGTGTGATGTCCTTGGCTTTTTACGTGGCAGGTGGTGTCTTAATCCCTTCAACACTTGAGATCTTCTGAAGTCTGTGCCATTTGAGGCTTTGCATTCCCTTCTTGTAAGAACCTGTGGTCAGCCATGCATTGATTTTTGGATTGTACTCTGCTTGAAGAAGCCACACTGTGCTTGCTGCTCACTTGGCGCTCGACTGACCAGGTGTACATGCCAGGTCAATTGAAAAACCCTTCACTCCAGATAGATAAAATGTTGTGTGGTGATGGATTGATACTCTGAGAGTGAAGATGAACTGTTTCTCCTTGCTCCCATCTCAGTGAATTTGGAATTTATGTAACAAAGTCGACAAAGGATCAAAAGACTCATTGAAATCAAAGCTGGGAGTCTACTGTTTTGTTTTGCCTTCTTTCAGTCAGCCTTTTCACCAGTTTGTGCTGGTTGCTTTCCACTTGTTGTTCTTTCACTGAAAAATAAGACATTCTGTAAAATTCTATGACATGCTTTTGATATACAGTTGGCACAAAGACGAAAAATCTGGGCACATGCCATATGCTGCAATTTCAATCACATGACAAATTGCATAAACTAAAGCTTCATGTGGCTTAGACCTAAGATGCAAGCCACTTGTAACGGTTGCCTTGCCTGCTAGTCTATCTTTTAAGTCATTTCTCTTGGCTCTGGCATGTCCAGAACAGTGCGTTCACATGATAAAATGATGATGCTTTGAAGGTGAATGTTGAATATTGACACATGCTAATCTGGGCTTCCCATTCCACTTTTGGTGTTGTTGGCAAGCTCATCAATTCTTTGAGGATGATGGCATGTGTTGTCAGATTGTTACTTCTTTGAATCTTGAAGCATTCCAGTGGAGAGCATGCATAACTGCATCCACCTCCCATCAGCAAGCTGGAAGTTGAAAGCTTATACTTTATAGGCTGCACTGTCTTTGTGGATGGTGATTGCACCTTGCTTGACAGTGAAACCCCACCCTGACTGGTCTTTGGTGACTGAACCATCAGTATACACACTGAGATTCTTCAGTTGGCTGTTTTCTTGAATGAGAAGCTTGAACATGAAGCTGTTTCGCTTTCTAGACATTTTTGACAGTGCCTTCTCAATATTTCGGGCAGCAGTATCTCTTTGAGGTGCCATAATCAGTTTAGGTATCTGATCCACTTTTTGGTTTGCTTGACCTCTCAGCTGGTATACTTGCAGTATTGATTCCTCCACTTGACCCTTCCAAGACTTGCCACATCACAGTATGCATCATTTTGTGTCTTTCCTGACCTCATGGAATGGGTGGTGCTTTTTGTTTTCAGCACTGGCTTTATAGGTATAGACATGTTGTGAGCATATATATATTATATATATGGTAGTATGTCCTTAAATATGGAAGATTATAAGAGAGAAACCGGTGGTAGCTTTAATTTGAACTTATCTCATCAATCAAGTCCCACAGCATATGAGTCATGGTTGACTGACATATTGTCTGCTTGTTCCCGCACTGTCAGCTTAGAACCTTGTTACCTTGTAAAAGTTACACTTGGGAACACCTTTTCTGTGGAATTATTCTTTTTTGAAGTGGATTTTAGTGTATGCTTCTTAATAAGTGCCTTGTACAGTTGTAGTATAGAAATGATGGTAAGTGTAGGGTCACAGTGTGATGACTCATGAGAAAAGTAAAATACAAAACAAATCAAAAATCTTTCTCTGTAAATCAAATGTCATTCAAGTTCAAATTTTGTATGATTGTATGTCTCGTAATACAAAATTTACGAGGTCAGATACATTTAAATGTCTTTTATTGACTGCAGCATTTATTTACTGAATTGTTTCTGAAAAAAGCAACACTCTTGGATTTGGCCTTGTTTTTTTGTGCTATTAAAATAAATGAGATATTTCAAACTTGCAATGTAGCAAACATTGTTACACTTTAAGTATTCATGCCAGTTTTGATAAGTTGATGAGATTTTATGCTCCTGGTGGTATTAAAAGGATGAAACTGGCCTTGTTTGATTAAGTTCAGTGCTTGCATCAATGGCAGTGCATACAATAACAATAAGGAGACAAAGTATGTGGAAAAATGAAAAAGAAACCAGATATTACTTACTGTTATTGTGTGATCAAAAATCTTAGACATCAAATGGAGTGAGCATTTTGACGTTGATCACATTTTGTTGTTGCTTGTAATGTAATTTTTTGCCTGCTACATGCTGATTATTATTATAAAAATTAAGTATAAATGCAGATTATTCCTGTTTGTTTGTATACATGTGTGTCTTTCCATTATTGAGTAACCTATGCTGAGCTAGTGTTGTTGTTTTTATGATTGTCTGCTGTGACTTTTATTTTTGTTGAGCACTTGTTCTTTTTAATTTTTTAAATATGGATGAAATAGCTTGCTTCAGAAAAAGTTGTATGTTTACACAAACAGAATACTTGCAACGAGGCAGCAAAACCATGGGGCCTTGTAATCGACAGGCTAGACATGTAAGTAAGAAGATATTTTTAGGCTCATTAATAAGTATATTATATAGTATATTTTTTATGAGACGGTACTTATATTCAAAAACCACTTACCTATTGTATGAGATGCAATTTTTATCAAATGAGACATGCTTATGTTGCAATGTTTAAAACAGCAACAAAAACAAGACAAACAAACAAGCAAACAAATAAACCAACAACCTGAAACAGAAGCACCAAGAAAGTGGACTGGAATTTTCATGCAGGAGTGCTGAATTTGAGATTTTAGGGTCTGCCACCCATTACTATAAAACTGATATTTATTTTCAGTATTTAGAAAAATACTTACTCTTTCTTCACAGTGGAATCCCTGATTACACAAGAGTTGTAGCAAAAGAGGGAGGGTCAGGGCATCTTCTACATGGGATTATTTTAAAGGAAAGGTTCTGAAAAAAGTGGTCTTAACGTTCGTAACAGAGGGGTGGTCTCCAGGTGGAGTCGTCTTTCATCAGGGATTCTATGGCCTTTTCCTTGTAGTATTTGCTCATTGCTCCATCAGTTGTTATCTTAGGAAACAATTCAGTGTTTTGAACTGCAACATAATTATGTGAAGAACTAGAGTACTGTGTAACTGTACAGAAATCCCTAAATAAAAGCATTCGTTTGGGGATCCATTTTTGGGATTTTTGTGAAAAGAGAGATGAAATAATTACCTACCAGGCACAACAGTCGCTTAAAAAGTAAACGTATACATGCCGTCACCTCAGTATCCCAGTGTGGGATTGGGATTGTTGAGCAACCTTGTAGCTGAACTGCATCTGTTAGGTGACAGGGTACAAAATTTGCTTACCACTTCATTAATGTTAAATGTTTTGTCAGTTGCAATGCTAATAGTAATACCCACTTTTTGGGTACTGCAGTTTGAATTTGGGAGCATGGATCATTAATGAGGTGGCTCATGGTGGGTCACAAGATCAAAGAACAGCCTACATAGCCTGCATGCTCCTGAGCCTCACTTTCAGTCAGGTGCCTTGGTGATCTCATCTCATGAATATTCCTGAGGAATTGTCAGTTTTCAATGTTAAGAAAGAGAATAGAAACTGAAGAGTGATGTTTTTCCTGCATTCTCTGGATATAGTTCCCAGATCAAAGTGATACAGAAGCCTCCAGCCAACCAGCCAAAGCCGTCAGTTGTCATGCCCCCAGGACTGGCCAATTTGGGTAATTTGGGTGCTGTGGCTGACAGTCTTAGCAGTGGAGCTGTCCCTGAAGCCTTCCAACACCTTACCTCTGCATTTTTGGCAGCACAGGGTGAGCTTTGATTCCACAGAACTCTCTGTAGATGATGGAGAGAAACCCTTCAGAAGTTTAGTTGTACTTTGTTTGACTTTATCCCCTTCACTTCCATGCTGGCATAATGAACTTCTTTGTCTCTTGCCATGGGCACTGTTTCCCCTCTGGTCTTCCCTGTTAAGATGCCTGTGTTACCATATGTGCTGTATTTCTGTCCTGTTTGTCCTGTTAAATTTTAAAATGCCTGTTACCATGTGCGCTGCTTTTATTGGGGGTGGGGTGGGGGTTCTTATGTGTTACATTAAATACCTGTTACCATGTGTGCTGTTTTCTGTCTTGTATGTAATGTTAGAATGGCTGTTACTATGCATTCTGCTTCATGGTTCACTCTGGTTTGTCACACTAAACTGCCCTCAGGAATGTTATTGTCTAGGCATCTGCCACTTTGAGAGTTTCAGTGATCCAGTGAAAAGGTCTCTTGAACAAACCTGCTTGTCTTCATCTGGGCTAACACATTTTCTTTTTGGCGACAGAGTGTGTGTTTATGCAGAGGTGTGCCTGTGTGCTTTCTTTTGCATTTTGGTGTTTTCAAGTTGGCATGTTGAAATTTTAGAAGCATATTCTTGATCAACATATATGATGAGTTTAGCATGTTGTTGTTGTTGTGGTTGTTGTTGTTTTGGTGGTGGTGGTGGTGGTAATGATGTGTGTGTATGTGCGTGTGTGTGTGTTGGGGGGGGGGGGGGGGTGCTATGTGCAGTGTTCAGATGTGTACAGAACATTTTAACTGGATGTTTATTCCAGACTCACTCACTCACTTCCCCACTTAAACTGTAATTATTTCTCCAGGCTTTTCATGTGCATCAGAGAGTCAGAATCCAAAGATGCCAAACTTGGTCAAACCTGCCTCCGTCTGTTATGACAACACAGCTGCAGCATCAGTACCACCATCCCATGCTTCACTGGCTGCTGCAGCTGGTGGTGGTGTAGGGGATGCCTTTGCGGCCCCTTCTACCAGTGAAGCTTCAGCTGCTGTGCCATTGCATACAATTTTGCAGGCGGCAAAGGGTGTTATCAATGAGTCACTGGTGCGCAAAGTGAATGCCATTTACCAGTTTGAGCTGCTTGGAGATGGCGGCAGGACGTATTACCTGGATCTGAAGAATGGTGAGTGATTTTAGTTATGATTTTAAGCATGTCGATTCTTGGATATTTGCCATACGTCTTCCCCCTTCCTTCCCTCCCAATGACTCAAGGTATAAAGAAAATATTTACAGACAAGCGCTGCCGCTCTAACCACCAGCCAACTCCTACAAACCCTCAATTAATTATGCACCAGGAGTTCCCACAAGCAGAACTACTGTCCTATAGCCTGTGATATTTGTCATTTCCAGCCCATAACCATTACCCCCAGAGTGTCCAACAATAATGATTTGCCCCATTACAAACTGCAGAGTTTTTCATTGTCCACTATGAACCCCCCACCATAGATACTGCATAATAGAGGGACATCAGAATGACCATCATGGCTACTCCCTGTGGAAAATCAAATCAGATCAAATCTGTTAAACAGAAGATGAATGTGATCTGATTGAGTTTGTATTCCTGACAGTGTTGATTGTGCTTTTGAAATTACACTACAATCGTCTCCCGCCTCAAGGAAACAGATGTGTGTAGACTAGCATGAACCACTCAGCACTGTCTCACTTCATGTGCAGGGAACGGTAGCATTGGCGAAGGGGCGTGGCTTGGAGAGGGGGACGTGGATGCCACGCTGACGATGAAAGTTGAAGACCTGCAGCGGATGCTGCTTGGGAAACTCAAACCTTTCCAGGCGTACATGAGTGGGCTCCTGCGGGTTTCAGGGGACCTGGCGTCAGCACTCAGACTTGAGACTTTCATTGACAGACTTGTGGCCCAATCCAGTGGAAAATGACATTAACAATGCCTGTACCGGAAAAGGAGGACCTCAAGCAAAGATGCAAGTTGGCCTTAACGTGCAGAAGATATGCAAGTATTTCCATCTGCAGGCTTTCATGAAGTTTTCTTTTTCTTCTATCAGTGTTAAAACAAAAGAAGTACTTGAGCTCCTTAGAACACAGCCATTTTAGTCAGTGCTTTGCCAACAGGGAAGAGAAGAGGTTGGCTCATGATGTGATGTACACTTCTGTCACATAAGTTAACTCCAAGCACTGGTTTATGACATCCTTCCTTCAACCACTGCTGTATTTAGTTACGCCATAGGTCCCAGAAAACCGTCAGTGAATGAGCAGTTTTTGTTGGTGCTCAAACAGTAGTAAGTTTGTTACAAACAACTCAAATAAAACAAGGCGTGTCATTTATAGCTGCCAACAAAGTTTACACCAGCACAAACAAAACCACAATCATTTTAACTGAGACAGAACTTTTTTTTAAGCCAGGGTAGATGCATCTCCAAAAGGAGAATGAGGCTTGGGTGTGCAAAAATGCTGAGAGCATGTAGAGATTTTCTCTTCTGCATTATAGCCTACACTTTTAGGCCTGGCTTTCAATCTTTCTTACATTGGTAACCTCACTTCATAAATATTCCTTGGTTGTTTTCCACTCCAGATGCTTTGAGTACATGCCATAAGCATGAAGTAAAGGTGGCCATTGTCAGTGGCTGCAGTTGCATGAGATTCAGTGTATTCAGCTGTGTGGACAGGTTTTTTCCAGCTGGAGTGTGGTTCAACAGAGCCAGTGAATAAAAGGTGTGGTCTGTATTGAATGATGTTGGCCCAAATCAGAGCATTGTCATTATTGGCATCTTATGGTGTCTAGCCAGAACATTGTGGTTTGAAGCAAAATGTCTGTTGTGTTAAGAGGTCCATGCCGGGATTACTTTTGGATGTAATCTTAATGACTTGAGAAACTCCATTATTGAAATCCCTGAAGTTGGAATGCAGCTGTTGGAGTAGTGGGTAGTACTGCATTTGTATTTATGACAGCATGTATAGGTGTGGGGAATTGGTTGCACATGCTACCTTCTCTGTAAGAAACCAGCTAGATAGTTTTGTTTTTGTGATACAAATTTCTGGGTATGTCTATGGCGGGATAGTTTTTTTGTGATGAAAATGACTGGGTAAGTCTATTGGGCAATTCAGCAAAGCTGGTTTGCTAGAGTGAATGTGCTTTGTAATCTTTCATGCAAGAAGTCACGAGAGGTCGCAGCGAACTTCCAGGCTGATTTCTGAGTAGGCGTTGCTTCATGCTGTGTATAACAGTGGAAATTGAACCTAGAATCGCGAAGCAGTACAAATGCCAATACTGTTGCAGTTGCAAAATTTACCATTGAAAGGGGATGGAGGGTGGAAAAAAGTGTCTTTGCATCGTTTTTTGGCTGACCAGAAGATCGTGAGTTCATAGAAAAAGTGCGTTTTGGGGCATCCTATAGCACGAGCAACAAGTTATTGCTTATTGCCAGACACATTGTGACCACAGGCCTCCAAAAATGCCTTTAAAGTTGACAGTGTAAAATTTGCAAGTTCACTGTCACCGCCTTCCATTGTGAAGAAAGTACGCACTGGAAGTAAAAGCAGCCAAGGAACTTAAGCAATGCCGGGCAAAAGTCAAGGGAGTTAATCGCCCAACCACCTGAATCGCCCAATAGCTGGATAGTGTTTTTTTATGCTGCAGATGACTGGGTATGTCTATGATTGGATTAAAAAAAATTGTATGATGAAAATGACTGGGTATGTGATGCAAATGACTGGGTATGTCTATGGCTGTATAGTGTTGTTTTTTTGTAATACAAATGACTGAGTATATTTATGACTATAGATCATACACGTAGTTTTTGTGTGTGATAAAAATGACTGTACTGTGTATGTCTATGAAAAAATAATAAGTCAGACAACAAAGTACTGTACTGTGTATGTCTGTGAATTAGAGTGTTTTAGCTTTGGTCTGAATTAGTCAGACAACAAAGTACTGTACTGTGTATGTCTATGAATTAGGGTGTTTTAGCTTTAGTCTAAATAAGTCAGACAACAAAGTACTGTCCTGTGTATGTCTATGAATTAGGGTGTTTTAGCTTTAGTCTAAATAAGTCAGACAACAGAGTATGATTTGATAATGTATATTGTGAGTCCTTGTTTTGTATTGGAATCTGAAGCCCTGTAGAAAAGAGAGAAAAAAAGAGATTATTTAATGAAATAATTAAAATGAAATGAATTTCTGACAAGGTTGTGGCCTAATGCATTAGCAGACTCCAGTATGCTAGAATTCCAAGATTTAAGAGGTAATAATTTCCCCAAATTCTGCACTCCCCTCCACCCAATGCTCCCCATGAAGTTGATAATCTAGGTATCCTCCACCCAGGGCATTTTTTAAAAATAGTTCAGTTTGGAGTACTTTTGTCTGGAACTTGTATCATGAACTCTGCTTTCATGCAGTTCAAGTGTTGTTATTGTTTGAGTCTTACTTCTGCATAGTCATAGATGCATAAATTATTATGTATTTGTTGATTAATGCATATTTTGTTGCTGTTGAATATTATTTCAGGTGCTGTTTGTTTAATATGTGCCATTTACTGAGTTGCATCATATGTCTTGTCAAGCAAAGCTAGTAATAATATGTGAAAGGTGGGGGGGGGGGGGGGGGGGGGGGGGGGGGGGGGGGGCGGAGAGGATATGTTGACCTTCTTTTAGTTTCAGATCACTTGCTATGATTCTTGGTGTGGAGTTAGTCAAATAAAAAAATCTGTATATATATATAGATTTATAGGGTACAAAACAAAACTTGACCGGCAATCACAGATAGCAGATGAGTTATATTGAAATGTTGTAAAATAGCAAATTGTCACTTTTTACTTAGTTAACTGTAATGTAGAGAGTGCTGGAGTTTTGTTGTTCTGATCTCACAACACATACAGCTGAGTTATCCGCACTCCCTACCTCTGAACTCTCGCCACTCCCCGATTTAACTTTGATAACAGTTTATGTGTGTGTGTGTGTGTGTGTGTGTGTGTGTGTGTGTGTGTGCGTGTGTGTGTGTGTACTGTCTGTGTCACTCATTAATAATGAGTTGAAAGTTTTGCTGTACACTACTCTTGGCTGTAAGAAATCTCCACTCTGACCCATTAATTTTAATGTCATGAAAAGGCACAAATATTAACATTGTTTGAGAGAACCACGGTGTGTAGTCAGTTCCTCAGTAATACGGGTATCAAC
Source organism: Alviniconcha strummeri (assembly GCA_963584105.1). Classification (NCBI taxonomy): domain Eukaryota; kingdom Metazoa; phylum Mollusca; class Gastropoda; family Provannidae; genus Alviniconcha; species Alviniconcha strummeri. The sequence continues at coordinate 23,487,492 of OY757544.1, forward strand.
ATTATCAAGCCCCTCCCCATTCACCAGATGTGTTTTGCACAACAGGCTGTGTTTGATTAGCGGGGTATCCTGTGTTCAGTCTATTTTTTTGAAATTGGTATTGTTATCCAGCTGTAAAAGGATTTGTTGCATGTGTGTGTGTGTGCTCACGCGCGTGCGAGCACGCCTGCATGGATGTTGTGTTGTATTACATCAGTCAGTGTTAAATTGAAATTCTGTATTGCTTTGAGTAGACCACAAGGCTGTTGCTGCCTTTAGCTCTGTACACTGTACCAAATATGACAACAGAGACTGAGCGATTGCGCCATGTTGACCGTATGTTGTGCATACATGTTTTCTGGAATGATTTGATAAGGTTGGTGGTAAATGTGGACTGTGTGTGATGACTTTTTTTGTCAGGATGTTTTATTGTATAGCACCTAGTGAAATTTATAGCATACTATGCGCCTAACAAGTTTTCGGTATTATTAACTTACTAACTTTGTTACACAACATCAATCACAGTTGAGAAGCAAGGAAAGTCAAAGCAGCATCATTTGTTTATAATTAATGGATTCATTCACAAACACACACACACACACACACACACACACACACACACACACACACACACACACACACACACACACACACACACACACACACACACAATGATGCTGCTTTGATCTTTCTTGCTTTGCTACTATATCATTGATGTGTGATTGATGTTAATAATACTAAAAGGCGCATTTATGCAACAAACTTCACTAGGCACTGGTAAAACGTTCTGATAAAACAACAACATCAAACACCCCGAAACAACAACAACAACAAGCCATACAGCACACCCAAAATCAGTTCATGTTTAACATGTTTTAGCCGCATCAAGTCATACCAATCATTCCATCAAATATATCTGTAGGACACATATATACAACACATGACCAACCCGCACATTCGCCCAGTCTCTATACATGTGGTCATATTTTGACACAGCTTACACTGCTACAGTATACATAATTTCAGTTTAACACTCATCGACGCGGGGATAATAAAACGCACGCACGCCCCCCCCCCCTCCACACACAACGCGAGGGAAAAGGAAAGACAGATTACAGTGTTGCTGACGAAGGGGTAACAAAACGTACAGCGAGCGAGTGAACCTTTCGGCACGTTTTTGTCACCACATGGCGACAAAACGTGCAGGCAGTGCATCAAATTTGACATGGTGACAAAAACGTGCCGGGGTGACAAAACGTGCCATAGCAACATGTTTTAGACATGGACAAGACCTACCCGAAACTACGAAACACCAACAATGAATTTGACAATAATTACGTAGACAAAGCTTACCCGAAATCAATACCACCAATGATCAATGATATATTGACGATACTTACATAGACAAGATTTACCCGAAATCGGTACCATCAATGATGATGATCGGTACAAACCACTCCATCAATGTGTAGGTTAAACTAAGGAGCACAGCAAAACGGCAATGTGACAAACAGTCAGTTGGAAACAGGTTTTAGCTGATCTCCGCCGCTGAATAAATGCTTTTGATTACAGTAAATAACTCGCCCTAGACAAAAGAGATAATTTTTGTTTAACGCTTAGTCAACGATCGCCATATCGAGCCCCCCCCCCTCCCCCCCGAAAAAGCACACAACAACGACAACAACAACAACAACAAAAACACACAAACAACAGAAAAGAAAAAAAGAAGAATAAACGCGCATAAGAAAACAAAGCCAACAACAGACTCCAACATTCTAGCAACCAGGTGTGAATGACGATGTATCTCGATCAGCATGGGCCGTACTGGTCGAATCAGTCCAGACGAATAGGCCACTTTTTAATTCTTGTGCTACCATTCTGAACCAACAATATATTATAATGGTTAAACTTATTCAAACAAGCATAATAATCATACATTGAATTAGTAACAGGATACAATGAAGAAGACATTATCATACACCTTGATAAAAAGACTAACACTATATTCGTCCTGAGGTAAACCTATACAAGACGTCAAGGTTGGCAAGACGTCATGAAAATCTACAGTGGAGTCCATTAATAACGACAACTGTAATAACGAGAACACTGTAGTAACGAGACATTTTTCAATCCCCGTTTTTTATCCTTCTTAATCTTTAAGAATAAACCATTGGGTTTAACGAGAGTTAGTGGATAATCATCTCGGTAATAACGAGAGATTGTCTATCCTTCCTGGGCACAAAAGTTCTCGCCACTCGCCCCACACCCACCTCGTCGTCAAGTTCCCGGTAGGGCACATCTCGTGGTGGCCGGTAACAAAGAAAAACAACGAAAGGCGCGTCCTTGTGCGGTGTGTAATCCCCTCTCCCCCTCCCCCCTCTCCCTCCTCTCGTCTTCGTCTGGCTCGAGTGCGCACGGTGCCGCTGTCGTTCTCGCCAAGATTATTTCCCTTTGTTTCCCTTGGTAAATTCGTCATTTGGGAATAACGAGAACTCGGCAATAGCGAGAAAATGTGCCTGGGCCGTCCGCTCTCGCTATAACATAGTTTCACTGTAGTTAGTGCCCCCACATCTCAGCAAAGCGTTTGCTTGCTTTCCATCATATGATTGAAACGTTAGCTGTTATAATAATAACAGGGAATTTATAGAGCGCTTTCGGAGACTCAAAACACAAATACCCATATACAAATCAATGGAATATAAACAAGCAAACAATGTATACACAAATTAACATTTTCATGCAAAAAACAAAACAAAACACGCACACACGCGCGCGCGCGCACACACACACACGCAGAGGATCGCGGACACACATAATGCCAATAAAAAGCATTCGTATCCGCGCACACACACAGACAGCTGAGAAGAAGGGGGGGGGGGTCAGTTTTATAGACTAGTTTGATCGAAACACTGGTTGAATAAGACGAGCTCATAAACTATGATATCCATCATTCTCAATTTTGAGGCATTGTGTGTCATCGAAATATTAAAACACGCATAAGTAAAAAATAAAGACATGTAAAACTACACTGTAAAACTACCGACGTTCATTTACTTTTGTATCTATCTACAACAAATAGGCTAGCTGTTTGTTTACATTACTATGTCACATCGAAGTATGCATCAGTTTATTGCCTATTTTAACGTCATTTTCATTGCTTTCGTACCTTAATGTATTTACTAGAGTACAAACCCGTTTCTTTACTTCTACACATGAAGCGTACACGAATTATGCTCAAACGCTTTGTCTTCTGGTCGATTTATAACTGAAGCAGACACTTCTGTGGCTCGTCTCCAGGCAGCGACATTGTGACGAGTTGAACGAAATGTACACGAATAACTCCTCGCCGGAGACAGGGTTCCATTGTTGGAGTCGTTATTCTCACACTGAACGAACGGAAGCAGACAGGAAACGACATCTTCGTGCGTCAGCACCTTGTCTTTGAGCCAGATCTCTAGCTGACCCATCGCAAACTCTTTGCTGACGCGGCCGGAGCTTTTGCCTTCGTGTACCGCCTTGTTCTTCTCGAAATGACGCATCTCCAGCTGCTTTAGAAGCCGCGCTACCTGGGCCTTCCTCCGCTTCTCCATGACGACGTTGAAGGTGTAGAGGAAAGGATTGAGGGCGGAGTTGAAAGGCAGAATGATGATGGCCACCCCCACCTGGACCCACCTGGGGACTGGGGTCCCTGTGCGGGCAAGTATACCCAGCAGGCCAATCGGGAACCAACAAAGGAAGTCGGAGACAACGATGGTGGTCAAGCGACGGGCGATGGTCGCGTCTCGAGACCCTGTCTTCTGGTTGCAGATGGAATTGGCGCGCACTGCCCGGTAGATGAAGATCTGACCCACAGCGATCGTCAGGAACAGCGCAAAGTTGAGGATGATCATGATACCGAAGGAGTAGTCATGACCGAGGAAATGCGAATTACCACTGAAAGGCAAAAGAATGCAAGTGCCGGACTGGCCGTAGAAGTCCCAGTGGGTCGTCATAGGTAGTAACGGAACAACAGCTAAAACAAAGCCTGCAATCCAGACGATCCCGCAAGCCACCTGAGCAGACTTCAGGTGGAAGTGGAATCTGCTGAACGGGAAATGGAGAACGAGGAAGCGGTCTAGCGTTATGAGGCAGATGATAAAGGCCGACACCTCGCTGGACATGAGAGACATAAAACCCGCGATTTTACAAGCAGCGCTTCTCTTCCACTCGTCGTCATGCCACAGGTAAATGCCCCGGTAGATCTTATCAGTCACCCCGATCATAGCAAGGTAGATCCCCATGAAAAAGTCAGCCACGGAAAGATTCGTGACAAAAATGCCGTAGCTTGCCAAACCTGAAGATCTTTGTTTGCCTGCAGATCTTTCTTTGCTTAAGTAGAGTCTGGTCACAAAGCTGCCTACGTTCCCACACAGCGCGAGCGATGCAAACAACCACAGAAGGGCGCGGTACATATCAGACTCGACCAGATCGTCACACGACGACAACTCGTCTTGCTTAGCATGACAGTGGCCATTGTCAAAGTCCTCAGGCAGGACTGCCTCACAGCACAGTTTGAAACTGTCGGCATTGATTATTTTGAGAAATTCCAGCTTCCTCAGCATGTCTTTAGGAAATTCGCTCAGCTGCGTATTGCTCAAGTCGAGGCGTTCTAACTTTGGAGTGGAATGGAAACCTTTTTCGGTGATCTTTTTCAAATAGCTTGATGAAATGTTCAAGATTTTTAGGTCTGCACAACAGGAAAGTACGTCACTGTCGTAAAATGTAAGACGTGTGTGAGATAAGTCCAGTCTTTTGAGCACTAAAATGCCATTTTTGTGAGAATAGGCCCCAGTCAGAGTGACCAATGGATTGTGGGATAGATCAAGAACCTGCAAGTTCGTTAGGGCTTTGAAGAAAAGCATACTGATGTTAGTGAGGGAGTTGTAACTTAAATCCAAGTGTCTAAGGTTTGGGAGCGTCGTGTCAGGTACAGTGAGAATGTTGCAATGGGACAAGCGAAGTCTTATCAAGTAGAAGTTGCCAGATACATCACCTAGAGTCATACCCGACCGACTGGCGTCCAGGTAGCGAAGGTAGTCAAAGGAACTAGCATCAAACTTCGCCTTGCAGACGAAGGACAGACCCTGGCAGTGACACCCACTGGGGCAGCTCTCGTCGCATAACCACTCGTCGTCATGCTGCGGGCATTGAAAGACTTCATCACACACACTGCTTGGGTGCAGGCACACACTGGAGCCCCGACAACGATAGAATCCTGGACAAGTGTAGCTGGTGCAATTGTCCTCATCTTCACGGCCCGGACAGTCTGCAAAGTCGTTACAGCGTAAATACACCGGCAAACAGTATCCACCAGGACATCGAAAATGAGTCACAGGGCAGAGATCAGACTCGTTCATTGGAAGCAAATCGTAATGTCCTCTCCCGGTCATATAGACTGTGGCTGGTGGCAGAGTGAGTGGCGGGAAGCGCCTCGTGTTTATTGGCCCGCATAATTCGTCGGATTCGTCCGCACAGTGATGAAGTCCATCACATTCTCCGTCTTTAGCAATACACTGCCCGTTGTGGCAGCGAAAAGTGTTTGCAGGGCACGTGAGACGGAACTGACAAAAGCTCTCATCGGAATAGTCTGGGCACTGGTTTACGTGGTCACACACCAATGTGTATGGTATAGCACGAAAAGTGCGCTCGCACTCAAACATCGGCACTTCAATATCGTTTGCCCGACATAACGTCACGTAATCTTCAACGTCGCATGGCCCTTCCGGGTCACAAGACATGAAGTCGTGGGTCTGCTCACCAGACGAACATGAGTAGAAAACGGCTGTTGCCGACTGAGAGCCGTTGGCGTCGTTTCGTAGCGTCGGAAACTGAACGGGTTGTTTCGGTGCATTGCTGTTTGGTTTGTCAAATTCACAGATGTACACAGCTCCCATGGACTCATCGTCACATCTATAGGCGAACAGCTGATTGTGCTCACTCATGTAGTAATAAGCACACTTGTGGATGCTGCTGTTATTTGAATTGGTCAAGTCTTTGAAGAATGCCGAGCGGTCGTCTACCCACTGCCACACGTCCCTATACAGGGTCTTCACAGAAGCCGGGATGGAGTCCCTCAAGCGAAGGCCAACGAAGATGGGCACTTTGTACAAGTTCTCCCCGAAGCCCATAATTTCTTTGAAGCGGTTCCATTCTTCCGGAGTTGCCATCGTCACGAGATTCTGGCCTTTCGCCTGGCAGGAGTAGTAAGCATTATCCCACGAGAGGGTGAAGTTCGGCCGGACTATCCCGTAGCATTTGTTGCCCGCGCTGACGCCTCCCATGCCGCAGTCGGTGTTATTGTATGGACACTCTTCCTCGTCCTCGCCCGCTTCGCATTCAAGCTGCAAGTTGCAGCTGAAGAGTTCGCGGAAAGTGTAGTAATGAGGCACGGAACAATTGTACAGACCGCTTGTCAGTTGTTTTGGCTCGTCAGACTGGGGGAGGACCGAATAAAGCATTTTAAATCCGGTGTACTGGTATCGATGGTCAGTGATGAAGGCCAAAGCGATTGAGGTCTTGAACGTTTGTAAAAGTAAGCCATGTTTCCTTCCGCACAATTTCTGCTCTGTGACATGATCTAGACTGCTGATCGTCAGACTATCGTTGCCACAGCTGCCACTGCCAAGCTCAAAGTGAGAGAAGACAGCAACCACCAAATGATTTTCAGGCACATGGATCACGTGAGAAGTGTTGACGTCATTTGGATAGAGCAACTTTTCCCCGTCATAGTTTGGTGATGTCACAAAACTCGTGGTGTTTGATAGCTGAACGACGTTCAAAGTGTGTGCGAGGTTTTTGGCGACGGAGAAAGAGAAAGTCAGGTAAGTCTCAACGGGCTGGCCAATACTTCTATATTGAAAGTAGACCGTGGAATGAAATCTCATTGTCTTTCTACTTTCAAGTTGGACAAATTTGGATATTTCCGTACCAGTGACGTCAGAGAGAGTCACAAGGTCATCAGTACGTCCAGATGGTCCTTGCGGCCAATAGGCATAGATGCTGATGCTGTGACTAACGGGCACGGTAACGGTCCACGTGCAATCCGTGCCAACTGGAACTTGAGAATCCTTGACGACATAAATTTCACCCCTCAGGCTATTGATCACGAAATCGTCGATGTTGCTACAGACAGACACGTTAATTCTGAAGTGGTTCTCTTCACTGGTAGTTGAAACGCTTGTCCCCAAAACGCGATCATCGCGTTCAACATTTCCCACTTGGCTGTGGTCTGCGCTTTTCTCAGGGGCGTTTCTGGAAACGTCCGTAAGTGTTTTCGCTTGCTGGGACTCAGTAACACGAGTCTCAGCTGTGGGGTCGGTTGGACACGTCACGGCGTGGTTTTCTCCTGTGATTTGAGATGGAGATGGTCTGTCCGAAACTGTCTGCGATGCCACTCTGCACATCACGTGCACCATACACAGCAAAACAGCAGCCTTATTCATGTTCTGACACTGTTTGCTTTTGTAAATCATGCTTCTGGACTTTAGAGTCTGTTTGATCCAGCGGTATATTGTTCAGTGTCCCATACGGGCAAGTTTTGAAGCCAGATACAACTTTCGGATCACTGTCAGGTTGTGACGAGTGACTGCTTGCACAATGCTGTGATCGCTACACATTTCTTTTAAACGGACCAATCAGAAATCTTCGCTGTAGCTTCTAAATCACAATTTACAATTAGGCTTATTGTAACACGTTGGTCTCCACCACCTCTTTTTACCTAAATGTCTGCTCTCTCACCGCAGGGTAATCCCCCAAAAGGGAATAACATCAATCCAAGAGTCAGTACAAACAGAAACTTAGCTGCAATCGAATGCAAACAGACCATGGTAAAGCTCACACACTGCTTTTAAAGCTGCATTCACAGTCGCCTTGCTTTGTCCTAGGACCTTTGTTCTTCAAGCAGTATAATCGCAGACAGACTCACAGAGAAACAACAAATAACCAAACAAGCAAACGAAAAGATAGTGTGATGAGAATGCTCAATTGTGTGCTCTGAGAGCAACAATTAAAAAGCAGTTACTGATCTCATTTCTGATTTTTTTTTGTTCATCGGAGGCCTCCTTTACATTGCGTATATCAAGAATTATTATGTTGACGAAAGTCTGCTCCGTTTGTGGAAACAGCAGATGAAGGATCACCAGTTTTTAAAAAAGAGCAAAAGATGAACAATGATTTTGTGAAGAGTTGCCTCAATTTTTGTTTTGCCTTGGAGTTGTTCTTCTGTATCCATGTACACAACACTGAACCAGGTTCAGAGGGAACATCGACAGTTCAGCTGGTGGGGTGATAGTTCTTTAACCTATCCAAGACCTAATCGCGCTACTGTAATTGTAAAAAGGAAAAATCAATCAAAGTGTCATTTAACCACGGTTTACTGAAGTAACTGATGTGGTGTTTTCATGTTTAGTTGCACTGTCTACCGTCCTGTTTCGGATGCTGTTTGGTTTTAAGGACACTCAGTCCTAAGAGTTCTATTTCCAACGGGCACTAATGTACACAGACAAGCAGATTTCTAGGCTGTGGGAACAATGCGCACCCGCTTAAAATAGGAGGAGTGTAACAAGTTGTGGGGTTCATTTTCATCGTCAGAGCTTGGACTCCATAAACTTGTGTAGTTGTAAAGCTAAATGGACTTTCCAGTTTCGATCGAAATTGCTAAAAGCTGTGAAATTGGATGACCGATGTTTCCTATTAGCTGTCGGTAAAACGGGTAGACATTAGCAAGAGCCATTCACACATTCAATTAACAAATGGACCAGGAGAGGCGAGAGGCAAGTGAAAGTAATATTGTTTTAAACACATACATAGATTTTGTTTGCTTAGTTTGATCTGTCTCTTGATAATATAACATTGAACCGTATTTATAACCGCGCCATTATTTCAGTACTTCAAATAACAGTTACTTACAAGCCTTCTACTATGTCTTTGTGTGAAAGAGCAATAGCTTAAAACTATACCTACGCTAGTAATGGCCTCGGAAACTACGAACCTATCAAGAGGAAGAATGTGTTTATTTACCTTGGAACTGTACAACAACAACAACAACAACAATAGTAAGTTAGTACATAATATTATATCGTTTGAAGGAACAGGTAAGATAGAAGTTAGAAAAGCAGAATTCCTGGCAGTAAGTCAGTCATGCAAAGCTATAGACTGACCTCCTCCATGTTCAAAAGAGAGAAATCCAGACGAAGCGGGACTTTCAGCATGACTATATCGACGTTACGTTTGACAGGAGGAACCACAGCTAAAGCTCAGATGGATTTAAAACATAATTGTGTTCCAGCGATTACCGGCGGGACAGAAAATATAATTACTGAGCCTAGCAGAAACTCCTCTGTACAAACAAATTCACAATCAAACAAACACACAACAACAACAACAAACAAAAACAAACAGACAAGCAAATGAAACACGCCTCTTATTTTGCTGGTGTCATGTTGCTCATTCTTTTTGGTCTGACATTGCTACATTTATGAAAAGCATAAACATGCACATGTAAAATTTGAATCCCTTAATTCTGTTGGGATTTGAGCAAAGCTGTACATGGGCCTTACAGATATATATATAGATGTAACCGAGTGTATTGTATACATGTTCCGGGCCATACCCTTTAACCTTTTCTTTCCGGTCCTTTTCCTTTTTGATTGGGTGGGGTTTTTATGGCCCAATTATCTAAGGTGTTAAAAGTTGTGTGCTGGGTGGGGCGGGGATAGCTCAGTGGTTAGAGCGCCGGACTCGTGATTGAAAGGTCGCGGGTTCGAATCCCTGCTGGAACGGCGGGAGAATTTTCTTCTCCAGGGTCGACTTTCTGTGCTGACTCTTATTTCGGAATCCGTTCCACCCCCGTGTTACCACAGTAGCACGTAAAAAATCCCGGTCATTCTGCCAAAAGTGCAGGTGGCAGGTTACAGCTAAACACGCATACACCCTACGTATGTGGCTTTTATTGAACCGTGCTTCGGCATTGGTCACAACTTGTCCCTAATATGTCAAATGACATCTGAGGACATTAAGCATCAACTCATCGTGTGCTGGGCCGGCAGCGTCCCTTTTCCCCCAGTGTCCCTGCAGAGGCAGGTTGTTTGTTTAACTGTTGCGGCCGGTGTTCATGTTTTCATCAGGGGAGAGCCTGTAAGTAGTTATTTTTCTATGGCTTGTTGTTCTGTTGTTTCTTATTGATGTAAATAATGTATGTTTATAATGTTATCATGTTCACAACGTGCCTTGATTTTGGTTCTTGAACGTGGTTAATTTCGGCGTTAGATTGCCGCCTGGTTGCAGCCGCTATGGCGTCAGACTACCTTGGTTGTGCGTTCGAATGTTAAGCCTTTATGCCACAGGAAGACCGGTATTTCCAAAATGTATGCAGCTAACCCTGGTTAGCTGATATGTAACTAGCATGTTATGCTGCCATTGTTGGATGTTCAGAGCGATGCTTTGCCGATGCAAAGTTATCCTTCTTAAAGTGTGAGTACTTTGGCAGTGCGGCAGTGCGGCATAACTTATTTGTTTAGTATCCTACCGATCTATGTTGCTACATGAAATCGGTGGTATATCATGGCTAACACTTTGAAGATGTTGACTTCATAGTTGTGGAATGTTCATTTTACTAGTTGAATATGGTTTAGTACATAGGGGTGATTGTATAAACTGTGAGACATGTTATTTCTGCTTGATCCGGCTTTTGTATGGCCGAGTCTTGGGCGCGCAGACATTCACTCTACTTAGCTTGTAAACCCTTTCCGGGTCTTTGTGCGTGTACCCGAACTGGCCGGTGATGCGCGTCAGTGGTGGCAATTAGGTCTTTGTCTCTGTTCACTAATCGAGCAGCTAGATCAACAGTTTAGATTCTTGCTGCGTTACCCGCTTCCTGTAAGACGCTTGACGTTGTTCACAGCCGGATATGCTCTGCTAGTCTGTAACAGTAACATGCTGTAACGCTTTGAGTAACTTGACGAGGCTGGAGCTGGTCAGTTTATGACTGACTTCCTCCCGCTCACGGCATGGACCCAGGTGCCACCCGTGTCACTATCCATCTCGTTGTGTGCTGAAGTGGAACTGCTGTAACGATTATCTCACGCTTCCTGTTTAGTTAAGAATGAGCCTGGTAATCCACATTCTTCACTGTTACTTTATTGTATACTTCATTATACTGAGAGTTCATCAGTTAATTGACTGGCCGTCTCTTGTATACTCACCGTGACTCTGTGAGGTACAGGTTTTAAGTGTAAGTCAAGCACACGATTTATGTGCTTGATTATTAATCATTTTGTCATGTATTATAGTAACCTTCAGGTAAACTACATGGTTACTGTATTTATTAGATTAGTAATGGCTGTTGTCTATACTTTACATTTGCTTTCATGTTCTAAATGTTTTGTTTGCTTGTGTCTTTTCTAAAACAGACACTGTTTCCTGGTTGGTTGGTGTACAAATAAAAGTTATGTTATAGCAACCTCTGACTTGTGACTCTTCATCCATGCTTCCAACCTGCTTCCCCTCAACTCCCCATCCCCACTCCCCTACATATATATATTAATTGCGCTATTTGTTTGGAACATTCAGAATTTCAAATTGAATGTTATTTCTTTGGAACATTCAAAATTTTCAGACCGATATTTCAGAAAAGGAAACACTATAGTAAAATTCCGATTCGCTCATCGAAACAAAGAGTCCAAATAGACGGTAACATTGCATTAGATGATATAAGGAAATGTATATATTAGCCGGAATAATTACCCAGCTTTAGAAATATATTAACTAAAAACTTTGGAAACTTCTCTGTCTGTCTCTGTCTCTCTCTCAAATTTTAGTTCAAAAGTCATTGAAATGAAAGATCCTACTTCTCTCTATCTCCCTCTCCACTGATCGCTCGTACTCTAACAGTTTTACACTGTGTGTACCGTCGACAAATGGAAAGACGTTCGGAGACACTAGAATAGTCCCCGCTTAGACATTCGCTCCATGAAGTGCACTCCCGCACTCAGGAGGGCTCTCAAAACACATTTTAAAAAAGCACTTTCTATCTCAAAAAACAACTACTCTTTATTATTACCCCCATCCCCCCCCCCCCCCCCCCGCCCCACGCTTAGAATGCATAATCTCTATGTTTAATGCTGATACATATTGTTCGCGTATTTCTTTTGAATGTGTTGTGTTTTGTCAGTGCCTGTGGTGTGTTGCGATGCAGAGAGAGAGAGAGAGAGAGAGAGAGAGAGAGAGAGAGAGAGAGAGAGAGAGAGAGAGAGAGAGAGAGAATGAATGAATGAATGAATAAACTTTATTTTACGAGGGTAGTGGAGAAGACTCCAGGTCTTTTACATCCAGCCCTCGCCCATGAGAGAAACTACTATTAACTAAGGATACAGTGAGCTACAGTATGTTGAGTACATGTACATTCATACAATTCATGTTGAAATGGACACCAGTAAACCGAGAAACAAGTAGATAATGAGCATTTTTTTTTTTTTTTTTTTTTTTAGCTTGATCTGGGGTAAACATATATATACACGCGCGTATGCACATAAGACTAAGAACATGTTTGTCATCGAAAACTACATGCACATAGAGCACAGACACACAAAATGTATGGGCTGCCTGAAGCAGCACAACACAGTTTGGAGCAGCACATGGACAGATATATATATATTATGTCTATGATCATGGTTTCACGTAACACCCAAGAGTGACAACATATGAAGCGTAAGATGCTTTTTAAACACTGAAGGACTGACTGGAAGCCTCAATTCACTGGGCAATGAGTTCCAGAGAACAGGACCAGAATAAACCAGGCTGGACTTGAATAAATCTGTCCTTGGTACTGGCACATTTAGCTTTCTTGATGAATTCCTCGAACTTTGATTAAACAAATTTTTTGTTGATAGATACATCGGTGCCCTACCCGATACAATTTTGTGCACAAAACGAGCGTTGTTACTCATTAACCTACAAGATAGCGGGACAATTTGAGCCCCTTTGTAGTCTTTATCGGTAAGGCTGGTTCGTTTTAGAAGAACAATTTTGAGTGCTCGCCTGTGTATGACTTGAAGGGTTTTTGCAAAGAGTCACTTGCTGAGTCCCAAAGAGTTGAAGCATAATCTATACCTGACTGAATGTGTGCTTGGAAAAATGTTTTTCTGGCATGAAAGTTAAGAAAATGCTGATTGGTAGACTTTTTTAGCCGTAGTTTTGCACAGGTCACGAATGTGGGGGCCCCAGGTCAGATTATTGTCTATTTTAACACCTAATACTTTCTGATCACTGACCTCAGTTATTTGTTGGTTACCAACGGAAAGGTGAGGAGACGGCGAGTGAAGTAGTTGCCGCTTCTGACGCGTCGTTAGAATCATGTACTACGTTTTTGACGGGTTAAGAGACATATGATTTAGATGTGTCCATTCAACAATATCAAAGAGATATGACTGGAGAACAGTTGTTATTGCAGGTACATCCTGTCCAGAGGTGTGAATTGTCGTGTCATCTGCTAACATGTCACATTCTGCAGAAGGGATAAGTAAAGGTAGGTCGTTCATATAGATGGAGAAGAGGAGAGGTCCTAGGACAGATCCTTGGGGAATTCCAAATAAAACTGTTTTAAAATCCGATTGATTGTCTTTCAATGAAACCTTTTGGAGGCGGCTGTTGAGGAAGGAGCAGATTAAACTAAGGGTGTTCGGTGATAGGCCGTAGAGGGTTAGTTTTTTTAGAAGTAGGTCATGATTGATGACGTCAAAGGCTTTAGCAAAGTCAGTGAACAAGGCCCCACATAATTTGTTTATGTTGATTTCAGATAGCCAGGTGTCGATCAGTTCTGTTAAGGCTGTGTGGCAGGAGTGGTTCAGTCTGAATCCTGACTGCTTTTGACAAAACAAGTCATTAACAAGAAAATGCTTCATAACGTGTTCATTGATGTTTTTCTAACGGTTTTGACAAAATAGGTAGTATAGAAATGGGTCTAAAGTTTGAAGGATCCGATTTGTTACCAGATTTGAAGAGGGGGATAACGTTTGCTTCCTTAAATACCTGGGGGAAGTGTTCTTGTCAATACAAAGGTTATATATATAGGTTAGAGTTTCAGCAATAAAAGGTGCCGAGAGGCGCAGTATTTTCCCGTTTAAACCATCAGTACCTTTTGTGTTTGATTGCTTTAAATGACATAAAGATTTATATATTTCCCTGACTGTCATAAAAGGGAGCGCACTGGCTTCATGGCTAATCTTTTGTGTGCAATACTGTTCCAGCAGAGTTAGTTCGTTGACGGGGGAATTATCTGTTTTAATCACACACACACACACACACACACACACACACACACACACACACACACACACACACACACACACACACACAGAGAGAGAGAGAGAGAGAGAGAGAGAGAGAGAGAGAGAGAGAGAGAGAGAGAGAGAGAGAGAGAGAGAGAGAGAAGCTCATATAGTTCTGCCCCTCCCCCCTCCCTTTGTGTGCGTGTGGGTTCTGACCTGCTCCTTTCACTGCGCCTCACACTACCACTGTGTGCATGATGTATAGTTTCGTATAAGGCTGCTTAAAAAAAAAATGAAAAAATGCAATCACGGTTAACACTCCCAAGTTACCAATAGACAATATTGTCAAGTGCGTTACAGAAACGTGTTGCATTGATTCAAAGCAGATGCAGGATAGTGATGTGTACTTAACATGTAGCATCTTTGATCAAAAACGGCACTGGCATTAACGATTTAAAAAAAATAATTTTTTTTTAGTTTTCGTGTAGTGAATAATGTAGGCCAAAATCTTTATGGCTGACTCTGACATTAAATTGCTAAGCTTTGTGTGACGTTGAGCGCATGACCGCGAAGACACACACACACACACACACACACACACACACACACACACACACACACACACACACACACACACACACACACACACACTTTCACAGACAGACAGACGTGCACACCCACATTGATGAAAATGAAATTCAAGGTCAGTTGACAAGACTTTATTTTTAATAGCACTTATAAAACAAAAGAAGCCAAAGGTAGGAAACGCAATTTGTAACAAGAAACCAGCACAAAAGCAGGCAACAATTTTAAAACAAGACTGTTACAGTTACGTACAAAATGCGAATTTCCGACCTTACAAAATTACGTCAACATTGTCGTAGGCGGCATTATTGCGTCCCATGTTATGGTCATCGCTAATTGTCTTCGGATTCTTCTGTTGGGAAATCGATACATGTCGTGGTCCGTGTCTCGCTGCACTATTGCTGTGCGGTCCGTTTCGTTGGTCAACGGCATGGTTGACAGTGGTTTGAGCTTGTGTGAAATAATTTTCTGGCACGGAGTTGCCGGCCCCTGCTTGCTGCTGGCGGATCTGTTGACCGTGGATTCCGTTCTCGGCTCGAACATGTCTGCTTCGAACTTTTTCTGGGGTAGCATAGATTGGTTCTGACGGCGAGGGCCAGTCACGTTGCTCACCCGTCGGGAGATTTCTCCATTCCCCGCGTCGTGGTGTTGATTTGCTTGCGTTGGAATCACGGTCACGGTTTAGAGCATTAACCGTAGTAAGCAGGTCCATAACTGGCTGATTGCGCTGTGGCAGGTTTAGGTATGAAAGTCCATGCTTTGAGCCACTTCTGATTTGTTCGTAACCATCCAGCTCATTTCCATCAGATGACACGTGATTCGTATCACGTGACCTGTGTCTCTCGCGTGGCGGGTTGGCTGGCTGATATGCAGGCATCTCTCTCTGGGAAAGTCCGTTTTGTGCTCGAGATTCGTCAACGGTAACGCCGTCTCCGATTCCTCTTCCTCCCAGCTGCAGAGAAAACAAAGAAAAGACCCCGTTCTTCACCACCCTTCTGTCAGTCGACAGAGGCGGCGGCCGGCTGGCCATCTCCAAACTTCTCGGTCTCTCGGGCACCTCCGGAGACATGCCGAACTCGCCCGATTGGCTCGTCGGCGGTCCTGCCTCTTCCGCAGTCTCGAAGCCGTAGTTTCGGAAGTGAGACTCGCGCCCCATGCTACCCGCAGACGACACATCGGCAGGCATGCTGTAGATGCTGTCGGGATGGGAGGAGGGAAGGGTGTCGGAGTAGAGGAAGGAGGAGTAGACACTGGAGGGCATGGAGGAGGTGACAGTATGGGAGTTGGCCGAAGGAGCGCGAGAAGCTCGCCGGGTAATCGTGCCCGCACGCACGCTTCTGAGGGATGACGTTGTCGCTGGTGGCTTGCTGCGCATTCTGAAAGCATACAAATAACTGAGCGATTAAGGTGAGCAGATATTCAACAATAATAATAATAATGGAAATTTCTACAGTGCTGTACCTATCAAAACAATTTTAACAGCTAGAGTCACGGCATGTGCAGATTGTTTTAAATCACTTTGAGACTAACATGTAAATGTGTGTACTTGTTTATAATATGTTGAGCCAGTTTTGAGATCAAAGGACTATGTCCGGTCTTGAATAAAAACTGCTTGTCTTATGCCTGTTCTGCTTTGTCTTAATCCTCACAGATTCAGTGAACTTTCTACAAACACGTAAATGTGTGTATTTGTTTATATGTTGAGCCAGTTTTGTGATCAAAGGACTACGTCCGGTCTTGAATAACAATTGGTTATGTCTTATGCCTGTACACACCTGTGTCGCCGAGTGTGCATAAAATAGAGGGTATACATATCACTAGGCCTTTTCTGAGGATCTACCTCTGGCGGAGCTTATGTACCCAGTATTGACTCGCATGCCAGGTGAGAGTTACCGTAGGCAACTCAAATCGTTGTTGCTACGGTTATCAGTCTGTGACGTCTTTCGAACGCTAATTAAGTCCCTTGTTTTTTCATAAATTTTTCTTTTAACTGCATAATCAAGCAGAAGCTAAGTCAAAGACCAGTCAGGGTGGGGCTTCACTGTCAAGCAAGATCCAACTACCCTCCATGAAGACAGTGCAGCCTGTACGGTATCAACCTCCAGCTTGACAATAGAGGTGGAAACAGTCGCCCATGCCCTCCGCTGCACTGCCTCAAGAAGTGACAGTCTGACCACACACGCCATCATCCTCACAGATTCAATGAGCTTGCTACAAAAATGAAAAGTGGAATGGGAAGCCCAGACTGGAATGCGTCAATGATTGACATCAACCTTCGAAAACTCCTGTGAACTTCCCTGAACATGCCGGAGTGATGGGAAATGACCGAGCAGATAGACTGGCGCGCAAAGCAACCGTCACAATTGTGGCTTGCTTGTGGCAATTGTGGGTTGCTTCTCAGAAGATCTGAAGTGTTGAGGAGTTTGAGACACTACCTGCGGGTACAAAGCCAAGGACACCACACCATCGATCGCCTGGAGGAGAGAGGCGTGGAAAGAGGAAGCTATAGACAATCTTGCTCGAAAGGATGAGAGAGGGCCATCGTCAATCAGACAAACAATGGAACCGTTTCAAAGGCGACATTGGGAAAACTTCTGAAGACGGGTGGAGCGCATATCGCCTTTTCCGAGCGCATAAATACCATCTTGAGCTGAACTCTCTCTGTCTCTTTGTCTATCTCTGTACGCGCGCGCGCACGCGCCTGTGTGTATAAGTGTGTTTAACGTTTTGTGGTTCAGAACACACAAACGTTTATAGAGAACTAAGCATATAGACGGTGAAAAAGAACGCTAATTTAATTTGACAAATACAAAACGTGCATTTGTTTCAGGGTAAACCCCTTTTTCAAAGCGAGAAAACAAGAGTTAAACGGCGACAGAGGAAAATGTACTTGTCCGGTTGCGATTGGCGTGGTTAAATAAAACGCTAATGGGACATTACAAAACGTGTGCAAATTTTCGGGACAACCTCTTTTTCAAAACAACAAAAGGACAGTTAAAAGATGACATATGAAAATAGTATACTTATCTGGCTACGGTGTGGTGTGTGTGGAATGAATAGAGTGTCCGGAAAAATGATGGCATGGCAATGACTTTAAGAATCAACCTTGTTTCTCGGTCTTTTGGGCAACCTGGTTTCAATTTTTTAGAGTCGCATACGACTAGAACGCAGAAGCAGAGAATTGCGCTACAGTTGCCATTGTGAAGCACTTGGGGCTCATCTCGAGACGAGGTGCTCAACAGGTGCTCATATAAATGAAAACAAAAAGCAATATTGTACAGTCTCCAATAATTACATTATTATAAGTTTCGGATCACCTTGCATTCGCCACACGCACTTCCCCCTCGCATAGCCCACAAGGCTCGCCGAGCTTGAAGTTCCAGCTACTTACTCGATCACCACATTCACAAATCATCTTCATAATCATTATTTGCTCCGTTAACATTTACCTGACCCAGCAGACGACAGCAATGATGATCAGGAAGATGATGCCGGACCCCAGTCCCACAGACACACCCACTATCAGCTGTAGCATGCTTTCGTCATCTGCAAAGGAAGCAAACAACAGAGGGAGACGGTTCATGCGCGGGGACACGCCCATCACGAACTACAGCATATCCTAGTTACAGAACCAATCACCAGGTAGATGATGAAGAGCGACAGAAACGCGTAACCTGTTCAAGTTTAACAAGTCCTTGCTATAATTCGAGGTGCTTGACCCCAAGCCCACTCATAGTTCAGGAGCTGTGTGAGAGTCGAGGTGGATGTCCTGGGCTGTCCGTCCTAACGAGCCTTCTGGTTTCCGTGGACGTAAAGAATTATTGAACCGTACTTCGGCATTGGTCACAACTTGTCCCTAATATGTCAACTGACATCTGAGGACATTAAGCATCACTTCACCAAGCCCACAGACACGCCAGCTAACAACGGACAGGCCATAGCGGACACGCCCATTAATAACAGACAAACCCACTAATGACGGATATGTCCACTTATAACAGACAGGTCCACTTATGTCGGACAGGCCCACTAATAACGAACAGTCCCACTAAGAATGGACAAGCCTGCTTATAGCCGATACACCCACTGATAACGGACGTGCCCGTTACTAACGGACGCGCCAGCTAATGACGGACAGGCCCACTAATAACGGACACGCTCACTGATCACGAACACGCTCACTGATAACGGACACACTCACTGATAACGGACACGCTCGCTAATAACGGAGGCGCCCACTAATGACAGACAGGCCCACAAGTAACGGACACGCCCTGATAATAACGCAGGCCCACTAATACCAGTAACAGGATCAGGAGACAAGCCCACCAATGACGGACACGCCGTTTAATAATGGACATGCCCAGTACAGAGAGATGATGCTTGACTGCACAACAATGGACACGCCCACTATTAGATGGCACGGCCATTACAGCTGTAGGTGGCATATGCTCATCATCTGTAACCACTGCTGGGTTAATGCTACACTCTAGGATCCCAGGACACGAAAACGTTAGCTGTAACATGCCTGTCAGCTGAGAGAGAGAGAGAGAGAGAGAGAGAGAGAGAGAGAGAGAGGGAGAGGGAGGGAGAGAGAGCATAATTAGTAAAAGACAAAACACTTTCTTAAAAGACAAATTTAACAAACAAACAACAAAAACAAACAACAAGAACAAAACCAACACACACACACGCACGCACGCACGCGCACGCACGCACGCACGCACGCACGCACGCACGCACGCACGCACGCACGCACACACACACACACACACAAAACAAAAAATAAAAATAACAACAACAGAAAGCAACACAACAACAACAAAACAATAACAACAACGACAAAATTGGCTGATACCCAGCATTTGCTGTGTTGAAAAAAAGAAACTTTTCTACTTTTATGCTGGTTAGCTGATGGAAAAGAAAGCTGCTGTTTTCCACTAATGTAAAGCAAAATAAAGTTTCAAACAGAATATTTCATGCGACAAAGAACAAATCGACTTGAGCATGATTAAAAGATTTAAAAAAATAAAAAAAATAAAAAAATGCATAAAAAAAACAAAAAAATGACATACGCTGGCTTTCTGATTCACTCGTTTCCCGCGTTGTCTCACGCGGACTTGTACAACTGTCACAGGTGATAGTCTGTTTGGTTGACGAAGCAGAGGCTGGCGAATCAGTGACATTTTGGCAGACGTAACGAATGACGGAAAACGCTGACACGTCATCGTAGATAAAAGGTCGGTTTTCGCATCCTCCACTGACGTAGGTAGCGTGAAAAGTGCACCCCCTCTTGCCTTCACATCTCTCTTTTATCTGCGCCCGATGTTCCCAGGAATATGTTTTCAGGCAGTCTGTTTTTACCTCGTATTCACAGCACGCCGTTCGGTTGACGTAATCAACACAGTTAGTCAAAAGAATGTCGCATTCTTTTCTGGCATAAGCACTCGGCTCTTTGAAGCCGTAGTCCATTGTGCGGAGGGATATTGTCAGACCGTGGTCACATGACAGGAAGTGAAAGCCACAGTCACCGCCGCTACTGTAACAAGCGTTGGACGTCCTTGTCAGCGTAATGGCTTCCGATAGTACGCCTGTGAATCAATCAGTCACTCAATCAATTAATCACTCAGTCAATCAGCCAAGCCCTCCTTCCCTCCTTTCATCACACAATCACAAGAAATATCCGTAAATTTGAAATCAATCACTCAAACAATCAATCCATGAAATCAAACACCAATCAATCAATTACTCAGCTTGTTACTTAAATGGTCGGTCAAATTAATCGGTTCATTATCATGGTATGTACTTAAAGTAAAAGCCCAATGACCATCGAGATGATTGACAAATGGGTCACTAGTTTCAGGTTTAATGAAATAAAAAATAAATAAATGTTTAATTGGGTTTTTAATCGATTTTCTTTTCTGTCGGCTTCCCCGGAAGTGACGTCAGTCTGGGGAGTCAGTGCGGTTGCCATCTTAAATTCTTCAGTAAACTGTGTATGCGTGTGGTCGACAAAAAAGTTAACTATGCCGGCCTACTGTGTTGCCGCGAACTGTAACAATTCGCAGATGACCCCAGGTATAACAATGCACGAGCTCCCGCGAAATCGACCCGCAGTGAGGCGAAAGTGGATTAAGTTTATACAATTCAAACGAGCTGACTTTCTTGCTGCGCCGCATCACGCCCATTTGTGTAGCGAGCACTTCAGTGAGTGCGATTTCGCAAACCCCATGGAATACCGCATGGGGTTTGCTTCGAAGCTGACACGATGTTCCGGTACTCTTTCGAAATCCTGCCTGACAGGCTCAAACTGATACGGCTGTATCCTTGTGGGTCTCTCGGGCAAAGTATCAGTTTCGTCTTTGGAGCTCGAGTTGGCCATTTTGCAGCGACTCCCCAGAGTGACGTAGTAGGCATATGATCACGTGATTTGGGCGTCATGGCAACGCTTTCGGTACGACAGAAAATAACTTCTTTTTTTCTCTCGTGAATTTATAACCCTCAGATCATAGTTTCACCTACATCATCGTTCTCAGCGAGCTTTATCGGAAATCGTGTCAAAAATCACCCCTAACCTTGGACTTGTCCTTTAATAGTTCAATACCCGAAACTGGCACTTCAGTACACAAAACTGGCAAAACGGTAAGAAACCTCATGACCGAAATACAAATTCATATTGGAAGAAATCGGAAAATACTCCGAAACATCCGACCCATTCACCGCAATCTAACACCCAGCCAAATGACTCCGTATAATACTGTCACTGCACTAACTAGTCTTTATGGTATTCATCCCCCAAAAAAGGACCCCAAAAAGCCAGTTCCTTGAAATAAAAACATAATGTGCTTACTTGTTGCAGAGAAACACAGTAGAACTAAAACGCCTTTCCCCTGTAACAGGATTGTCAAAAAAAGATCAAACGATTTAATAGTAGTTATTTAGCTTGAAGAAAGCAGAGGAGAGAGAGAGAGAGAGAGAGAGAGAGAGAGAGAGAGAGAGAGAGAGAGGGGGGAGGGGAGCGGCGCGCGCGCGCGCGCGCACACACACACACACACACACACACACACACACACACACACCACACACACACACACACACACACACACACACAGAGTTCTTTGATTTCAACGTTTTGTTAACCACACATGGCCAGCTCACAGTTCAGAGGGAGAAGGGAGAGAGAGAGAGAAAGAGAGAGAGAGAGAAAGAGAGAGAGAGAGAGAGAGAGAGAGAGAGAGAGAGAGAGAGAGAGAGAGAGAGAGAGAGAGAGAGAGAGAGAGAGAGAGACGCAAGAAAGCTCACTGAAGAACAAGAAAAGAAACGACTGTAAGACTGAAGCATATACGGTGAATGAAACCTTGCTGTCAAATCAACCAGGACTCAGACAACCGCTACTGCCACGCGTAACTCTGTCATGTCTGCTCTCTGCCTCTTAAATAAAATACAGAAGAAGAAGAAGAAGAGTAGCTTCAACAAGCAACATAATACAAAGAATAGACAATACAGCGTAGTACTAGATGGTCGGTGTACACGCTGCAGCCTGCTCCCCGAAACTGGCATTTTAGAAACAATAAGAATGAATGAATGAATAAACTTTATTTTACGAGGGTAGTGGAGAAGACTCGAGGTCTTTTTACATCCAGCCCTCGCCCATGAGGGAAACTACTATTAACTAAGGATACTGTGAACTAAAGTATGTTGAGTACATGTACATTCATAGAATTCATGTTGAAATGGACACCAGTAAACCGAGAAACAAGTAGATAATGAGCATTAAAAAAATATAAAAAATATATACATATAAAAATTACCTTGATGTGGGGTAAGCATATATACACGCACGCACGCACATAAGATTAAAAAAAAGAAGCTGAAACAACGTCAGTGTTCATCCAGAGAGAGAGAGAGAGAGAGAGAGAGAGAGAGAGAGAGAGAGAGAGAGAGAGAGAGAGAGAGAGAGAACGTATGTGTCTGTCGATCTGTTTACCTGAAGCGTGTAAGAACACATCTTGTTTCAGAGCCATGCAATATGTGCTATACTGGGCTAAAAGATTGGACTCGCCTTACGACGAAGAATACAGGTTAACATGCGT
>OY757544.1:23514694-23534694 GCA_963584105.1 Alviniconcha strummeri
CCACTCGTTGTGTACTTCGCACATAACGACGTAAACAGTATTTGGGCTTGAACAGGTAATGTGCTGCTTTATGGTCCAATGTCTACCGTCCCACGGAGATACAAGAACAGTAGTTTCTTTTGAATGGCGACACGTGTCGCACCTTTCTTTGCAAGGAAAAAAACCTGGTCTGTTCTTGGGCCCATGCTGAACATATCTTTGTGGAACAGTAGGCTTGTACATTTGTGCGATATTTTTTCTTTTTCTGTCAGCCGAGATGATGGTTCTTGGGGGAAAGATCTCTTTATTAATTACGTTGGCATGAAGAAGATGGAGATTTTTCTTGATTATAGCCGTTTTGGAAGGCACTCTGGGGTCGTAAGTGCTCACCCACGCAATTTTCGTGTCCTTCCTTTTCCTGGGCTGGTTTAGGAGTTTTTCTCTGTCTTTCTTCGCTCCTTCCACAAGTCTTTCTTTAGCTGTTTTGTACTTCCATCCGGAGACGGTCAGATGTCTTCCGTATTCCTCCAGTCTCCGATCTAAGTCTTCATCTTCGCTGCAGATCATACGCAGTCTGGTGCCTATTCCTTGTACAAAACCTTTAAACACGGCTGGCGAGTGGCAACTGGATGGCGGTAAATAAGAATGGTTGTGCCTGCTGAACACATCGGTGATGATCTTTCCATCTTTCAAGGAAAGAGAGACATCCAGGTAGGTTGCCGTTTTCCCATGAGAAACAGTCCACTTGATGTTAGCGGGTGGAGCGACTGGAGACAGTCTTTGAATGGTTGGAGGTGTTCGCTGTCTGGAAGAATGGCAAATTCATCATCACGGAACCGCGACCAGACAAGGTATCTGTACTGTTCCTGCAGGTGGTGAGGTAACAATGATGACAGTAGAGGAACTGGACACGTGGACACTAGTTTCCTGTCCATTTCAGACATGAACACATCAACATAGTCTCAGGCGTGGTTGGGTCCCATGGCGGTGCCTCTGTTAGGTCGAGCATAGGTAGAGGTTTTTTTCATCGGTGTAGACACATGTGTTGTTTGTCAAGGCTATGTCAAGAGCTTCTATTACGCAGTCTGTGCGAATGCCTAGACGGCTGGGATGTTCTTTTAGGAGGCTGGTCACAGCTGGTAGTCCCATGTTGTTGTTGACATTGGGGTACAGCGCAGCTACGTCGCAGGCTGCGAAACATGCACTATCAGGCAACGGCGCAAATTTGTTGTTGATCTCGCTGATTTTTTTCAGAAATTCCTTGGTGTCCAGGATTTGGAATGGTAAGTATTCTGTTAGATGCCCGATGTTGAGCTGAACAAATTTGGATAATGGTTGAATGGGTATTCCACAACCAGAAAGAAGCAGCCTGATCGGAAATGGCTTCTGTTTGTGTGTTTTTACAAGTGGTTTACATTTTCCGGGGTGTGAGTCTTCGATGTCCTCAATGTAAACTCTGGTGTCTGCATCAATTTCCCCCTTCTCAGTCCATTTCTTGCTCCATGCCTTAACTCTATTGATGCAGGTGCAACATCTGTCCAGACCAGATAGTATTGAGTACCGTGGGACTTTTTGTGGAAAAGTAGCGAGTCTGAATTGGAGACACTTGTTTTTCAGAAGCAAACAACATTGACAGTTAAAAAAGTGATAGACTTATGACATGTTTGAGTGATATATATATCTTGGGTCATGGTACATGGGACATGGTGATGTGAGGTGAGTTTGGTTTCAGTTTAATTGTTAAAAAGGTGGACATTCTAGGTCTGCCTCCACAGCACAGAGAGAGAGAGAGAGAGAGAGAGAGAGAGAGAGAGAGAGAGAGAGAGAGAGAGAGAGAGTGGGGGTGGGGGTGGGGGTGGGAGGGGAATGTTTTAAATATGTGTGTGTGTGTGTGTGTGTGTGTGTGTGTGTGTGTGTGTGTGTGTGTGTGTGTGAATGAGAGAGAGAGAGAGAGAGAGAGAGAGAGAGAGAGAGGAGTGATGTTTGTGTGTGTGTGTGTGTGTGTGTGTGTGTGTGTGTGTGTGTGTGTGTGTGTGTGTGTGTGTGTGTGTGTGTGTGTGTGTGTGTGTGTGTGTGTGTGTTCTACAGTCGTCTGGAATGTATGTTGTGTGCAAGAGAGCGTGACGTATAAAAATATGACGTATCTAGTTACGTTTTGTAGGAATCAATCAAGCTAACCGGGCCTTGACGAAGCCCTTAAGGGCGAAAATTCGGAGTAAAACGTTTCCACTAAAAAACATGCTTGGACTTTGTTATACATTATATATATATGATGATCGACGGAGACTACTGCCAAGTGTTTTGTGTTTGTTTTTGTTTTGTTTTCTTCGTTAGTATTTGGCTTATATCCTTTCATCATTCTGTGCCAGCGGTCATCTGTTGATGAGCTACTGGGGTAGCGTAACACATGTCTGAACAAGACAACCAAAAGTACAGTAGTTCATCATGTGATAATTTTTTGTTGTGACTGTTCCTCTTCTCCTGTCTGGATTTTGGGGCAAAGAAATCTAAATTGGTTTCGGAAAGGGGCTAATGCACCCGAAAGGTTCGTTTTTCCCTTTTATTCTGGTCTGACTCCGTTTAAGGTCTTTGAGAACAAAATATGATGCCTTACCAATGAGAGAGAGAGAGAGAGAGAGAGAGAGAGAGAGAGAGAGAGAGAGAGAGAGAGAGAGAGAGAGAGAGAATGTATGTGAAGCTGTAGGTTTTATATCCTATTCCTTCGACAGTTTTACAGCACCAACTCCACAACCGTTAGAGAGCTCTTCACCAAGAAGGACGGAAACATGACGGCAGGTGTCTTTGAGTATGGCCGAAGCAGTGGCGTTGGAGTTTACATCCAGGACAAGGACAAAACCTTCAGGGTCACCTTTACCCCTTGGGATCCAAACAACAAAGCCTTCAACAGCTCTAACTGGAAGTTCGAGTGTTTCGACTCTAGTGTGGTGTTGAATGAATATCCCGCCCGAATGTGTGGTAATTATTCCTCAGTTTTACTTTAACCCAGGATGGTTGACGTAGCACACGACAGGGTTATAGTTAAATAATGACAATAATAATAGTAATAAAAGATAACGTTTGCATAGCGCTATTCTCTGGTGTACATAAACTCACTGCGCTTTACAACATTCTCCAATATTTTCCAATGGTAAGTGAGAGAGACAGAACAAAATCAGTAAGTTATATATACAGTAAGTAGGCGAAGCTTTCAAAGGTATATACTAATCTACTCCACTCTTAACAGGGGAGACTTCTGATAGCATTTTCATTCCTACCAAAGGAGAGGTCACGTTAGGCGATAGCTCAGTGGCTGGCATAACTCAGTGGCAGAGCGCATGACTCGTCGCTGGTTCGAGTCTTGGCAGAGAGGCGGGAGAATTTGTTTGTTCAGGGTCAACATTCTGTGCTGACTCTTATTTCGGTATCCGTTCCACCCCTGTGTTACTGCAGTAGAATGGAAATATTCCCTGTCATTCTGCCAAACATGTAGGTGGCAGGTTACAGCTGAACACACATGCACCCTAAGAATGTGGCTTTGCATGAAGTGACACTGTAAACTGGTGCATGGGGGTAGCCTGTGGTGTACAGAGAACGTGCGCCGAGGAGGCAGCAGCTTCACGTGGCACCAGTCATGTAATAACCAAATAGCCCTGTAAGTACACCACTTTGATGAATGTTGAAAAAAGCGCCATAAAAGACGATAGTCGCTCATTCAGAATCACATGCGACAAGAGTGCAGTGAGTCTGCTCGAGAGCAGAGAATAGCGCCATATAAAAGTAATCATCACCATTATGGGCGGTATCTGAACGAAATATCTGTATGGAAACAAAAACTTGCTTATTTATTTTTTAGCTGTTACTATTTATTATTATGCTAATGGTGAGCGGCAGTAGTAGCAACAGTGGCTCTATTGTAGATACATTTCCGGGATCATTCTTGTTGTGTTTCGCATATTGTATTATTGCGGACTTAGATTCGCCCTGAAATGACATTATGCTGTTGATGGGACTTTAAAATCCAAGAACTAACTTGCAAACTTAAAATTAAAATAAAAACTTGTCGCGAATTTTGACGTGAATGAAATCATTTGTATGGAAACAACTGAAACTGTCCTAATATACAGTGTACACAATTTCGAGAGTGCTTGTAAAAACTGTGTGCAGGAGGCTTTAAGAGCCTTGGCAGCAGGAATGGATCCTCCTTTTCAGTGATGGAAGAGGAGCCACCTGTACGCATCTTATGTGATGAGAACATAGAACATACAGAACACTTTTGCTCTGTTGTTGTTGTTGTTGTTGTTTATTTTTTCTTCTAAATTTACTGAAGTAAGGGGGCGGAAATTTACTACTCAGTTGTTTAGGGTGTTGTTCGAAGATGTATCTTTGGACTGCACCTTTGATTATTTGACGGAGATCAACATAAACTGTTTTTTTGAAAATTATATTGCGTTTTGGATATGGTTTTACCCACTTGTTACATCTGGGTTTTTTAGTTGATGTTTTCTTAATTGACGATGTATTAGTTTTAACAGCTATGTATTTCTTTAGCTTGTGTTGTGTTCTGACAGAATCTATTTCGCCCTGATATAAACGTCCTGGCTGACTGGGCGTTCAAAGCCAATTATCTATCTTGGCGTCAAAAGCCAATTATCTATTTATTTGTGATATTGACTTTCGCAGGAGGCTCCACGAAACAAGCAGTGCGAAAACTGACGGTGGATACATTTGGTCTCAACAAAAGGTTCCAGGCGAACGTCATCTTGTTTCACCTCTCTAGTCCGACGTCGTTCACACGTCAGTCGGCATTCTCCCAACAAGGCTATGGTTGCATGTCGCACTTTCACACAGAAGATCTTTGTGCTATGCAAAGATCTACTTACAAATAATTAATACTGATAATGGTAAACATTTCCTCTGAGATAGCAGTCTTTCGTGAGTTTGTTTTCCATAAAGTAAACCGCGAATGCATGCCATTGACAGCGATTTCATTTCTAGAAAACAAACAAGCGTAAAACTGGTATGTGAGAGACAAAACAAATGTAGCATTGTATTGGGGGGAGAGGGAGTCAGTGATGTGTTCGGAGTCAGTACATTGACAGTGCTGAAACACAAACAAACAAAATGTTTGCACTCAGCCACAGCTTTCTATTCATAAGCTCATAAGTTCTGACTCTCGGCTGTTTGAAATACGATCTCTATCTGTGTCTCTGTCTCCGTCTGTCTGTCTGTAGGCCTAAGTCTGACTATCTATCTCTGTTTCTGTCTTCTTCTCTGTCTATGTCGTTCTCTATCTCTGTCTGTTTCTCTCTCTCTCTGTCTCTCTCTGCCTCTCTCTCTCTCTGTCTGTCTCTGTCTGTCTGTCTGTCTGTCTGTCTGTCTGTCTGTCTGTCTGTCTGTCTGTCTGTCTGTCTGTCTGTCTGTCTGTCTGTCTGTCTCTCTCTCTCTCTCTCTCTCTCTCTCTCTCTCTCTCTCTCTCTCTCTCTCTCTCTCTCTCTCTCTCTTTGTAAATCTCTCAGCGTGAGAGTAAATATGACAGACCTAGGCAGAAAACAAAATCGAAGAGATGACCAGCCTTGACAAGGTACATTCGATGTTTTCAGTAACCCCAAGTGTGACAGCGCCAGCAGTATGCTACGTAACAACTGCACGAGTGATGACCACAGGATGCTGGTCATCAACAACTGCAAGATGATCCTTAACCACCCTCACCACACAAAGTGCTTCACCCGGTACAACTGCGACCCAATGGATGTCTTCAACGTAAGTTCTCTTTAGCTCAAGATGATATCCACGCGCATGGGAAGGCGCATAATACGCTCCATCCCGTCTTTCAGAATTTTCTCCATTGCTGGTTTAAAACAGTTCCCATGTAGGTCTGGTTGACGGCGGCTCTTTTTCTCACTTCAAAGAAGCTCGTCGAGCACTTTCCTCCTTCTACACCCCTCTCCCACGGACACACAGTATGCACATTTTCGGGGAAATCCCCTTTGTCAACCCACAAAAAGACGCTTAAACAACAGATAAACGGTTAAAAACGATGAAATAATGAAAGAAAGAAAAACTTATGTAGTTTTGGTTGAGTTTTTGTCACTTGTTCAGAACGCTAGCAGTCATTCTGTTTCAGATTTAAAAACAAATTGTGCCCTAGGTACTGTCTCAGGCTCCTTAGTGTGTTCACAGGGAAACGCGGAAGGCACGAGGAAAAGATTAGTGGGCTGGGTGCTAGTTCGACTGGGTCATTGATTGGCTGATATATAATGTTTAACTGATTTTAGGGTTGTTTAATGCATTGAAGGAAGGTGATGAGAAAGGGACACAGTGCAGCAATGCATTAATGTTTATCAGTCGTAACTTACTTGGGACAGCCAATACTTGTGTCTGTTATCAGCACATTCATAGGATTGCACCATGTTATTGTTTACCTGTCGTAAAGCATTGAGGACATTTGCAAATTACGCCTGTAATAAAAGAATTTGAAATGTTCACAGGAATGTACTGCGTTACTCGTTTACGTATAATTATCGTCAATCGTTTTGAAGAACTGTTCATTGTGGTCTTGTCTGTAGTCAACATGTTTACAATATTGCACGGGGTTAGAGTTCATCTACATGGTAAAACGTTGGGGACATCTACTAATGTGAGAACATTTCCACAGGACTGCGTTGCCTGGGGCTGCATAGGCAACAGTTTCTCGCCAAATGCTAAAGTGGAATGCGCCGCACTGGCAGAGGGCATTGACTTTTGCCCAGAAATGAAGGGCTCCGGAAACATCACAGCCCGCGTGGAAGATGCCAATTGCTACAGTGGCTTCGTAACGCTCAGGACCGACCTGAACTAAGGAAACAAACCAAAACCAAAAATACCACTGAAACCCGGCAAACCTTTCCGACAGAATACACAGACCGATTGATCATCGACTTTTGGCTTCATGTATGGACGGCGCAAGACGATGTTGAGAATTTGACGATAAAACAGTTCGTTTTGTCAAATATTTTACTCTCTTTGATTTCAGCCTAGAGTGTGTAGAATGTCTTTTAGTTTCGCTTTTATAGTACAAATTTATATCAAGAGAGCGGCAAAAGAGCGTTTTATATGGCCTCAGAATAGCTCCGCAATGTTAATTAAGTTACTGAACATTACGCTGAGGACATATCCAGTGTTTTGGTGGTTTGATCCTTGTCGCATTGATGTTGTCTTTGTCTGCTTTTTTTCTTCTTGTGTCGCATTTGTTGGTTTATTTATAGGCAATTAAAATTACTGAGCAATTTGAATTTGAGCGTATTTTACGATCGGTATATATGCGTGCGAGTGGCCGTGTTTCTTCCTTGCTCTACGTTTTCTGTCTTTCTGTTTGGTTTGAATGTGTGTGTGTGTGTGTGTGTGTGTGTGTGTGTGTGTGTGTGTGTGTGTGTGTGTGTGCATGTGTGTGTATGTGTGTGGGTGTGAAAACGTGTGTGTGTGTATGTGTGCGTGTGTGCGTGCGTGCGTGCGTGCATGCGTGCGTGCGTGCGTGCGTGTGTGTGTGTGTGTGTGTGTGCGCGTGCGTGCGTGCACTCGCTAGATCAAGAGGGCCCTCCAGTAAGAGAAAGAGAGAGAGTGAGAGAGAGAGAGAGAGAGAGAGAGAGAGAGAGAGAGAGAGAGAGAGAGAGAGAGAGAGAGAGAGAGAGTTTCATATATACATATTTGGTCGCACATACTGTCACATAACATCATGGGAGAATGTCAAGAAATCAAGTTTAAAGATAACTACTATAAATTACATAATATCTGACGCGAAAAAGCTAAACGAAACAAAACAAACAAAAAATGTCCGACGTAAAACAGAATTACAAATCAGGAAATGCAAACACTTCGGTAAAACAGTAAATGTAAATTTATATACGGACTATAATATCGTCAACAAATAGTACATAAATATTATGGCTTTCTTTCTTTTCATTTGATCATCATCATCATCATCATCATCATCATCATCATCACACACACACCCACACCCACACACACCCACACACACCCACACACACACACACCTCCCCAACGAGTGCGCGGCTGTAAAGGACATAAAAAAGAAGCTATATTCCTCACTTACTCTTAATTCCCAGCTGAGGGGGCGACAAATTTACGTCTGTGGGGCAGGGTGGGGTGGGTGGTGGCGGGGTGTGGGGTAGGGCAACGAGGATAATGTAAATGATGATGATAAAGAGAACCTCAAAGCCGCTCATGTAGCGGGATAAAGCATGGCTGAGAGTAGAGCGCACCTGTGCTACGTATAAAAATGTCATCATCTGATCCAGGTTTTTATCTTTTTTTGCCTCATTATTGCATATCTGCCGTATAAGCCTTTCCGCTCCAGCCGTCTGCCGCCTAATTCTGACAATGATTTCGGGGTTTCATAGCTGCTGCGTTGTAATAAACTCTCAAAGAAAGTGTGGAATATAAATTTATACCCTCCGACTACCGGCCACGCAATCGACCATTACTCTATTGCAACGTGTGTTACGTTCGATAAAACCTGTAAAACTGTAGCCAAGATGTGCCATCAAAAGAGTACTGACTGAAAAGAAGGCTTTCTCTGTAAAAAGAAACATGAAAAGAAAAAATGAACCGGAAAAGGAATAAAAATATTTCTGAAAAGCTAGAACGAAAGAGAAATGGAAACGGGGAACTGAAACTCTGTTTCTCTGTTTCTCAGGCATTCGTCTTCATTCGCTTCTTTAAACTTTAAAGACAAAACTGAAAACCCACCTCTTCTCTTCTGCATACTGATCTGTCGTTTTCTGTCTTCTGATTTGACTAACCCATCACCAGTAATGCATGTATTTGTAGCGTGCGTGCGTGCGTGCGTGCGTGCTTGTGTGTGCGTGCGTGCGTGCGTGCGTGTGTGCGTGCGTGTGTGCGTGTGTGCGTGTGTGCGTGTGTGCGTGTGTGTGTGTGTGTGTGTGTGTGTGTGTGTGTGTGTGTGTGTGTGTGTGTGTGTGTGTGTGTGTGTATCCTTAGGTCTTTGTAAGCGCTCCGGGATCTTACGAGATGCGGTGCATTATTAGTATTAAGATGAATACCCTCCACCCATGCAGATACAGTTAGAGGCACAGCCATTCTGCTCTATTTACAGCTGAATTTGATTTTGTGAATCACACATAGTCATATATCAGCACAGTATGTCCTAGTCCTTTAACACTGAAGATTACGCTAGATTGGGGGGATATAAAAAAGAAAAAGAAAAAAACATTTAAGAGGATGTGCTGTGCAAGACTATTGACAAGGTCTTTAGCCCGAAGATACTTAATACAGTTCGGCGTTTAAGTGCATATTGTTGTTGTGGTTATTGTTGTTGTTGCTGAAATATATCGATTTTTCAGGTAGCGGGGATTGCTCAGTGGTTAAAGTACCGGACTCGTGATTAAAAGGTCGCGGGTTCGAATCCCTGCAGGAGCGGCGAGAGAATTTTCTTCGCCAGGGTCGACTGTCTGTGCTGACTCTTATTTCGGTAACCGTTCCACCTTCGTGTTACCGCAGTAGCACGTAAAAGATCCCGGTCATTCTGCCAGAAGTGCAGGTAGCAGGTTACAGCTAAACACGCATGGCTGTATGGTGTACACAGAACTTGCGCCGAGACGGCAGCAGTTTCATGTGACACCAGCCATGTCAGCGCTATACGTACACCACTTCGATGGATGTTCAAAAATGCGCTATCAAATGCTAGTGACTCAGGTAGACTCACACGCGAGCGTAGTGAGAGTCTGTTCGAGAGCGGAGAGTAGCGCTATATAAAAGCAATCATCATCATCATCGCCAACAAGGCTCCGGGCGAGATCAAAAGATCAAGAGATATAGAGGAGGGAGGTGGAGCTGGATCTTCAAGTTAGCCCAGAAAAGATCATGAATACGGAGGTGGAGCTGGGCTTCGAAAGCTGGACTTCTTTCGCTTCGAGTTGTTCCTCAACAGCAGTGCAACGGACATTGTCCTTGTGACTCTGCCCAAGCACGGCAGTTGAAACAGCAGTTGCGCAGTGATGCGCTAGTCGCTGGGCAATGGCGAGGGGACACCGCCTTAACACTTCCATTGTTCTGGCGGCGGTCCACGGTCTCGCCGGTCTTTTTCGGGCGGTATCTGTGGTCGAGCCTTCACTCTTTCGTCCCCTTCCCCCCTGTCCCCGTTCCTAATAAGCCATCTCGCTTCTGTGGACGTAAAGCAAAATGTACTACTACATCATCGACAATCTCTTGGGTAACCGATAGGAATCGTTCGTCGCCCCACTATTCGCCTGAAGGACTTTGTGCAAGGTTGAGATTTTAAAAGAAAATCTGGCTAGTGCAGAATGTACCAAGTTGTGCAGAATATACATATATATAAATCATGTATATATAACATATATATATATGCATAGAACGTATAACAAAAGTCCAAGCATGTCAAATTTTCGCCCATCGGAGGGTTTTATCAAAGCCAGCCCCGTCGGCTAGATTCCTACGACACGCAATTTTATTATAAACTACGCCATATTTTTGGTGCCTCACGCTTTCTTGCACACGACATACATTCTAGACGACTAGCGAAGACACTTCAGTACACACACACACACACACACACACACACACACACACACACACACACACACACACACACACACACACACACACACACACACACACACACACACACACACACACACACACACATTTAAAACGCCCCCCACACAAAACTCTCTCTCTCTGTCCTGTTGAGGCAGACCTAGAATGTCAATGTTTGAACAATGAAACTGAAATCGAAATTCGCTTCATATTATCACGTCCTATGTGGTATGACCTAAGAGTCATACGGATATGCATATACATATATCATAACACCAGGCCTGTTTTATCTTTTGAAAGTTTGGCTTGCCTATCCACTCTGTATCGACCTGAGGTGACCCTGTGCGGTGACATATTTGTCTCGCTTATATCGTCAAACTGGACGCGAGATATTTGCTGGGGTATTGCCATTCTTATTGTTAGCCAAGCAACTGATCAGGCAACCATCATGTGACTTTGGGGGAAGGGGAAATTAAGTCTTTGCCCCAGACCCTGCCTATCTTTGAATCATAGTGAAAAGCTGTCCGGCGTTGCCCTTGTCTCCATATCGCTTCTTTTTGCAGCACTTTTAACAGCTGCACTGAGTGTGATATCTCTTCTCCTTGCTCCTGTACTGCCTGTGATACCTCTGCTCTTTGCAGCTGTACTGCGTGTGATACCTATTCTTTTTGCAGCTGTACTGCGTGTGATACCTATTCTCTTTGCAGCTGTACTGCGTGTGATACAACTTCTCTTTTCAGCCTGGTGAAAAGCTGTAAAGCGTGCTATGCCTCGATCCTCTCTTTGCAGCATGGTGAAAATCTGTAGTGTGTTGGTCTTGTTCTTTTCTGCACCATGATGGTCTGGCAACCGTAGTGTGAAGTAAGGGGAAGGCGGAATGGTTTTCGGTTACCTGTCAAATATTATACATACGTTTCATTTCATACAAGGTCCCTTTAATTGTTAACCTGCTTCTACGTATACTGACATTAGGGTTGGCGGTAACGACTTCTGATACATCTTTATAGCAAGGCACTAATGTTCATTTCATAATCCAGCTGTTGCAAGTCGAGGAATTCAGGATGCTCATGAGTGTGGACAGGGAGTTGAGATAAAGGGAGGTGGTAGTCTGACGGAATCGACAATCGACAATTCTGAGATTTGAGTGGCGTTATTAGGCCTACATCTTTGCAATAATATCTCTCAAGGAGTGGCTGGGGCTCGATCAAATATAAAAATCGCTCTTACATCGTTGGGGCCATCTCTTGATCCAGAGGCTGCTTGGAGCACCATCGACCAAAGACAAGCTTTCGGTCTACTGTTTGTTTGCCTCACATCTTCAAGACTGGTGAGTGCGTGTGTATTTCTTTGTTTGCTATTATTGCCTGGCTTCTTATTCTGTGAATACTTACCGTTCTGATATAACCACATTGGTTGACTGGGCATAAAACACCAAGTTACGTACGTACTTACTTCTTTCCTGAAAGCTTCATGCGCAGGTTGGTCCGTTTTGTTCTTGTCTCGATCGACTGCTACAAGGACCATCCACGGAAGGGCACCACTGCTGACGGTGCCCAGTCCTTAAAAAGGACCTTCCTAAGAGACGGTCATCACATCTGCATCCTTCTGTTTTGTTACAGCCTGCTTTACAAATATTGCTTCTCTTCCGTATCTGTTGAGAACACTACAGTGTCCCCTCCCCCCACCCCCCGCACCACCACCACCACTTCCACACCTTCCACTGCCACTGTAGTGTTTCGAATCTCCCTCCGTCGCCCGGAGCCCAGTGGAGTGTTGTCTCTAATCAGCAGTGTTCATGCTTTTCTCGAACTGCCACGCATATTATTAAGTGGTGCCTTTGTGTAAAATATGTTCCTTCTGTTTGTAGAATGGGAGACGGCCATACTGCGTTGCCCTTGTTGCGACTCTGCCTATCTTTGCAGCATTGAAATAGCCATAAGGCTTTGCCCTCGTCTTTATATCGTTTCTTTTTGCAGCATGGTGAACAGTGTATTGCTTATATTATAATACCTCTTCTCTTTGCGGCGTAGTGAAAAGCTGTACTGCGTTGATCTTGTTCTCTTTACAGCATGGTGTTCTCTTTACAGCATTCTTCTGTTTGCAGCATAATGAAAAGCTGTATTGAATTGATCTTGTTTTCTTTGCAGCGGGGTAAAACAAAACTGCGGTACGTATGATATCTCTCTTTGTAGCCTGGCGACCAGCTGTATTGCTTATGATACCTCTTCTCTTTGCAGCATGGTGAAAAGCTGTATTGAGTTGATCTTGTTCTCTGTTCATCATTGCCCTTTTCTTGGCTCTTTTCGCTTTGCAGCATGGCGAAATGCTGTATCTCGAGTGCTTCTCTTTGCAGAGTGGTGAAAAGCCGTCTTGCGTGTGACATAACTTTTTGCAGAGTGTTGAAAAGCTGTATCGCGAGTGCCTCTCTATGCGGAGTGGTGAAAAGCTGTACTGCGAGTGCCTCTCTTTGCAGAGTGGTGAAAAGCTGTACTGCGAGTGCCTCTCTTTGCAGAATGGTGAAAAGCTCTACTGCGAGTGCTTCTCTTTGCAGAGTGGTGAGAAGCTATACTGCGCGCGTGTGACATCACTTCAGCTTGCAGAGTGGTGAAAAGCTGTATCGCGAGTGCCTCTCTTTGCAGAGTGGTGAAAAGCTGTATTGCGTGTGACATCATTTCTCCTTGCAGAGTAGTGAAAAGCTGCGTTTGACATCTCTTCTGTTTGCAGCATAGTGAAAAGCTGAATTGCGATTGACATCTCTTCTCTTTGCAGCATGGTGAACAGCTGCATTGCGTTGCCCATGTCCCGACCCATCTTTACCTTTGTAGCATGGCACTCCGGTGTACTGCAAAGCCCTAATCTCGATATCTTATAGTTTGCCATCCACAATTTCAAGTGGGATACATAACCTTGAGTGGACTGGACGATATCCTGGAGCTCTGAGACATGTCTTGGTTTGTAGACAAGGCTGTCATCAGTGAAAAACATTGTGGCAGTTTACGAGGTCATAAATCTGAAACTGAACGAGGCCCAGAGCGCTCATGAAGAATCAACATGAGAGATAATCGGCGCTCGAAATACGCAACACAAGTACAACAAAGACCTGAGTCGCCTACGGTAACTCTCACCTGGTGTGCGTGTAAATACAGAGGATGTACCTCTGGTGGTGTTTATCTACCTTGCATTTACACGCATGCCATGTGAGTGTTACCGTAGGCGACTCAGGTCTTTGTTGTACTTGTATTACGTTGTGTGTTGATTATGAAGAAGAAGAAAAAAAGACCCCAAAAAATGTGGCAATATTGCGCTACAGCGGTATGCTTTTTTCTATGCGTTATTATTTTGTGTCACAATTCTCTTTTCCTCACTCGAAACCCTTCGTGCACAGATCGTTAATAAAAGATTATCTCAGTGCTGAAAATATCGCACGACGATACACACGTTTATTGTTGCTGACACTGAAGATAATGACGGCCTTTGAATCGGATAGGCCCTTAAACAATCATGCAGTCAAATGTTTTTGTATGTTTCAGATTGGATTATCGTGAAAGGTTACCATGAGGTCCTTAATGATTTTGATTCTAGCCTGTGTGGCTGCAGTCGGTAAGTTTATTGTGATAGGAGAGCAGGGAGAATTTTGTTTTACTCTCTTTTTATTTGTTTTACTCTCTCTCCCTCTCTCATCCCCCCTTTCTCCCGTCTCTATTCACCTCTGTTACCCCTCTCTCCCCCTCTCTTTCCACCTCTCTCTCTCTCTTCCTCTCTCCCCTCGTCTTCCCTCCACTCCCTCTTCTCTTTCTCTCGCCCCACTCTCTCACTCCGTAACCATGCAGTGACTCAAAACCAAACAGGCAGGCAAGTTACAGCCACACTCAGTGTACTCGATAGTTAACACCTGATCAATCGCGAAGGTCATGTTAGAGCGAACCCTAATTTCCTCAGGTCACAAGTGAATCTGACTGTTAACAGAACACGTGACATTGGCATACTGGAAGGCAAATGTGCAAAAGGAAACTGAATGAACATAAGACGTGAGAAATGTGCGCAAAAATGCCTGGCAGTAGGCGAAACATGAAAACTACATAAAAATTATTCTCTTCAGGCTTAACGGAGAATCATTGTTAGCTCTGGTGCTCCAGCACAGGGGACCCTTTTCTACATGTCTGCGTTACCACATCACGCGAGCAAGCAAACAAGCAAACTGACAAGCAAGTCACAACACAACAGAAAACATCAAGACACGTACGTTGTGTTACACATGTTTTCGGTAAAGAACGTGGCACACCGCAACAGGCACATACGAAATGTGCGGTGGCGACACTATGAAGATCGTATTAAATATTTTGCTCATTTCAATTCGTTGTTACAATACAGGGGTGTAAACCATTTTGCACGCCATCGAGTAGGCCAATAATGAGGATGTTTCGCTTGTCCAAAAAAAAAGTTATTTACTTTTCAAATTCTCACAATTGTCGATGATGTGCCCTGAAAGTAAAGCATGGCGAAAGAGGTGAAGACAAAATGCATTCGCAATGCGACCAGAGCCGTAGTGCCTAGGCCTAATGGGATAAAATGTAGCATGAAAGAGTATGTTACATTGTTTGACAAAAGATCTTGCTAGAGCACAACCTTACAAGTAAAATGTGTCCAGTTGTTACATTGTTTGATGTACGACCCCCTCCCCCCCCCCCCCCCATCCCATTTTATTGTGTAATTTATGTTTACAACAGTGTTTCTTTTGAATTTAAAATGCTGTGTGTGTGTGTGTGTGTGTGTGTGTGTGTG
This sequence comes from Alviniconcha strummeri, assembly GCA_963584105.1. Taxonomy (NCBI): domain Eukaryota; kingdom Metazoa; phylum Mollusca; class Gastropoda; family Provannidae; genus Alviniconcha; species Alviniconcha strummeri. Next base: position 23,530,028 of record OY757544.1, read on the forward strand.
TGTGTGTGTGTGTGTGTGTGTGTGTGTGTGTGTGTGTGAATATATGAAGCACTGGTGTGCTATTAGATTGTTCAGTATGTGTGTTCATTTTTATTTTAGAAATGTTTTATTGTAGCAGTTGTTCTTTTGGGTTTTAAAATGCAATGTTTAAGATTAGTTGTTGTTGTTGTTTGTTTTTTTGGTGATATGTTATATATGGTTAACCACGAATTCATCTTTCTTGTAAGAAAAGAATGTAATGGGTCGATGCATGGGCGCTAGCTGCCATTTTTGGTCTTGGCGGATTGAGTTTAGCGGTGTTACGTTATGTTGTTTTACGCTTTGTCGCTTTTTTTTTTTTTTTTTTTTTTTTTGCTTTTTTTTATGTATCGCTCATAATACCGGAAGACTTGTTCAATCCATTGTGAGTAAAGGTATTCCTGTATTCAATGCCATGGGTGGGGAAACATGTGAATAGATCTGAACCCTGTATCCAACCTTGTTTCCTACGCAGCACTGGCAACACAAACATGCTACTCCAACCAGGGAGCCAACTTGAAACAGTTCAACGGACGATCGCAGACCATGTATTTCCCGTGCAAGTACTGGGCCCTCAGACAGCAGCAGTGTGGGAAGTACAAAATCAACCTGAGTCCTGGCCACCGCTGGCTGTACCCCAAGTACTTCCTGGACACCCTTTGGCTCGGTGTCGTCGACACAGACACTGGCTTGGAGTGGGAAGGCAGGACCACCAACAAGATAGCTGTTAAGGTGTGTGTGTGTGTGTGTGTGTGTGTGTGTGTGTGTGTGTGTGTGTGTCTATATATCTATATATGTGTGTGTGTGTGTGTTTCTGTGTGTGTGTGTGTGTGTGTGTGTGTGTGTGTGTGTGTGTGTATCTATATATCTATATATATGTGTGTGTGTGTGTGTGTGTGTGTGTGTGTGTGTGTGTGTGTGTGTGTGTGTGGGTGGGTGGGTGGGGGGGTGAAACTGTATATTGAGAGGAAACGCCGTACTGTATTCTTTTTGAACAGTTTTACAACACAAACTCCACGACCATGAAAAACCTCTTCAACAAGAAGAACACGGGAGGAATAAGCACGGACGCCGCCTTCGAGTTCGGCCGAACCCAAGGTGTTGGAGTTTACATCCAAGACAAGGACGCCACGTTCAGGGTCACCTTTGTCCCTTGGGATCCGGACAACAGAGCTGACTTTCCCAACTCTGATTGGAAGTTTGAGTGTTTTGATAACAGCATGGTCTTGAATGAATTTCCACAGCAAATGTGTGGTAAGTAATAATTGTGGTCACAGATAACCCTATAGCTCTCTAGGACGCTCTCCACAGAAATCAACTTTAATATCACCGTAGACTCTCTTGAGTCTATGTAATGATAAGAAGTAGGCTGTCTGCCAATCCGCTTAGCCATAAAAAAACTAAAAACTAAAAACAAAACAAAAACAAAACTTTGAGAATGTCTTCGCCACTCATAAAGTGATCATTGTTAAACCTTGCATCTTTGTAGTACTTGCTGAGCTTTAACTGTTCGTACCAGTTCCATTGTGCCTGACTTCATTTCCATTCCATTGTCCCAGACTTCATTTCCATTCCATTGTCCCTGACTTCATTTCCATTCGAGTGTCCCTGACTTCCTTTCAGTTCGAGTGTATCTGACTTCGTTTTAAGGTCACACCGATATGAAGCAACTAAAACGAAAAGCTGTATTTTGATGACTTCAGCCGTATTTTAAGGTTACCTGGGCACCGGAAGGGTAAAGCTGCAGGTTGCGTTTTTTCGGAGAGTTTTATTCGATAAGGTATGTTTTGTGTGAATGACACATACATGGGAAGATCACACGCTGCTAAGTAAATAATAAAAACAATAACAGCCAATTGTGTTCCAAATTTCAGATTTTCTTGAAACCTTTCTGAATAAACTGAGACTGATTAATGCTGGGTGTCACCAACAAACAAACAAACAAACAACGACAACAAACTTTTTTTTCTTTTTTTTTTTAAACAACTGATGAACGACTTACATATCGTGTATTTGATGGAAGCAGTTTAGGCTTTTCTGGATGTGGCAAGGTCTTTGACATTGACTCTTCTTGGAGGCTATTTAAATTAAATCTTTTGAATATATGTATCATGAAATCTCCATGAACTTTACGCTTTCGTAATAATTCGGTGACTTTGGTTCAATTCTAAGGCGACAGCTGTATTCAAAGAAAGAAAGAAAAAAAGAAAAAAAAGAAAAAGAAAAAAAAAGTTAAATATTCAACATTTTTGTCGGATCAAATTCAAATATGCAAAGTCATTAGCAAATGTAAAAAAAAAAAATCGTTTCAAATATCATTGTTTGGCCAGATTTCATCGCATTACATGAGAGAGAGAGAGAGAGAGAGAGAGAGAGAGAGAGAGAGAGGGACTGACTGAACTTCACTACACAGAGATATAGTTTTAGGCACGGATGCCTGGCGGGCACCCTGACCTTGAAACAAACCCAAACACTTAGACAGTAATGTGAATATAGAAACAACAACGATTATACGTATAATAAGAATAAAAATACAGAGAGGAAAATCACAAAATATCGACTAACTACAAGGTACAATAACAGTTAAGGGAATGAATACAAACGTATGTTTTTAAATAATGACTCATACACAAATCTAAACAAATAGACTCAAGGTCGAAACACATTTTGTTCAGTATTCCTCTTGTAGTTGACAATTGGTTCGAATGTTTACAAGCATGTATGAATACTGTTGCAGGAGGTTCTGAAAAGAGAGCAGTGGAAAACATGGCCATTTCTTCTGAATTTGGTCTCGCCAGGAGGTTCCGAGCTAACGTCATCTACTACCACGTCTTCACAAACCCAGACATTGTTCACACGTAAGCCGTCACGATTATAACTATGGTCCATCCTTAATGAGACAAGTCAAGGTGGGTCACTTGATCAAAAGCGAGGTTGGATTGCCGTTTTAGCATGTACCTACATGACCTACGACCTTTAGCTAAAGATGTAGTGACAGTAAAAGGTCGCCATTTTCCTTCGCCGTCTTAATGCCGGAGATAAGTGCTTCCCCCTACATTTCATGGGGTTTTTTTTTGGGGGGGGGGGGGGTTGGGGGGGGGGGAGGGAGGAGGGTAAATCAATGTTTAACGCTTGCATTACAATAATAACATAATATCCTAGGTTTAACCCTTTCACTGCCATGCTAGCCGCGTCCAATAAAAGTGCCAAACCTGAAATCATTAAGTTCCCCCCCCCCATTCCCCCCCCCCCCCCCCCACACACACACCTTCGCATGAGCACGTGAAAGGACTTCTATCAAAATACGCAGTACTCAGAGTAGATTTTCTACAGAACCCATCAAATATGCTGTTAACAGGCGTGTATGTGAGCATTTTTCAGCCCGGAAATTCTACATGCTGCGGCAGTGAAAGGGTTAAATCACGCAGAGCAAACGTGACTGGAGTAAAAGGGAAAAATCGAAAGCTGTCCTGATGAACCTGTCACAGTTCGAGAATTCAAGCAGACTCGGTTTCTCCACACATTTGAGGCTATGCCTGACCCTTTGAACCTAAACTCTATAAAACATAAACTATGCAGTTAAATGTGATGAAAATATGACTAGGAATCTGTATTGATGAATCACCCGAAGAAGCAGAACGCCTTAATGGACGAAAGCTTTCAACTCCGCTGCAGACAGGTTGGGATCGATGCATCAGGTTATAAGCAGCCCCATAATTATGTGCTCGACTGTTGCAGTTCAGCATCACTTAATTTCGACCTCGTGACCCGCCTGACATCGCGCCTGAACATTCTTAAGAATGGAAGAATGTGCTGTGGTTGTTCAACAACGTTCTCCAAAACGCCAGTTGTGTTTAGAAAGAGGACCCAACCCGACGACGCCTAAAAAAAGAAGAAGAAAACCTGTTAACAAAATTTATATTTATCTGCAGGATTCATCTGGTTGTTCTAACTAAAATGTTTGCCACATAAGTACTTTATTGCTTCAGATTTGAGTTCATCAGAGTGCTGCCATGTTGGTTCACTCTTCACCAGTGAAGAGTAGATGGAGGATGGCAAATGATGTTAGAAGCACGACTGCCAACACATCTGGCAGCCGAAAACTTTACACTGGTAGTCTGGTGTCGTCAATGACAAGCCACAGTGTACAGGGTTTGATTGTTTAAACCTAACAGCATCGGTTGTCTATAACACGCGCACACACACACACACACACACACACACACACACACACACACACACACACACACACACACACACACACACACACACACACACTGAAGCATGCACGCACACACGCATACACACTCCCTCCCTTCTCTCTAGCAGGAGTGTGTGGGCTGCAGATTTAGCACTGCAGCTGAATCAGAGCGAAGAGATTACTGTTTTGATTGACATGGTGCAATTTATATTTTCAGCAACCCCAGGTGCACCAACGCTACGAACATGTTGGTGAACAACTGCTCGAGCCACGCTCACAGGCTAATGGTGATCAACAACTGCAAAGAAATCCTTCACAACTTGCGCCACACTCGCTGCGTCACCCAATACAACTGCGACCCCATGGATGTCTTTAATGTAAGCAAGGAGAAAGATGGGAAGGGCGGGTATGGGGAGCACAGGTTGGATCGCTGGAAAGTAGTCTGTTG
>OY757544.1:23539694-23544156 GCA_963584105.1 Alviniconcha strummeri
TAAAAAGCCTTCTTCAAACGTTTGGTCCTAGAAGACAGCCTTTCTCCAAAATCAAAATCAAAAGACTTTCATCGTATGAATCGACTTGCGTCAGTAACAACTAGCGGAACTCGATGGTGGAAACATCGTCAAGCGTCACAGCTGGCATAACGGCTGCCTGCAGCCTTTTTGGTACTGTTTCTGATACTTTTCCTCCACCGATGTTAGCACCCAAAGTTCGTGCCCAACATTAAGAGCCGGTATGTGCAACACGGGGGAGTTAGGACACCTGTCTTCGTTGTGTACAGCCAGTCCCGATAACCGTTTCTCGAGGGACGAAGGCTAGAAACTGGGGAGAAAATCAGGGGAGCATTTGAAAACAAACCCCTTAAATTCAAGTTTTTGCATCGAGCTCTTGTATCTGTCGGATAAACGTACAGTGTGCTGAGAAGGGAAGTTCGCATAAATTTGTGCGGTAACTCTAGCGCGTGCATAGGAAAATGCGAGGATCGAGTTCCATTAGTGCGGATGTGGTCAGATGTCCGGATAGGGAAACGAGTTTTGTGACATCTGTTTACGACATCCTTCCTCCAACCACTGCCGTAACTGATTGGTTACGCCATTAGTCTCCGAAAACTGATGATGATGAAGTGTTGCTTAATGTCCTCAGATGTCAGTTGACATATTAGGGACAAGTTGTGACCAATGTCGAAACACGGTTCAATAATTCTTTACCTCTACGGAAACCAGCAGGCTCGTTAGGACGGACAGCCCAGGACGTCCACCTCGACTGTCACACAGCTCCTGAACTGAGTCTCTGAAAACGGTTGTTGATAGCTTTTATATAGCGCTATTCTCCGCTCTCGAGCAGACTCGCTGCGCTCGCGTGTGATTCTACGGAAGGAAATGTGGTGCTTAACGTCCACAGAAACCATAAGGCTTGTTAGGGACGGGGAGAAGGTTGGGGAAGGGGGTGGGGCGGTGGGGGGGTAGAGGGAGATTATATACCTATCGCTACACTGTCACCACCAGAATGACTCCTGCATTAAGATGGGCAGCGATGAGAGCCATTTTAACGTTTCATAATTGTGAGGGACAAAGTCACAAGACAGTGTCCACAGACAACAATTTTTTAAGAGAAAGGAGAGCCGAAACGGATTCGAATCGAAGTCTTTCTGCTTACCAGCCTAACGCCTTACCGCTAGGCCAAACCGGCTCACTCTCCAAAAACTAGTAAGTAAACATGGTGCTTAACGTCCACAGAAACCATAAGGCTTATCAGGGACTGGGAGAAGGGGGGAAGGGGGTATGGAGGTGGGGGAAGAATGAGATTATATACCTATCGTTACACTGTCACCATCAGAATGATTTCTGCATTAAGATGGGTAGCGATGAGAGCCGTTTTAATGTTTCAGCAGGAAATGATGGACAAAGTCACAAGACAGTGTCCACAAACCACAACCTTTCTGAAGACAAAGGAGAGCCGAAGCGATATCGAACCGAGGTCCTTCCGCTTACCAGCCTAAAGCCCGTTCTTAACTGGGCCAACTTTTCTTCGCGAACCTAGTTGGAAGTATTCGTCGAAGCTATATTCGGGTCCAAAAAGCTTCGCTCAACATGTTCTGGGAACATTCGCCCTATTGGACGATCATTGTCTCTGACTGGCTGAGAGCAGAGCTCTCCTGTGGATGAAGAAAAAATGAAAATAAAAATGGATGACGGTGTCGCTAGGTTCTTCACTCGCTTCGGGGGGAATTTGTTTATTTGTTGACTTGTGGGAGGCGCAGCCTTGTCTCGGAGACCCAGAATGAGATAGTAGTTAGTTGAATTAGCCTGTGAGGGTGATGAAAGTATATTGACTTGACTTGACTTTAGCCTACATTTTTTATCATGCTGTCTGCTGCGCGTCTGCCGCAAGTTCGGGCCGAAGCTTGCATCTCATTACTAGCCAGTTGAGAATGAAGTAAAGTCTGGACTGTCCGAACCATATTCGGCGAACTAAAAGTTCAATTAAGAAACGAATCATAGTTCGTCGAAGTGTCCGAAGTATGTTCGGCGAACAAACATTCGCCCAGTTAAGAACGGGCTTAACGCCTTACCGCTAGGCCAAACCGGCTCACCTCCGAAAACTGTTGTTGATCGCTTTTATATAGCGCTGTTCTCCGCTCTCGAGCAGACTTGCTGCGCTCGCATGTGATTCTACGTGAGTAAGTAAACAGGGTGCTTGACGTCCACAGATGTGATTCTACGTGAGTGAATAGCTTTTTTATAGCGCGTTTTTGACTGTTTACCGAAGTGGAGTACTAACGACACCGACATGCTGGTGCCACATGAAACTGCTGCCATCTCAGCGCGTTCTGTGTACACCATACAACCATGCAGCATGTCACTTCATGCAAAGCCACATACGTAAGGTGCATGTGTATTTAGCTGTCAGCTGATAGTTTTTCGTTAGTGCTCATATAGCTGTCCGTTTCTAGGCCCACCCCGCCCACTCATGGCGCGCAGGGTTCTATTTGAGAAGATTTGAGGGCAAAATTATATGGACTGAAAGGGAAAGGCATGGATTAATAGACAAAATTTCTGCAAGTGGGCAAAGAAGCGCTGTCACGTTATTCGTGTCAGACACAAGGCACGCAAAGCTATATTCTAACCTACCCGAAGCTCCAGAGAGATCACTTGATTTCTCTGGGTTCTCGGAAGAAGGGACTTTGATTTCTGCCTCCGCGGAGCCCCCTGCATGTTAATGGTTTAAGAAGACGCTGGAAAACAAAAGAAAGCAACAGCAACATTGAATAACAATAACAGAAACTCATCGAACCGCGGGAAGACAGAAATTAAAAACACGGATTACCTTCCCAATAGTCTATTATCACCTACTACGAGTTTAACAGAAACAAACATAGTTCAGCTCAAGATTCTTAGTTGTTGTTTGATGAACAGTTAGTTAGCGCCTCATCTCGAGATGAGCCGTAAGCCTTTCACAATGGCAACAACGTCTCATTTACTGTTAGCTAGGTGAAATTGTTCGTCCGCCGCTCCTGCCGGGACTCGAACCCGAAACATTTCGATCACGAGTCCGAGGCTCTAACCACTGAGCTATACCCGCTTCCGCGTGGTACTCTGCAATCGTGTCCTTACACAGACTCACGTGTTGCTTCGGTCATGTGTGTCACTGACCAGCAGAATGGTTACAGCCACAACTCGTCATAGAAAAGAAAGAAGAAAAAGAAAAAAGAAAAGAAGAAGAAGAAAAGAAAAAAGAAAAAAAAAGGCTCATGAAAACGAATTATTTTCATCCCAACTAATATCAGTACCCAGTTTCTGGTACAGTCAGTGTGTGTGTGTGGGGGGGGGGGTGCGTGCGTGCGTGCGTGCGTGCGTGCGTGCGTGCGTGCGTGCGTGCGTGCGTGCGTGCGTGCGTGCGTGCGTGCGTGCGTGCGTGCGTGTGTGTGTGTGTGTGTGTGTGTGTGTGTGTGTGTGTGTGTGTGTGTGTGTGTGTGTGTGCGTGTGTAGCGCGTGTGTTTGTTTGTTTTTCCGTATAATATTTTTATGTAAATTGTTTTGGTAGGACTGTGCTGTACATGCGTACAAAATATCATATTTAGGTTAATATGTATCATGTGAGCGCTCAGGGCGTTGATGAGCGAATGATAACTGTACATTATTATTATTAATTAACCCGTTGAAGACACTACATAGTCTTCTCTGCTACCTCTAACAGCGAAGAGAAAATCACTGTTGCTGCTGTAAAGATAATGATAATAACAGCGGTCATTTCCATAGCCCGGTATTCGCCGACAAGGATAACCACACTGCGCTTTGCAAGATCCACAAGAATGTATATACATAAAACTTCACAATAATGTATAGACATAATACTATATTCCTTGCACCCCCTCCCCCCCCCCCCCCCCCCACACACACACACGCATATACACATACACACCACAGCGGGGGCACAAAATGAATGGAAGAGGAAGATGGTTACAAAAGAAATAAATTTCAAAGATAAAATAATAACAGAAAAGCGCAGTGAGTCTGTGTAGACAAGAGAATGGCGCTATATAAACGTTATCTATGTATCCATTATTATAATATCATTGAACGACTTCTTGATCTCAGTTTCCCTGCTGGAATCGAATGGACCGAGGTTTTAGACAACAGTATTTGCTGGCTATAGGTCACAAGGTAGGGACACTGCCACGGTTCCATATTTTACTGGGCTGGTGACCCACTTGTTTCTTTTCTGCCTTTTGCGTAATTGTCTGACATTGTTCCAGCACCCACCCGCTTGATGCCCATTGAAACGCTAGTGGCCTGACCGGCCTATCCTTATCATTCCTGCTTTGCCCTTCCCTCTTCTCGCTCCTTTGTCTTCGGATAGCCGGCTGAAGACGTAGTAGGCTTTGGAAACGTCGACCTGCACACAGCCCTATTACAATAACACCGGTCGACAAAGGGCTAGAAGCGTTGAAGAATC
>OY757544.1:23544356-23616856 GCA_963584105.1 Alviniconcha strummeri
TCCATACATCATATCAACGTCATTGGCAGTGTTATAAGCAGAGACAGGTGTGCATATTTATTGATAAATTCGAAATCTACTCAAAGACTTCAAAGCAGGATACTCGTCTACGTATTCGGTGAAATATGGGCATGACAGATGTGGAATCGGTACTTATCGCGAAGTAGCGTACAGTGTCAATTTCATATTGAAGGAATGGAACTATAAAAAGACAAAGAAAAGGAAAATAAAAAAAAGACAGCTTGGCTGTAAAAGAGAGGTGGTTTGTCATCAGAGGTTCCATTATATTTTATTAGCTTAGCTCTTTTTCTCTCTTTGTCTGACTGTCTGTCTGTCTGTCTGTCTGTCTGTCTGTCTGTCTGTCTGTCTGTCTGTCTGTCTGTCTGTCTGTCTGTCTGTCTGTCTCTCTCTCTCTCTCTCTCTCTCTCTCTCTCTCTCTCTCTCTCTCTCTCTCTCTCTCACACACACACACACACACACACACACACACACACACACACACACGCACGCACGCACGCACGCACGCACGCACGCACGCACGCACGCACGCACGCACACAAACACACACACACACACACACACACACACACACACACACACACACACACACACACACACACACACACACACACACACACACACACACACACACACACACACACACACACACACATATATATATATATGAAAGAGGGTGCCGCTTTCCCGATGAAATAAAAATTAATCTGAAACATGAAACTTTTAAATTACCGCTATATTTCTGATGTAGTGTGTTTTGTAGAAATAAGGGAAATGCCACAAGGGGTAAATGCATCATTACTTCTTGCGCTGTGAGCCTTTTTTGGTAAAAATCCCGACATTTCATGGCCGCCATTTGTGACATGGCTTTGGGAAGGTTAGCTGATCGCAGATAATTCCTTGGAATCGTTCATGATTGAAAAACAACAACAACAAAAACAGGTTTCGCGAGAAAGAAGGAGGCCAGTTCTTACATACAGATGGTATTTATTGTGTATTACTTGCTATTAACATCATCAAACAAAGGAAAGATAATCAGTGTCTCGCACGTTACCGGTGGTGTCTTCTGAGTGTGTATCACGATATTGTGACTTGTTCACAACAGAAACTAAAAACCTTTCTTTTTTCATCAGCTTTGTAGATAACCACATTTCATCTTATTTTTAATGCTTGTTTGATGACAAAGGAGCAGATACGAAATAAATTACAGTCATTTCTTCATGGGTGGATGACGTGGTGTCTTACATTAGTGTAACGTGCGAGCACACAAAATAATTATTTCTGCTTGTACCATTGACTTTCGACCTACCATAACATACCAGTCCACATCAGCTGACTTGCGGCAGCAACGTTTGACCTCTATTTGCGCGGTGTGTGGTGTATTATTTTACTAGAAAAGGGAAAACACTGTGGTGTCTTCAAGGGTGATGGATGTAACGCTCGTGACACATATTTGTTCCCATTCGGCTGGGTGTTTGTTTGCAATCTTTTGTAACCAAATTTGGTGCACCACCATGAGCCGGAATGTCATGCGAAAAAAATGGGATTCTGTCTTCAAGATCAAGGTCACAGTGTGGGCTTATATAATCAAAATATGACAGTTTCTACTATATCTTTTATTAGTTCTAAACCAGTGAGTCTTTTGCAACCAAACTCAATTTGAGTGTAGATCATCATACGCAAAGAAAGTGTCCAGTGAAAATGTTGGATTGCTGTGTTCAAGGTCAATGTTACAGCCAAGGTTAAAAGTTTCAGTTAATGTTAGTTTGGATGATATGCATCACTGAACCATTTGTAACCAAACCCAGTATGGTGAGACATCATTATAGCCAGAGCGTCATATGCGAAAAATGGGTTTCTATCTTCAAGGTCGAGCTCACAGTAACTGAATTTCGGTTCATACAAACAAATATGACTATTTCTATTATATGTTCTGAACTGCTGATTTTTTGGGGCGACCAACTTAGTTTGACAGTGCATGTGGAGTGTCTTGTGAAAAGGTAGCTTTGCTATATTCAAGGTCAAGGTCACAGTGAAGGTTCTGAACTCCAGCGAATGTTTGCCCGGACAATATCTCTGGTCGATCAAACTTAGTATGGTGATGCATCATCATCAGCCAGAGTATCATTCAAAAATATTATATTGCGATGTTCAAAGTCAAAGCCACAATCGTTTCTACTAGATCTTCAGAAATACGGAAACTTTTGCAATCCAAATTAGTTTGGTGGTACATCATCACAAGACAGGGTAAGACACCGTGAAAAGATTTTCTTGCTTTTATACAGGGCGTGAGACAGAGAATATGGCTTTGGGTACTGTGGACTAGATTGCTGCCACTCTTGGCTCTCCCGATATCTATAGCAGGTTTCAGTACCGGTTCCAATCAAGAAAATATGGAAAGAATATTGCTTTTGTAATGAATATACCTGTTTATTAAGTTTTTTGGTCAATGGTTCAAGTGTGTTATTCTTATATCCTTTTGTACTTGTGATGATGTCCACATAACATGTGAGAAAGATTACTAATTAAGTGCGATTGGTTATTAACTTTAGAAAGCAAGAAACAAATATCCTCTGACATGTATATTTATATATGTACGGTTCAGACCAAGTTAGTGCAATGCATCCCCTCCTCAAATTCCTTTTTTTTTTTTTTTGGGGGGGGGGGGGGGGAAGAAAGGAAAAGAAACGTGTAATTTATTTCGTGTATGTCTGTACTTCGAAGAAGACATTTTAAACCAAAATCGTTAAAGAGGCAGGGAAAAAAAAAGTGACAGATATTCCTTTATTAGTTAGGAAATATTGTACAATAAAAAATAAGAAAAGGGCAAGAGTCAAACTGGCCACTGAGCCGACTCTATTCAAGCATTTCTGGTGTCTTTTGTAACACGCGAGACACTGACCTATGACGTAACATAATGCACAATTAACCAAGTTCCTGTCACCCTGTCAATTTATGTCTTATATTTATGTACACAAGAGACATCAAGTTTTCATTTCCAAATAATAGCATTACAAAATTTACACTTTGAATTTTTACCCTTTATGTCACAATTTTGACCAGTTTTCAGGAGAATGACCCATATATATATATGCCTCAGAACCAGAAGGTAAAACGGGACTTAGAAAGCTTAGGACTATCGAATCCTGCCTTAGGACTATAGAGTCCTGCATTTCAGACGTGAAGGTCTGGGTAGTTCAGTGGCACACATTTCAGTTAAATGACGACAAAACAGAGATTCGTCTGTCAGAGTCTGCTACTCGAATTGACTTCCTTCTACACTATGTATGGGTCAGAGTGACACAGCATTTTCCAATGCAGCTCTTAACCTTGGTGTCATTTTTGTCAGCCAGCTTGCACTGAAGGAACAGGATGAATAAACTCTAACAACTTGCTTACCTGGAGATCAGGCGGATCGCTTCAATCCGACAGTATCTTTCTTCTGAAGCTACCAAAACTCGTTTCCTCTCTTGTTCTCTCCAGGCTTGATTATTGTAATGCACTCCTTGCTGGCTCTCTTCAGTTGCTCCTCGATAAAAAAAAAGAAAAAAAAAGAAAAAATGATCGGCTGCTCAGCTCGCCTCATCTGCAAAGCTCCTAAATCTGCCCACATCACTCTTTTACTCTACGATCTCTACTGGCTACCAATCAGCAGCCGGATTCAATACAAAATAAGTTTCATCTGTTTACACACTGTCTCTGGTACAGCCTCTCTCAGTTGTTTCGTCTCTATACTCTCCTTCCCACTCTTTTCGCTCAGCCTCGGATACTCGGATCTTCCGTGTTCCTGGGATCAGCAGAAGGACCCTGTGATCTGGGACACTCTTCCTCTCCCTGTCAGGCATTCTTCTTTACTCTCATCTTTTAAGTCAAAACTGAAAACCCATGTCTCCTCTTCTGCATACTGACCAGTCGTTTTCTTTCTTCTCATTTTGCAAACCCGCCACCAGTTATGTTTGCATTCGTAGTGTGTGTGTGTGTGTGTGTGTGTGTGTGTGTGTGTGTGTGTGTGTGTGTGTGTGTGTGTGTGTGTGTGTGTGTGTGTGTGTGTGTGTGTGTGTGTGTGTGTGTGTGTGTGTGTGTGTGTGTGTGTGTGTGTGTGTGTGTGTGTGTGTGTGTGTGTGTGTGTGTGTGTGTGTGTGTGTGTGTGTGTGTGTGTGTGGAAGGGGAGGGGGGCCACCATAAATCATCTATTATTATTGTGTTATCTATCTATCTATCTATCTATCTATCTATCTATCTATCTATCTATCTATCTATCTATCTATCAGAGCCACTGCAAATATAATTTACAATAAACATACCCACCCGGTTTACTGACTTACACGAACTGTTGACGATGTATGGAAGTAACACGAGCCTGCAGGCGCTTGATGCAACACTGCAATTATTGATTTTTAGGACCAGTGGAGCTTCGAGTGCAATATCTCGGCGTCCCCTGGGTGCACGCACAGAGAGAGAGAGAGAGAGAGAGAGAGAGAGAGAGAGAGAGAGAGAGAGAGAGAGAGAGAGAGAGAGAGAGAGAGAGAGAGAGAGAGAGAGAGAGAGAGAGAGAGAGAGAGAGAGAGAACAAAAAAACTGGAGTATGCCAGGTGGCGCAATCGTCTTTCTTTACTTCAAGAACAGGACACTTGATATTCTATCACATCAGCCAACCTGATGCAAGCAGAGGCGTCGGCGCCTTCAGATCATTCAGTCGAATGCTTGTTTGTTTATTTTTTTGTTTTTTTTAAGTCCAACACCTGAGTAAATATTTTGTCACCAAGGTGTATAAAAGTCACGACCGAAGAACTCTTTGAACTATTCCCACAATCATCGCCCACGGATTGCTGAAGTCATTCATGAACTGTTGCGATAAGTCCTGCGCCGAGACCAAGGTATGTAGAGTATTGTGGAAAAATTGCTGCCGTTAAAAATACCGAAAGTGTTATTGTTATATTTTGAGTTACCTATTGAACTTTTTTTTATGTCGATTGTCGTTGCGACTGTCAATTTTTACTCTGAAGATTGATAGTACAAGTTGAATGTAATGTTAGGGAGGAACATTTTAAAATTAAATTATAGACATACATTCTGAATAACAATGTTTGCAGTAACTAAACGGGATATCTGAAAAATCCAGCTGAAGAACGAAACGCCAGCTATTGGTTGCCATTGTTAGACCAGCATAGGTCTGACTGTTGACACGAATTTCAGCTGCAAATGCTGTCCATCTCAGTAAATTTCCAAGTAAAATAGAAGTTCAAATTGTAAAGAGCCAGACGAATCATCCAAGTATATTATTTCCCCATCTGCAGAGGAAATGCTGCTCCATGTGCAAACTATCGCCATTTCGAATGAGCCAAAGATTTGAAAGCAAAATTGCATCGCTGAAAATTAGAAACAAATGAAAATACTAAGACCGACTTTGCAGAAATAGAAATGAACGTAACAAAAATTAATGTTCTTAAGGTTTCAACCTTTGTTACATGTCCATTAAATTGGCATGTACATGCACAAGCGAAAGGGTTTGTTTAAAACAGATGGTTGTTTTACAGTTTTCGTAATCTCGAGACGCAGAATTTGCTATCCTCATGCAATGCAATACAGTATGTTATAGCAATACTTTATTAATTCTTAAAAAGGAAATCCGGCATTGAGATTTTTTTTTTATCCCCCCCCCCTTTTTTTTGGGGGGGGGGGGCGGGGGGGCTTTGTTTTTGTATATAACTTGATAGTAATCACTTAATCTGATATCCGTATTGTCTTCCTCTAAAGCGGATGTCAGATTCTGTAAACATGATTATGGTCAAATATTGATGCATCAAGTCGCTAACAGCAAAACACTGGAAGTTGCGGAAATGCAGTTTTTGTTCATTTTTGAAAGTGGTTGGATTTTCTGTATCCATCTCCCGCACATTTTATGATGTAATTAAATTTTCGGGAGGAGGAGGGCATTTTTGCAATGAAATGTTCCAATTCATCGTATTGTTTTCATCCTTTTCGAAGACAAATTATAATTATTTTTGCGATCGGTGTGCAGCTTCATTTATAAAGACCAAGCTAAAGTTTGGAAGCAGGGCACAGTTATATATAGCTACCATACATTTCATTGTAAGAAGGGCACAGGTAGATACCGTTAGCATATAATTATTTCATTGTAAGAAGGGCACAGGTAGATACTGTTAGCATATAATTATTTCATTGTAAGAAGGGCACAGGTAGATACCGTTAGCATATAGTTATTTCATTTTAAGAAGGGCACAGGTAGATACTGTTAGCATATAATTATTTCATTTTAGGAAGGGCACAGGTAGATACTGTTAGCATATAATTATTTCATTGTAAGAAACTATGTGCCGGCCATTCCCCCCCCCCCCTTCCCCTATCAGATATATCATTGTAAGAAGGGCCAGGTACATACAGCTATCACATACTTATTTCATTGTAAGAAGCTCAGTGTCGTCAGTTTCTTTCCTGTCTCCCCCCCTCCCACCCCCTCAAACTCCCCATCTCCCACCCACCCACATTTTTGTGGTGGTCTTTTTGTTTGTGAGTTGTTGTTGTTTTTTGTTTTGTTTTTTTAACATGCCTTGCGAATGCGAAATGGAATAAACGTAAGTGTACATCGCTGGGAGCAGCAACTATCTCTACAGGAAAAAAAGTGTCAAGTAAGCCTAATTCATTTTTCACGTTCGTAGGTTTGATGAAATGGAACTTGAACCCTGACCGCACTTTTTGTCTTCGTTTTCACAGTGAGCAAACACAACATGAGGCTGCTAATACCGCTTGCGTTGTGCATCATTATGGTGGCTGCTGGTAAGCACGTTGTACTGTAACAAACGTTTTGTCTTGAAAAACAAAAAATGGTGTCTGTGTCATTGTATGCATGTAGGTGTGTGTTTGTGGCCGCTTGTAGGAAGGTTGCATTTATGAACGTTTTGTCTTAAAAAGCAACAAATTTAACTCTGTGTGTGCGTGCATAATTATGTCATTTTGTTACACTCCGGGTGTACTCTGCAATACTTTTTAGGGGTGATAATTCTGCGTATCTTACTAGTCAGCAAATAATGATAAGGAACAAGTGATATGGCCACATGTTAGATACGTGTTTTGGTGATCAGGAACTGGCTAAATTGCAGTTAGATACGACTTTGTTGATATGTGGTTGGCTGAAGCCTGGGTCGAACTGAGTTCACGAGGCATAGTCATGACAGACTAACAGTGTAAGAATACAATGGCTACTGCATTTTCAGCGAAAAGTGTCGATACCCGATAGCCTGAACGATTGACTTGCTCTGGAATTACTGAGCAGAAACAGGCGTGTAAGACCTACTAGAAACAAGGCCAAGAAGTCTTAAAAGTTCGTTTTGACAAGGCGTGAAACGACGGCGCAAACACTGTGTGATAGACGAAGAGAACTGGAGCAGAGTAAGGCTGCGGGGAAATTTTATTGATGAGTAAGTAACTTGGTGTTTTACGCCCAGTCAACCATTACGGGCGATTCTTTTTTTTTTTTTTTTTTTTTTTTTTTTGATGAATCAACACGAACGCGCTCGCACAACTCAACCGTGTGAAAATTCAGGTGTCAACAACACTGTACCAACACATTATGCTGTTTTCTATTAGAGACAGTGCTGCATTCAGTCTGTCCGTTTCCAAGTCATGTCGTCTTTACAGCCAACAACACGTTCAAATAACACGCAGACACAATTTCGACTGCCAACCGACTTAGGCCGACTGCTCATGTAGTCTCGTGCGTCTTGTCCTCTGTCCTCTTGTCCTCACGTGTCACGTAGTCCTCACTGCATGTTCTGCCCTATACGGTGCAGGCTAGATAGGTGTGCAGAAGCATAGCAATAGGACAGGCCTTTTCGAACATTCCGACTGTATGATGATGTTTAATCCTGACTGCACGTTCTGCCCTATACATTGCGGGCTAGATAGGTGTGCTAAAGCATAGCAACAGGACAAGCCTTTTTGAACATTCCGACTGTATGGTGATGTTTAATCCTGACTGCACGTTCTGCCCTATACAGTTCAGGATATATACGTGTGCAGAAGCATAGCAACAGGATAGGCCTTTTCGAACATCCCGATTGTATGGTGATGTTTAATCCTGATTGCGCGTTCTGCCCTATACAGTGCAGGCTAGCCTCCAGTGCAAAAGCATAGCCGGGAGAACAGTGAAGGGATTCAACGGCCGTAGTGAGGACGTGCGCATGCCGTGCAAGTACCACGCCGTGCGACAGGTGTGCGGGGCCTACTTCATTAATTTGACCCCCGGCAATCGCTACATGTACCCCAAGTACCGTCTCGACACCCTCTGGCTCGGAGTGGCAAATGCCAGCGACCACGATCAGTATTGGCAGGGCAGGACCAGCAACAAGCTGGCTGTGAAGGTTAAAAAAGTAGTAGTAGTAGTAGTAGTAGTAGTAGTAGTAGTAGTAGTAGTAGTAGTAGTAGTAGTAGTAGTGGTGGTGGTGGTGGTGGTGGTAGTAGTAGTAGTTGTAACAGATTGTTTATGGCGCATAGTAGTAGTAGTAGTAACAGTGTTTATGGCGCATAGTAGTAGTAGTAGTAGTAGTAGTAATAGTAGTAGTAATTGTAACAGATTGTTTATGGCGCATAGTAGTAGTAGTAGTAGTAGTAGTAGTAGTAGTAATAGTAGTAGTAATTGTAACAGATTGTTTATGGCGCACCATCTCGTAAGAGCCTGGGGCGCTTGTGACCAACACACACACACACACACACACACACACACACACACACACACACACACACACACACACACACACACACACACACACACACGCTCACACACGCACGCACACATGCACACACGGAACGAAGAGTACGAGACAGGGGTATTGTGGCAGGGTACCGTCAAAGAGAAGGAAGAAAAAGGTGGCTGAAACGGAGGGTAGGCCTATGCATACCACGGGGGGTGGGGAATATCCTTTTTTGAGGATGTATTAAGTACCTTTGGTGTCCCCGTATAGTAATGTGTCCCCAGATAATCTTGAAAATTATCCTTTCTTTCACTGGCCACCAGTGAAGCGCTTTCAGAAGTGGTCTAACGTGTTCATACCCGCTTTTGCCATAATTATACACCTTTCGCTGCGTGATTCTGAACTTTTTGCAGCCTGTGCATCTGATCAGTTGGTGTCAAAGAGCAAAGAGCTGCAGTAGTCCAACCGGCTGAGAGCAAGGGAACACATTAGATGAGCAGTGGGTTTCGCCGTCAGGAGATGGCGGATACAGCTAATTCCTCTGCTCTCGAAATATGTTTTACGTCTGAAGAGCTGTGGCCTCACCGAGGCCATGGGTGGGATGGGGGGGGGGGGGGGGGGGAGGAACTGAGTCAGCGTCACGCTGGCCGCCTTAGGGGAGGGTGCTAGGCTGCTGAGGAAGAGGTTTGTAGAGCTATAGTTTTAGACTTGGGAAGAGTTTCAAACGTGCATTACATAGGGAGGTGTCTGTTCATCGAGAGTCGAGCCTGTGCGGATGACAGGACGCTAAAATCAAACTGCTAGCCACCATTGCCTTTTGGGGGCCTGCAGGCTTTAACATGAAGCCTGGCTATCCCCATGTTCATTGTGGATCAATCCTCGAAGTTTTAGAGAAGTGGAAGGTACACCTTAGATGTAAACGCATTTCTTTCTCCAACAGTTCTTCAATGGACTGAAAGACGAATTCTTCAGCACGAAAGGATCCGGCAAAGGTTACACGATCGACAATCTCATGAAGGTGGGCCGAGATGGAACCGAAGTCTACGCTATGGCCGAAAATGGTGACTTCAAGGTCACCTTCCAGCCCTGGGATCCCAAGAACAATAAGTTCTCCAAATCGGATTGGAGCTTCGAGTGCTTCCGGGACAGCCCATTGGCCGGCTTTCCAACACAAATCTGCGGTAAGCTGAACTATACAGATGCACCAGCTCGGAACCCGTAGTAATGTCATGCGCCCCGTGGTTACCGCCGCTTCCCTGTAACCACACGACACGCGGGATCACACGGAAAACCCGTCCGCCAAAATGAACACAGCTAAAAGACAGTGAGAGAATAAAAATAAAAATAAAATAAAGGTGAATGGATCGGGAAGGTAGAAATTAGGATAAATAAGAAATTGATAGTAGGTAAAGCATGCGCGGGGCTGTTCTGACCTACTCCAGCAGTCAGCTCTGGGTTCTCAACAAAGGGGACCGTAACTTCTGCGTCCGCAGTATTCCACTGCGGGTCGTTGTTGATGAAACATTAAAACTATATATACTATGTGTACATATTTATTGCAGTCTACATTCAGACGAAGTCCACAATGACTCAGCCAAGACTGAACTCATTTGCTTTTTTCTTCTCTTGTGCGTTTTGGCCACAGAAACGGGAGAAAACTAAAAGCAAAGGTTTTAAAGTTGGGAAAAACACGGCCGCGGGAGCAGCCATTTCGTTTCTGGCAAACACGAACAAGGCCGGCATGTGTGGCACAAGTGTCTGTTACGTCATTAGTATAACCTTTTCTATTCTTCAGTGGGAAACAGCGAGCCAATATGACTGCGTCCTGCTGAGCTCAAATCGGAAGCAAAAAAGTACTTCTGTTGCAAATATCTTGATAAGACAACCACACGAAGCCTGCAAATCGAAATATTTGCGCATTTTCAGCCCCACTTGCGTCTTCGCTGGGAGTCATTTCAAGATAAATATCTGATGACGTTCTCGGACAAAACGTTGACCTTTGCTTTTAGTTTTCTCCCGCTTCTGTGGCCAAAGTGTTGAACAGAGAAAATTGCAGTCCACATGCAGACGAAGTCCACAATGACTCAGACAAGACTGAACTCATTTGTTGAACGTTTTGGTCACAGATGGTGGTGACAGTGTAGCTTTAGGTTTAGTTCTCCTTCTCCCACTTCCTGGGATCTCGGTCGCCAGCAGTACATCTCCGGGGACAACTCGACGTTAAACAAGTTTAACGAAACCTAACCAGCACGAGACGATCGTCATGAAGTAGCCTTTTCGTGATGTTTCTCAAGAATGTATAGTTGTCACCAGTTAAAGACTTGTGATAGTATTGATCGTTTCTAAATTATTATTATTCTGCATTTTTACGCATAATCATACTGTATATCCAACATGCGGAATTGATATATGTAATTAGAGAGAGAGGGGGAGGTGGGGGGTCTTGGCATAAGGGCATAAACTAATGACCATATTACTCCGTCTACATCCACTCATTCCCTCCCAATGCCTGGCTGGACAGGAGGAACAGCTAGGACTGAGACGCAAGACTTCGCTGTCAACGTTCTCGGCGTAGCCAAAAAATCCAGAGAAGAGGCCATCTACTACACTGTCTTCACTGACAAAGAACTCGGCAAGGCACAGACGTAAGTATGGGTGAATGAATGAGATAGTGGGTGAGTGCGCCCGCGCGCGCGCGTGCGTGCGTGCGTGCGTGCGTGCGTGCGTATGTGTGTGTGTGTGTGTGTGTGTGTGTGTGTGTGTGTGTGTGTGTGTGTGTGTGTGTGTGTGTGTGTGTGTGTGTGTGATTGGAATGCAGAAGGATGGGGCAGGGCAACAGTGGGCAGCATACAGAACGGTTAGCTAGTTAGTCCTTGGATTTTAAACGTCCCGTCAACCGCACGGTGTAAGCTCAGGACGAATCACACATTCAAGATTCTTTCTCGCCAGTTCCGAACCAGCTCACTGATTTGTCTAATTCACTGTCATAACGTGCCAGCCAGCCATCTATCAATGCACAATAACACCTGTTTTGGTACGTGTATATATTCCGTATGCGCTCACCACGACCGGAACCTGCTGAAATCACTTGTGACTGTGATCAGGGTAACCTATTTTATTTTCGCGGCTCACACGGGAAGGTGTCAGCCAAAACGAAC
Organism: Alviniconcha strummeri; assembly: GCA_963584105.1. Lineage (NCBI taxonomy): Eukaryota > Metazoa > Mollusca > Gastropoda > Provannidae > Alviniconcha > Alviniconcha strummeri. The sequence continues at coordinate 23,556,244 of OY757544.1, forward strand.
GGTTAAAAAGCAGGGAGAGGGTGTGGAAAAGAAAAAGAAAAAAAAAAACTGACCGTGAATGGACCGCCGGGAATATAAAAATTAGGACAAGGAAGAGATTCGTGGCTTATTCTTGGCATAAATTAATGGATAACATTTGTCTGCTCTGGGTTCTCATCAAAGGGGACATTAATTTATGCGGATACCCTAAAGCGGGAGAACAGAACGGTGGAGACGGGACTGACTGAAGCTGATGTTATTAAATATTAAACATATAAGGAAGAGGGGAGATCCAGATTGAAAAAAGAAAACACGAAAGCGTGCCTACGAAAAGGAAAGAACTACATGTACACCAGAGAGTAACGCTTTCTTTTTGATGAACGAATCTAGTCCGTTGTGTGCTTTTACAGCTGAAAGCTGTCTGTACACTAAAAAATAAAAAGAGAGAAGAAGATGAAAACTACTCCCTTCAGAGAGAACTTGCTTGGTGGCATAAGGGCCTGTTGTGGCAGTGACAAAACATGTCAAATGTGATGCACTGCCTGTACGTTTTGTCAGCACGTGGTGTTAAAACGTGCCGAAACGTTCATTCGCTGCACGATTTGTCACAACGTGGTGTTAAAACGTGCCGAAACGTTCACTCGCTGCACGATTTGTCACTCCTTTGCCAGTACCAATATGACTTTCTTCTTCCCTGTGTGTGTGTGTGTGTGTGTGTGTGTGTGTGTGTGTGTGTGTGTGTGTGTGTGTGTGTGTGTGTGTGTGTGTGTTATTAGACTACAGACTTCCTGTAGCTCTGGGGGCTGTGTCAAATATGATCATATAGAGACCGAATGATCATGTGTTGTATACGTCATGTAGGTGTGTATGGTGCAATGATTGGTACGGTTTGATGAGGTTGAATGTAAACGAGGACTCACTTTGGGTGTGATGACTGTTTTTTGTTAAAATGTTTCATTTTACAGAGCCTACTGAAGTTTCACAGCACAATATGCGCCCAACTTTTGGCGGTATATGCAGCTATTAACGAATCGCACAATCAATTGTTTTCATGTATCCAGAAACCCTCTGTGCGAGGAGGCAACCAACATCCTGGTGGACAACTGCACAGAAGAAGCAAGGAAGCTGGCAATCACCACTTGTAAGCAGATTCTGCACAGTCAGAGCCACGTGGAATGTGTGACCAAGTACTCTTGTGACCCCATGGAAGTCTATGTGGTCAGTACTCGCGCTAGTGATGATGTGCGTGCGCGGGTGGGGGTGGAGGTAGGGGTTCAGGGAGTTGGGGGAGGGCAGTGTACCAGTGTGTGCGAATGTATGTACGTGTGTGTGCAGACGGTGTGTGGGGGGGGGAGGGTGTGTGGATGGGTGCGTGCGTGGAGACGGTTATGCCTATCCTTCTGAAAAGAGGTATTTTCTCTAAATATCCCATGCATTCACTGACCACGTATATTGCCATATTATGCTAGTATACCACCTTGCAGAGGTGATCGTATGCGGTTGACTAGACGTTAACATCCAAGAACTAACTAACCGTTCATTGATTAAAGGCTGGACTGGGCTGACAATTAACTGACCTATCGCCACCCTCCTACTGACACGAGCTTTAGCCAATCAGCGTCTGCGTACAAACGCACCTGCTTAGACAAACCCGTCAGCTGCCCAAGTACCGTTGTAATACTTTCCAAAACAATGATCACGCGTGCGACTTGTGCAGTTCCAAGTGCGAATTAGGACACACGTCATACGTTGTTCACTCCGCTTGTCTAAGTGCGAAGCTATCTGTCTGAAAGCGAGAGATCGAACTCACGCACTACTTTGTTCACTCCGCTTGTCAAATTGGGCGGAGCTACGAGTCTAAAAGCAAGAGGTCAAACACACGTCATACGTTGTTCACTTTGCTTGTCTAAGTGGGCGGAGCTATCAACCTGAAAGTGAGAGGTCGAACTCACGTAATACGTTCACTCCGTTTGTTCAAGTGGGCGGGGCTTATCTGTCTATAAGCGAGAGTGTCAAACACACATTATACGTTGTTTACTCCGCTTGTCTAAGTGGGCGGAGCTATCCGTCTAAAAGCGAGAGATTGAACTCACGCAGTACGTTGTTCGCTCCGCTTGTCTAAGTGGGCGGAGCGGAGCTATCCATCTATAAGCTAGAGTCAATAGCGCAGGATTAGCGGAACCAGTTGAGCTCAGCCCTTCAAACAGGAGCAGCATCGACGACTTTCTCCAACAAACGTCTATATTTCAGCCATGCGAGGCGCACTAAATGCCTTAAACTTAATTAGTACAAACCGAAACTTCACTGCTGGCTTTCTAACTGTAAAAGTTATTTTGCCCAGAGAGTTGTTCATCTCCTAGTTGTGTGCCTGAATGAATTCTGAGTCGATGGAGCGCGGGCATGACGGCCTCCAGGTCACGTCTCTCACATTATTGCCAGTCAAAAAAAGTATCACTGTAGGAGTGCGTCTCAGTTGCAAGCGTGTACCTGCAGAGAACTGGAGTTGGGCGGAGCTGGGGGCACGGAGCACTGACATCCACCAAGAATGTCCAACATACGGTTAGAATAGACGACGATAACAAAGCTCCCAAGTCGAAAACATTCAAAATAATTATGTCGTCAAATAACATGGCGTCCGAATGCTTAGGTCCTACGCACGTCACTATCAAAAACATGCATCTGCCCCCCAACCCCTCCACCCCCAAAAAGAAAGAAAAACGAACAACAACAAACAAACAAAAACGCCAGTCATTTCCACTTGCAGGCTTAGTTTGGTTCTTCTGACTACAAAGAAGTACTTGTTTCGCTCCGGATCTGAGGCGTGTTGGTTCGCTCTTCACAGACGAAGAACAGAAAAGGGTAGACTCGTGACGATCGAATTTGATACTTTTGACTGGATTAAGTTCCGCCCATGTTCACCACGTCACAGATAGATTGTTGGCAGCACTCACTGTCATGTTTTCGCGACTTTCAAACGTCGGCGAGTGTGTGTGTGTGTGTGTGTGTGTGTGTGTGTGTGTGTGTGTGTGTGTGTGTGTGTGTGTGTGAGTGTCAGTGTGTGTGTGTGTGTGTGTGTGTGTGTGTGTGTGTGTGTGTGTGTGTGTGTATAATAATACTAAAGTGCCGCACGCGTCATAAACCTTGTTGCGGCACGTTTTGTCACTACGGCACGTTTTGTCACCTTAGAGACAAAACGTGTCAAATCTGATGCACAGCCTGCACGTTTTGTCACTCCTTCTAGCAACACTATAATCTTTCCTCGTTGTGTGTGTGTGTGTGTGTGCGCGCGCGCTCACGAGTGTGTGCCTGTGTGTGCCCGCGCGCACGTGTTTGCCCGCACGAGCGCGCGCGCACGCTTGTGTGTGTATGTGTGTTGATGTGCATTTTTCCGTGGCAGCGCACGCGCCCACGTGTGTGTTCTTGTGTATTGTGTTTATTATCCCCGCCTCAATCAGCCCTAAACTGAAATTCTGTATTACTTTGAGTAGACTACGTGGCTACTGCTGCACGTAGCTCTGTGAGCTGTTTGAAATGTGACTACAGATATACAGACTGAGTGAAAATGTGGTTTGAGTGTTGTGGATGTCCTTGTTTGATTGAATGGCTGGTATGGTTTGATGAGATGAAAGGTAAACGTGGACTAACTTTGGGTGTGATGTTTCATTGCATGCGGCGTCTTGTACTTTTTGTAGCATAATATGTGCCTCACTTGTTTTTTCTCGCTCTCTCTCCCTCTCTCTCGCTATCGCTCTCTCTTTGTCTCTGCCTCTCTGTGTCTGTCTCTATGACTTTTTTCTCTGTCTCTCTCTGTCACTGTCCCTCTCTCTGTCTGCCTCTCTCTCTCTTCTTCTGTCTTTCGTTATTCCCTGCGTGTCTCTCTCCCTACCCTTCTTCTCTCTCGTTCTGTCTCACACATTCGTTCTGTCTCCCTCTCTGTGTGACTTTCTCTCTCTCCTTCACGTACGCACGCAAGCACGCTCCCCCCCCCCCCCCCCCCCCCATACACACACACAAAGTGACACAATATCACATGTACTGATATCCAAGCGAAAACAAGGTGTAATGCCTGCACGATTTGTCACTACCACGTTAGTGACAGAACGTGCAGGCATCGCTGCACGTTTTGTCATCTTATTGACAAAACCTGCCGTAGTGACAAAACGTGCCGCAACAAATCTCTCTCCGTCTCTGTCTCCATTCCTATCGACAGGACTCACGGTGCTTACTCTGTATGATTCCCCCTTTAGGGCAAGATCACAACTATCATTTGGATAACACCATCAAAATCGTATGCCTGTAGTTTTCTGTCCATCACTGAGGAAACAGTGCATAATCACTGCTAAAGTGACACTCTAGCGCTGTGTTCGTCTGTCCAACAGAACTGCCTGCGCTGGGTGTGTGGCGGATTCCAGAATGATGACGCCTGCTACAATCTGGCCACAGGCATTGACATGTGTCGTGAATTCAAGTCGGGAAACCTCACCCAAAAGGTGATGGAGACCAACTGCTACAAGGATTTCATCCCCATCGACACCGACGTACTCAAGGAAGACGAAGCCCATGACTGACCAGGAGATGAAAACTGTAGCTGGATCAGTTCCGTTGATAAGCTGGTCGGCAGTGTCTGGTGAGCAGAGCATTAGTCTGACATAATAACATTCTGTAGCCTACTTTTTCTCTAATTAAAGGATTTAACCCCCTGCAGACAATTCGGATTGTCTTGCTGTAATAATGATCAGGGCAGGCTGCAGCAGCAGCAGCAGCAAGAGCAGCGTCACGCAGTGTTACCGGTGCGCACGGTGATATTACGTAGTGTTAACTAACATACCTGCACACTGCAGTGGGGAATGTGCATTCCCTTTGACCAGCCAGGGAAACGTTTCAACTCTTTGAAATGACACACTTTCCTTTTTCTTCCGAAGTAAATTCCATAATGCCGTGTTCCATAAAAATAACTCAACCTATAAAATAAAAGATGGAGAAAGACCCTTACAAAATTGAAACCAAAAAGGGCAGAACAGTGTATTGGAGCAGAACAGTACCACAATGAAACATGAGATATGATCCCTCATTTGACCTTTGAGATAATAGTCAGTAGTTTGAACAGCTTACTCTTGCCCTTCAGAAGCATACACAAACTGAAACTGTTCAATCGATCTTTTTCCTCTAATTTGTTCCCAAGTACATTTGCTGGCCAACTTACCTTGACGACCGATCAACGAGTAAATGACCGATTTCTTAAACAGCATCACATTCCACATGAAAATAGCGAAGCATTCTCCTTGGGGGGGAATGTAAGATTATTTTCTTGCTCTTCTTATTCTCTCTGAAGACTTAGAAAATTAAAGAAAATGAGCATTCAGATTTAATTCGTTGGTTTGTTTTTTGGAATACTCAGGCGGGTATTTCAGCTTGCTGTAAACACTCCCCCTCGGCTCTCTCTGTCTGATATGCTGTTGTTTGTTGACTCTTTTTCTTTCCACGCTCCATCGTTTTTCATCACATGTGTGTGCGTGCGATCGTGTGCGTGCGTGCGTGCGTGCATGCGGGCGTGTGTGTGTGTGTGCACGCGTGTGAACGTGTGTGTACAAAGGTGCGTGTATGCATGCGTGTACACAAGTAATACATAATACACTCATTCAACATTCCATTGTCGGCATGTAATGTGGATAGTATTCAAAAACAGTATCCATTGATACACTTTTCCTCAAAGATAACATGAAGAGCTAATACTCAGCTGACTCGCATTCAAATCTAAAAGCAAAATTTAGATTACCTGTTACAAATGTTTGTTAACACTAACAGTAAAAATGGTTCAAGGTCATTGAAACTGGTACAGAAATTGTAAAGCTCTGTTGTGGTTATCTGAGGTTTCAAAAGTATGCTTTTTTTTCTCTATTTTAAAGAAAGAAAGAACGTATGTCCACTTTCAATTTTTTTGCTCCGACTGGATGCATATGAAAAAACATAAAGAATTGTGTGCGTTACATTGTCCATACATGTAACAATGGCACTGCTCAGTGCAGGTCATCATGCAAATTTTGATAGATACTGGTACTAATCAGAGAGTCTCTGATAAAAGGCCAAGATCAATTTTTTTGCCTCAATCAGTCTCACGACCGGACACATGGATAAATACTCATCCTCACAAAGACTCACTTTTCATGCAAGCCAATATGTTGATAAAAGCAACAACAACAACAGTGGTGCATTTTCTTTATCTGTATATGACTTTGGAATGATATGCTGAATAATACTGAAAACAAATTCAAAAGAAGGAAAGAAAGCATAGAAGTAAGAAAAAACAAAAAGCAGACGAAACACAATCAGATTTCTTTCCGATGTGAGCAGCACGTATTAGTTTGTTCAAGTTCTTTCCTCTAACAAAGAAACTGGAAAGTGGGAGAGTGGGACTAACAACCATATATGTTCAAAAGAAACAAGATGAAATAAATGAATATATTCCGACCATTTTGGAGGTTTAATGGCAATTTCATGCAAGGCCTACCACATACAGTCATGGAAGACTACAAACTCCAAGCACTGGTTGACAACATCGCTCCTCCAACCAGTCATTACCACATATATAGGTATCGAGAAACTGTCAGCTAATGCGCAGTTCTTCATTGGTGCTCAAATACCAGTAAGTTTGTATCAAATTATACCTGGTGTTTCTTTAAGAACCACACTTGGTGCTTGTGCCAGCTGTGCACAATTAAAACCAAAATTGTCTGAATCAAGATGGAACATTTTTACTCAAGGTGGTCGTGCCTCATGTTGACGTGCGTGCTTGGACGCTGTGCTGCTTCCACAGTCTTATTAGTAGCCAGGCCTTCAGAGGGCGCTGACAGCGTCAGTGGACAGCTGCGTAGAGATAAAGAGCGCCCCTTCAGTGGCGTAACCAGTTCTGGCAGAGGTTGGAGGAAGGTGCTGGAAAGTGATGCTCGGAGTGTGGGAGGACTAGTTATAGCACAGGCCAAAAAACTTGGAATAACAAAAGCAGATAACCCCTCATTATACAACACCACAGTGTAAAACGAATGAACTCACTTACAATATCACAGTTTATCTACCAGCTTTTCTTCAAACACAACAGGCCAATACAAAGGATGAGCTCTCTGCAACACAAGCTGCACATATCATAATCTTATAATGAAGGAGCCTTTGTCCGCCCATGTCACCACTGTGCCTGATTTGGTGCCTGACCCAACGACCCTATTGATATAACACTTGGCCTGAAGATTCCTTGGGACATGAGGGTCCTGTGTATGTACAGTATGTGCACCACCTCTTTTGCAAATGAACACAATAAAGCTAAAGATTACTGAAGGAAACTAAAGTGCCTCCATGTCAAGTAAAGGGAGGGCCACATAGGCTTAACTGTGTCCTCGTTTGTCACATAGCTCTGTGGTTATCACTCTGGACTCTCTTGCCAGCGATCTCAAGTTCAAATCTTCATGGAACCCAAATCATTTCTTTTTTCATTATTTTCATGTTCACATATTGTAACATCAATGTCTCAAAGTGCAGAGCCTTTTCCCTTTTCTCACTCTGTGCTTATGTCTGTGTCAACACCAACATCATTGAAAATAGCTTCTGTGGTTCCATTCCTGTGGCAGGACTGGCTAAAGTGGGTATTTTGCTAGTGATATATTGGCACTTCCTATGATGTATGCACAGGCAGAATTCATCAGACACATGCACAGCTGTGCTCTGACTGCTAATGCCACTAAAAATTAAGTTTAAAGTGAAACGGTCATATTGGGAAATTTTTATCATCTCAGCAACTGTGGGCTGTTTTGAATACTTTTTGAAACAAATAATGAAACAGATACAAGGACCAGTGCGTGCCAGGACACTAATTTCAAAAACTCTGTGTAATCAATTCATGACTAGAAATCAATGTTAAATGGGGACAAATCTTCAGTCAACTCAACAACAAAAAATATGTATTTATATAAAGTTTCAAGACTTTCTTAATGACCTTTAAAGTGGTCCATGATAACCAAATGTATAAGAACAGGAACAGCTCAGTAGAGATCATTGTGAAATATTCCAAAGTTCTTGCTACAAACACCTCTGAAAAAGTGACAACACTGAGGTATTCACTGAGACAGGAAACTCATTACTTTGTTAGTCATCTCCCTTAAATACATGTGTACCAATCACATAGCCTCCACAAAAAAACCAACATTAAGTTTTTGTAAAACCAAGACAAGTTAATTGTCCCATCTCCCTTCAGTGTATGCCCAAGCTAAAGACAGTCTGTGCATAATCCTGTCTGATTATACAGTGCTGGAGCCATACAAGCTGTCAACTTGATCAGATCCGAGAAGAATTTACAGAGAACACTTTCAGCTAGTTCACTTAACATCATGTGACCACAAAATCAGGTGAAATGTATTATTCAAAGAAGGTGTAATGCTCAATAAAGTTTATGAATATGCAACGCTTAAAAGATATTTGTTTTCACTGGAAGAAAAAAAAACCCACAAAAAAGAGCCATTAGGGCATTACACATTCTGCCATGGATGGCATCATGGCCAGCTGAATATAGTCATCATTACAAACTTGCGTGATATTCCATGTGCCATGCAGTGTTCAGGTATGATAAACCTTCACTTTAAGACCACATTAAATATCACAAAGGCGTAAATTTCAAAGAGAGATACTCTTTGATGAGGAGCCAATAACATAATGATGGAAATGATTACAGAACCTGAGCTTGGAATACACTTATCCACCTACCACTCAGGTCCAGTGACTGGCTACAATGATGGATGCTTCTAATTCTGTACTATAAAACGCCATGTTACTTGTTAGCATTTGGGTATAAATTATGTGGAATGTCAATGGAGACATTTGGGTATGCATGCATGGAACGCAACTGTCAAGGAGCATGAAAGTCATCAGTTTAACATGAGACTGCAAAGGGCTTAGTGTGTAAAGATAATCAAGACTCAATCAACTTAACTAACTGCATAGGTCAAATAAGGGTGATACACAAGACATCAAATTACATTTTACTGACTGGCTACAAAATGAATTGATGAGCTGTTTTGTTACTCACACACAGCTGACATTAAAAACACTGTTGTTTTTGTTAACATTACATTGCTCTTTGTAACATTCCAAATAAGGCAGGGTATGAAACCACATAGCATATATATCCAAGCTGAAAAGCAAAACACAAATAAATAAAAATTAACTTCAAAGAACCAAACAAAATTAGAACAAAAAAATGACAACCATGACTCTCATTTCTCATACAATGTGCATGGCATATGGCAGTCTACTTACAATACTTGAACATACTGTAGTAGCAGTAGTAGTAGCAGGAGTAATTACAATAATTTTGATGAAAATTAAAAACAAAAAAACAACCACCATGACTCATTTCTCATACAGTGTTCATGGCATATATATGGCAGTCTACTTACAATACTTGAACATACTGTAGTAGCAGTAGGAGTAATTACAATAATTTTGATGACAATAGTGTGAATAAGCACCTCATCTCAGAATAAGACCAAAGCTTACTTCTTCAAAATGCCTATTCCAACATCGCAGTGCATGGTAATACAATATCACAAGGTGTATCAAGCCAGTTCAACAAAAAGGCACAGCATTTCTTTGGAAGAAGCATACTCTCTGCAGTCTTTGCGAAGTTTGACAACAGTGCTTCTATACGTTACAGATAAAATTGTTCAATTTTAAACAAAAATGGGGTGGGTGGGCAGTGAGATACCAAACCAAATTCTGCAGGACTAGAGTATGACCTGGTTTACATGCAGTGGTAATGACTGTAGAACTTTGAAAAAAGGAGAGCTTTTTAACACTAACTTCAACATTAAAGTTACATCCAGTCACATCCCCAACAAAGATATATATATATAAAATGTTTTTAAATAAACACACACACGTACAAATCCCAGCACAATCAGGAAATAGGAGCTGCAGAAATGTATCCAAGAAGATAAAAGAAAAGTACACACGAGGTGACAAAGTGAAAGATTACTGAGAATACTGATGCCAGGCTGGTGTGTGATTTCATGAACACTATTCAAATTTAACATTCAATCAACAGTGATTTTGTTTGTTTGCATTCCTCAGCTAAAAATTTGAGGCTTACCAATGTTGGGCAATGATACAGAGTGTGACACCCATTCCCCACATTTACACAAACTGAAACACATACAAAAGCAATGGTTTGCTATACCTGGACTTCAAGGATTTCAATCATGGAATTTGTTATGCCATGAAGCTTGCTGTAGTTAAAAGCTATCCTGACATGGAGCTCTTAACACCAATTCTGCCTTATACCCAATGTTAATTCCCAATGTTTTGGCTAGGTACAATCAGATTGCTCAGGGCCATTCATCAACAGTAATTTCTATACAGATACAAAATGGTGAATGAGAGCAATCCTGACATGGAACTCTTGAGATACATTTTGTGTTAGCCCCAATGTTTTGGCAAGATATTATCAGAATAAATTACTCAGGGCCATTCACCAACAGCCATTTCCATACAACAACAACAACAAAAATTGTGATTCAAATGCTTCTCAGAATCACTCCAAAACAGAGCCCCAATCCAAAAAACTCTCAAGTGAATGATGATGCCAATGACTCATTAACAAGATTCCACTCAGGCTGACCTTTGCCAATCAAGTTTTTTCATGAATTTCCCCCCCACCCCTCCCCCCCCCTTCAAATATTCCAGGCCTGAAACACAGAAGGAAAACAGAGGTCTTTTACTTCTACTTCGGGTGCATGGTAGTTGAATGTACCCAGAACCTGCGCTGAGACGGCAGCATTTCACATGGAACAAGCCATGCAACAACCAGAGAGTGCTACCAGCACACCATTTCTGTGGATATTAATAATACACACCAAGAAAGGATACAGTCACTCGTTCAGGATCACATGCGACATGTGCACAGTGTCTGCTCGAGAGCAGTGAACAGCGCTATATAAAAGCTATGAATAATGAATAATAATACTTCCAGGTTATCTGTGTGCACCAAAGCGGTAATCCTTCTCAGTGGCTGCAACTTAGGGGTTAAGCACAAGAACATGTAGCACCTAGCTGATTCAAATTGCAAACCTAATGCAATACTGGTCAGCTTCATTACACAACACTTATGATACCACTAGCAGTGGGTGGGTGTTGGAATACATACTTATTTTAATTACTTTTTGTTCCTCTTCTTCAAACCATTGTGTATGGAGACGAAAAACAACAATAACAATTATGCATTTTATTTCATTCATTCAGAATCATTTTAAGCTGTGGTTTCCATAGTAAGCAATCATTCTAGGGGAAAAAAGAACAAATACCCTCCCAAAAACGGGCCAGAAAAAGAAGAAAGAATTATAGATGCACAAGATGACTCACACTCAAATTCTGAAGGTATATCTGTCTTCATCTGAGAAAAAGATAAAATACTTAACAGCTGATGCTTATGAGCATGTGCATCAATATCACATTATGATCATACGAGTTCTAAACCTAATCTGAAGTACATGTCACGAAAAAGAAAACTCTCAGCTTCCATCTTCTTGCCGTCACTGTAACTCTGAACTTTCAAAAAGGCCACCAATCTGGTATGAAAGTGTAAAGCTCAATGTAGGTGACCCTCATACAGAAGATTGAAAGTCCTCACTTAAGCAGTCTTCAAGAGAGCACCAACACTAAAGTTTCTATAATCTGGATATATACGTAATCATCTTTAAATACATGCAAAATTCATGAAAATCAGTTGAGGTAAGATTTCTTCCATCATTCAAACCTGAAATTAGACCGAAAGAGAACTTACCGAGAAAACACAACAGTGTGATCAGGGTCATCAAAATCGGTACAAATGTGTGAAACTCACAAACTGGGACACTTTGAAAGACCTCACTCAAACAGTGTCCAAATGATAAACTATTTAAAAAGCCAACAGGATTTTGACAAATCACAAAAGTATCAGTTATTGACCATAAACAGATATAGACATCAAAGTAAAAAATACATGTGTGATCTAGCCCATGCACTCAACCACCATATAACAATGCGTGATCTAGCTATATACTGAAACTCATCTCAAGGCTGAACTTGACGAAATAAGGATTTACTGTCAAATACAACTCTCATTCTCAAATACTTCATGTCACTGTGACCTTGCAATTAGGTCATGACTACTAAAAGCGGTGTGGACAAGTAATGCTGATTAACTACAATCATGTAAAGTTTGACAATGATGATATCCCAGAAAATCACAATGCTAAGGTTTGTGACATGCCCATCCAAACGGACTAACAATTATCATTACATACTTACACTGTTTTATGAGTTTTAAAAAAAAAATGCATAAAAAAATCCACTGACAACAACAAAGCATGCTTATAAAAATTGTGAAAACAAACCTGCATGGTTTTATCATTACATACTTACACTGTTTTATGAGAGTTAAAAAAAATCCACTGACAACAACAAAGCATGCTTATAACAACTTGTAAAAACAAACCTACATCGCACCCCCCCCCCCCCCCCCCAACAGCAATCTTTCTTTCCATGAAAAAGAAGGAAAATCAGGCAGCAGCATCAACAACAAACAGTACCATTTCTCATATGATCACGCACTGTTAAAATCAAGTTGGATCTGTGGTCAACCAAACCTTCAACTAGCACTCTTTCTCTACATAAAAGTAGGAAAATCAAGCAGCAAATAGTACCGTTTCTGATAATTACAATCAGACAGACTGTGAAAATCAAAATGGGTGTGCAGTCTTTCAGCTGTGCCACCAAACCTACCACTCCACCTATGAGCAGAGCCGGAGCCTCCCATGACGGCCTCAGTTAGCGAAGATCTCTCCCATGGGGATCCAGACAGTTTTGGGCTGAGTAGAGTGGAAGAGGAACTCCTCCCCTCCACCCTGAAGGCCATCCCCAAAATCTCTGTCCTGTCCATTGCTGACCCAGGTCCTCTTCAGGTTTTCTGCCGCTGCATGCTCAACAAACTTGGACCCTTCTGCGGTGCCAAAGTACCAGACGGCATGCACATCGTGGTGTTCAGTCAGCACACGGGTCAGGTGGTCCCGGTTCCCTGTCAGAATGTTGACCACGCCTCCAGGAACATCAGATGTATCGAAAACCTGCAAAAAGCCAGCAGGGGTTGGGGGTGAAATTATGTAAACTGAAGTAAAAAAAATAAAAATAATAATCTCCTCCCCCCATCCAAGACTACAAACACCCACACACACACACATGCAAACACACACACACACACAGCTAAGTGCTCTATCAAGGCAGGCTATGCTGTATGAATGGTATAAATTATAAATGGGATGCCTAGGTAATCAATAATAAATCATGTCTGGACAACCAACACACACCAGAGGCAGAATTCTGCAGGTTAAAGGGTTTGTCAGATGGAATCCAGGGTAGCTTATGCTGCCTCTAAAATTAATGTCATCTACATAAACTGAATTACATAACAGTGGACAACCATGACAGAGGATGCTTCCTCCCACACATTTTTTGGTTTTCCATCAACAATCAGTATCAGTATCTCACTCATTTCTACCATTAGACCAAGGGGAGGGGGTGTATCCAGTCATTTGGGGTAAGAAAAATGTAGAAAGCAGAAAAAAAAGATGAAAGGGGAAATGACAAAGAAAAGGAGGAGATTAAAGTAAAAGTCCAAGGTTTTTAAGTATGCAAAATGACCATCAAAATGATTGACAAATGAGTCACTAGTTTCAGATTTAATGAAATAAAAAATAAAATAAAATGTTTAATTGGGTTTTATTTTGTGTAGGCTTCCCTGGAAGTGACGTTAGTCTGGGGAGTCAGTGCGGTTGCCATGTTAGATTCTTCAGTAAACTGTGTATGCGTGTGGTCAACAAAAAAGTTAATTATGCCAGCCTATTGTGTTGCCGTGAACTGTAACAATTCGCAGACAACCCCAGGCATAACAATACACGAGCTCCCATGCAATCGACCCGTCGTGAGGCGAAAGTGGATTAAGTTTATACAATTCAAACGAGCTGACTTTCTTGCTGCGCCACATCATGCCCAGTTGTGTAGCGAGCACTTCAGTGAGTGCGATTTCGCAAACCCCACGGAATACCGCATGTCGAAACTGACATGATGTTCCGGTACTCTTTCAAAATCCTGCCTGACAGGCTCAAACTGATACGGCTGTATCCTTGTGGGTCTTTTGGGCAAAGTTGTGGGTCTTTTGGGCAAAGTATCAGTTTCGTCTTTGGAGCTTGAGTTGGCCATTTTGCAGTGACTCCCCAGAGTGATGCAGTAGGCATATGGTCACGTGATCTGGGCGTCATGGCGACGCTTTTGGTACGACAGAAAATGCCTTTTTTTCATGCATTTATAACCCTCAGATCACAGTTTCACCTACATCATCATTCTCCGCAAGCTTCAATGGAAATCGCGTCAAAAATCACCCCTAACCTTGGACTTGTCCTTTAAGAGGAAAAACAAGGCAGACAAACTTACATGGTAGAGCTGTAAAGCTGCCAGAGGGTATTTCTCACTGGGAATGAGGATGACAGCATTGCCCCTGCACACAGCTGCAGCAAACAGTGACACAAAGGCCAGCAGTGGGTGCGAGTCTGGGCAGGCCACTCCAATGACACCCACTGCCTCATTTGTCTCAAACACCTTTCCATACAGTGGAACCTCCTGCAAACAAAATATATCAAAAATAAAGTAACAGCTAAATATACAAGTCTTATTATTGTACATGATGTTTTTGTCTGAAACTTGCAAATCTTGTGCTGAACTCACTTGCTTGCTAAACCTTTTACTATTTGTTTTGTTTGAATGTTTGTATTGCTTGCTAAACTTTTTACTATTTGTTTTGTTTGTATGTTTATATTAGTTTTTGCTTCTAGCATGGTGTCTTGTGAGACAGTGAGCATTCCTTGTTTCACTTGCTGATCAGCACCAGAAGTGATCTTGTTTAGCCAAAGCTTCCATTTGCTGCTGGACCCAGGTTACAGAGTATCTGCAGCAAGTCACACAAAATGGTCAGTTTGAGCTGGTACGTGGTACCGGTGACTTCATTTTTTACTGGAGGAGGGCAAAAAAGGAAGAAGACAGAATTTGTGACCCCAAATCATTCCTACCTGCACCGAGCCGCCATACTTGTCACAGTAGGCTGCCCAAAAGAACAGCCTTTCCAGGGCCAGCTCCACCTCTTCGTGACCTTGGCCTTTAGGCTGGCCAGTCATGGTCTCCAGGCATTCAGCAAGGCTGTCCTTTTGCAGCTCCATGTTTTCCGCTATGTAATACAAAATCTGGGCTCTATTGTGACCCACCCGTTTGCTCCACCTGAGAGGAGGAAAAAAAGAGTAGGGATGAACAAATGTTCTCACCATGTGTAGAATACTGCATCCAGAGTATCAGATGTGCAGATACAAAGAAATCTACTTATTAGGCACTATTCAGTAGCATGGCCATTGCTCTCCAGTGGAAATTAGGAAGAACCAGCAATGCCAGAAATGAAAGTCTGCAGGGATGATCACCTGAACTTGGGAGTAAAGCAATCAGCCACTGATAATCTACACTATCAAAAAATCCAATACTGCAAGGTCCAAGCTAAGCTGCGTATGTGCACTCCAACATATTCATCAATGGACATCAGAAATTCATGGCAGCACCATTTCCATGGCAGAAAAGGACTGCAGCTGAGTTCCCCTTTACAAAGCTACAACTGCAGTGTGCACAACACGTGAATTCTCATTTGTGAATAATGGAATTAATGCCTGAAACCCCCTGTACTCAAGCTCTCTGCAAAGCAGAATAAACAAAAGCCCAGGGCCCATTTTCATGATGAGCAAATAGTCCCCCTAATCATCTTTATCTTCTAAATGGTGATGACAATGAACAAAATGGCATGCATGCAGCACAAACAGGACAGCTAATTGTGTTTAAAGTTATATACTAATTTGTCTACATTTACGCAGCCTAAGTACCATATAAAATTGGCAGCTCTGATGCTGCTGTTACCAACGTAGGCTACTACTGAGGAGAGAACAACACCTGTATGGACCAACACCATCCCACATACCACTGAGGACCACAAATTACTCAAGAAAATTTAGATTTATGCATCAAGGCACATCATCATAAACACAGGCAGTGAAGAGGAGACAAAAAAATCTTGGATGGGAAGAGCTTATTAGGTCATTAACACTTGCTAAATTGCAGCAACCTTTTGTTCAACTTTGAACTTGAAACGGAAAAGGCACAGTCACGTGGTGCCAATCAGTTTCGAGTTTTTGACATCATGCACATTACAGTGTTGGTAAACCAAGGTCTTTCCCTGATCTAAAACTAAATTCAAGGCAATAGCTATTTCTGAGGCTAATGGTGACTCATGCATGTGGAGGGTGCTGCGCCTTGAACTTTATTTGTTCATCACACACATGGGCCCTGACAATCAGAACTTGTCACTGCTTACCCAGCTGCAGCTTTCACAGCAGCCTCAACTGCATTCCGCACATCTTTGCGACTGGCCTCTGACACATGTCCCATGACCTTTCCATCGGAGGCAAGCACAGGTCGTGAGTACTGACCATCAGGTCGCTTCTGCACCCCACCATAGTACAGTTTGTAGGTGCGGTCAATTCTGTGAAATAAGTCATACAAAACATAAACAAATAAGCAAATGAACCGATAATCTGGCACATTCTTCATTTTCAACTTTATAATCTTGCACATTACACTCAGTAACACTCAGTAAACAATGCAATCTGATGGTTTTGTCTTGTGTTCATTGTAAATCCTCTTTGTGCAAATGTGGTGATCTATCCAAATTAGCTTTGTTGTTTGGAAAGATTAATTTGGATGTGGGTTGTTGCTATATTCTGCACTTTTGCAGAAGGGGGCAGGGGTAGGTTCTTTAGGGGCAGGGGGCACAAATGAGAGGCAGGGAGAATACCTTGAAAACTTTCACATTCATGACCATTTAAAACTGGAAGTGTTATGGGTGAATTTCAGGTCCAAGGCCAAGGTGCAGGCAGCACATCTTTGTTCTTTCAGAAAGATGGCAGCATCAAAGGATGCTTTACTGCTGAAACTGAAGTACACACTGCTGAAAATCAATGATAAATCTGATAAAATGCAAAACTAAACTGACTGAGGACAGTCGCCAACAGCACCAACAACACTGTCCGAGGGTCTGGGGGCCACGTTGGAACCAAATGCCCCAAGGTTCAAGCCTGCAACCTTCGGCTCCACACGTGATGACCAGGAAGGTTGAACGTACTCCAACAGACCCTGTCAAAAGAAAGGAAGTCAAGAAAGAAAAACACCCATCCCCATCATCACCCTCACACACACACACACACACACACATTCCCCACATACTATCGCAGCACAGACAAGACCAGTGAAGTGCAATCCAAATCAGAAAACACACGCCATGACTATGAAGGAATACTGAATACTGTAACCTTAGTAAAGAGAATATTCTGTAGTGAACAGAATCCAGCTTTCACTATTTCAGATCATGTGATGATGTTGCTAACCTCGATCCATATTAAATGTACTCTCTGAGTTGCATCATCTCAACCTGTGGATCAGTTAGTAACTGGATGTTAAAATCTTGTTAACTGTGTCACCTTAGGCTGATGAAGCTGTCATGAGTACATACAGATTTGAAAATTCTTCTCACTTGTAAACTATTCAACTCAAATATCTACAAAATTTGTCCAAATACAAATATAGAACAAAACAAAATGCACATACACAAACCTAAAACTTTAACAAGTTAGTCCCTTTGACACTAACTTTGTTCAAAAAGCATATACTGGTCATCCTGGTGCTGTCCACCATGCTGTCTGATTTGTCAATACCATACCAATAAGGTACTGAGGATTACAATTCACAGATGAGATCAAAGAAATGAATGTGGGGGACATGGGCTTGGAGCAGAAGAAAAAAACAAATCATTCCAAGTGTAAGTGTTTTTGCTGTTGTTGTTTTTTGTTTCCCTTTGTTTTGTTTTTTTGTTTTGTTTTACAGAATACAGAATCTGCATGGTTTATTAGTAATACAGAAATTTTATTATCAACTGCACATACACAACTGGTATGCATAAATTATATATAGTAAAGTTTCCTTTAACATGAGTCTGTGGAGTATGCACACCCCAAAATCAGTCAACACAGCCAGTTCCACAACTGCACCAGTCTCCCACAAATTAAAAGATGTACAGTTCATTCAGCATGACAGACACTTGTTCAGTCATGCCTACACACTAGCAGCTTGCTCAGGCCAACAGTATCCAACAACACGTATCACTGGCTACAACGCTCACCCTTCTGCTCCCCACTCGGCCGCTGCCACTCTGCTTGGCACCACCAAACCCAGCGGCAGCATCCACACTGTTGTGGGAGTTCACCCACACCGTTCCTGCCTGCAGCTCTGCAGCCACCTCCAGCGCCAGGCTGACATTCTCCGTCCACACGCTGGCAGCCATGGCCAGAGTGCAGTGGTTGGCTAGCGCCACAGCCTCTTTGGCTGTGCGGAATGGTATCAGGCTTACCACAGGGCCCACAACCTGAAAGCATGCATGATCATCATCAGCTCAAGCCATCTTCATCATGTGAGACCCTGCCATAAAGAGGCTGCCATAAAGATATAAATGCATGAGCTGGTCTGCTGGATTGGTGACTGGATTGCTGCATTTATGTCAAAAATGAAAATGGGTTCTGACCATTTCTTGACACATTCCAGATACTGTAATATGAATAGAAACACCAACCACAAACAAACAAAAATCACTGCACCTTCCTGTTTTGATGTAATTGGGCTTTAAATTGATCACTGAAATAAATGATTAAGTGATCTGTTCCTACTCAAAATCTCTACCTCAACTCCCTACATTTTAAGTATTGCTATATTGATCACTGAAATGATCACAGTAACTTGTGCTTGTTCAAAATATCTAGCTCACCTCCCTACATTATAATTATTTTTATATCAATCCCTGAAATGATTGCAGTAACTTGTGCTTGTTCAGAATCTCTAGCCCACTTCCCTACATTTGAACTCTTTCTTATATGACCACACTGTGGCACAGAAACTTGTGCCTATTCAAAATCTCTAACCCACTTTCTTGCACTTATTTCTACATTGATCACTGAAATGACCACAGTAACTCGTGCCCATTCAAAATCTCTAACCTGCTTTCCTACACTTCAGTTATTTCTATATTGATCACTGAAATAACCACAGTAACTTGCACCTATCCAAAATCTCTAATCAACTTTCCTACACTTCAATTATTTCTGTACTGATCACACTGAAATAGCCACAGTAACTTGTGTCCATTCAAAATCTCTAGCCCACTTCCCTACACATTTACTACTCAAATTAAAAGCTCCAAACACATGAAAGGTTAAAAAGAATGCTATTTATTTATTATGACAAAACACAGCATGCTAATTTTCAGGGTAAGCCCCTTTTTCAGCAATAAAACAACACTTAAACAGTAAAACAGGAGATGTAGAATACTTAGCTGCTTCTGGTTGAGCTGTTTTACAGTGCTAGCAGTCATTCTTGTTTCAGATTTTTTTCAAACTCAAATTACAGAAGGGGATGGGGAATACCAGTGGTCATACTCACATTTTCATAGACAACGCGGGAGGCCGTCTGAGCACCAACGACCAAGGTGGGTGGATAAATAAAGCCACAAGTACAGTTGGCTGTGCTTGCCTGATATATCTGAAATATGCCATACAAATCAATATCAATTCAGGCCAGCAGAGAATAGAAGAAAATGAAGCTGCATAAACTGGAAAAGCAGAATTCCAGGCAGCAGGTAAAACATAAAAAGCTGCATTCCAACCTACTCTAGGCTTGTAAGCGGACAGAGGGAACCCTTGACAGCCCTGTTATTTCTACATCTGCAATATCCCACAGCATTGTGAGCTCTGACGAAACTTTCAGACCCCACTGCCACAGCTGATCTGGAGAAAACAGAAGAGTGAACACACCTAGATAAATAAGGGGCATACAATCTCAAAGGTGACAACATTCAAGAACAGGAGAGTGTGCTCAAGAAAGCTAAATGTTGCGCATGACCGAGCATTAGTCACTGAAATGGATGGGTGATGGTGACTGTTATGTGCTAGGTTTTGCACCTGCCTGAATATTCCTATAAATTAATATAGTATAAACCTAGGTCATCCATGTGTATATGCATGCCAAAAGATCACATACGCACACGGAAGATAATGCAGTCTATTTCAAAGCCTGGTGAACAATGGAAACACTAAAATTAGCTAGCATGCACTGGAAGCGTCAATCTTCAGTGTGTTGAAGCTGGACACTATAGAAGAAAAAGCCTGAACTGCTACCCTTGTCACATACACCCAGGATTCTGTTTGTTCTCAAAAGATACCACAAAAGGTTTTCACGTGTGCTGCATGCAGGTCTACCTGAGCCCCTTCCTGCCTGGCCTCCTCTACCACCTGCTTGATGGCTTCCACCTGCCCGTCCATGGTCAGAGACGCCACATCATGATTTTTGTCCATGCTGCTGCCGACACGAACCTTCTCCAGGCGCCGGCAAAGCTTTCGTGTCAGTTTCTCTGCCACAGATTCTTGCACCAGCAGCCTGCAAGCTGAGGTATTCAGCTGCAACAGCAAAGAAAACATACATTTCCAAAAACAATGCAGTAACCTTACCTTGTAGCAGACAACTAACAAGTAGCATTTGGCTCAGTTTACCAGTCAACTGGTACAATGTGCAACTAATCTGCAACAAGCACTAACAACATCTAAAATATTATGTGCAGCACTAGTCACTCAGTCCACCCACCTGTCCCTGATACCCCCAGCTGGCATCCACCACACCCTCCACCACACTGTCAAGGTCAGCATTAGCAAAGACCACCATGGCACTCCTGCCACTCAATTCCAGTGACAGGCTCTTCCCGCTGCCAGCCATCAACCGTCGCAACATCTGCCCTTCCTGAAACAACCATCATGGGACATGGTAAAATACTGGTGTTTGTCTAAGGGTTCACTCACTCACACACACACATGCACACACACACAGAGTGACACACAGTGAATCACATGCACACACATACACACTCGCAAACAGTGAAACACACACACACACACGCACACAGTGAAACATACACACATTATTTAAAAATCATCAAATAATGCAGTGATAAAAACTCTACAACATTATCTTGAAGGTTGCCAATAAGCAAAAACCACCCTTAAAAGACCTGGGGATGGTGGAGGGGGGGGGAGGGCAGAAGCAATGTTGCATGACGCATTTTGAAGGTTAACCACTGAAAAAAGAAAGAAAAAAGAAAAAGACTTCACTGATTCAAATTCAAGTAACTTAACAGCGAATATTAAAAGAGAAGAAGAACATAAAACGTGAAGGGAAGCAACTGTTGCCACTGTAGCCAACCTCAAACTCCAAAACCAATGACCAAAAAATCCCAAACAACGCAATCTTTTGCATTCAGTGACTTTTATCTTTTGTTTCTTTTTTTTTTATGGCAAGAATATTTATGTTCTGAATACCACCCCCCCCCCCCCCCCCAAAAAAAAAGTAAAAAAAGAACACAACTATTCTGGACCATGGCATCCATTTGTCTGTATCAAACATGCATCCTGCAACTAAGCCATGAACTGCACAGACATTTTACTCAAATCAAAATAATACTGTTGAAAAACAGACCAGCATTTTTGTCATGCTAACACCTATCCTTACTCTGGTTGTTCCAGCATAGGCAACCTTGTCCACTTCTTCCCTCAACACCAGCTTCCGCATGCCCCCACACTCACGCCCATCCGTCAACACGTTGACCACGCCTGCGGGAAGCCCTGCCTCCCGACACACCTCCGCAAACAGCAGTGCTGAAAGAGGTGTGGCTGAGGAAGGGCACACAACAACTGTGTTGGCTGTGGCCAGGGCCACAGCCAACCTCTGCACCAAAGACAGCAGTGGGCGTGAGAAAGAGGGCAACACAGCAACCACTCCTGCAAGCAAAAATAAAGTACCATTTCATTCACCAACCACATCTCCTTTTTGAGCTCAGAAGAAAGCAAAATACTATTCTGAAAGGACTTGCAATAAAAAGACCAAGACCTCAATGGTACAAATTCTAGCCAATGTTCTTCAGGCATGCCAGACATGTGACTGCTAATGATGGGAGTTCAATGGCTGGCTGGTTGGCTAATGCACTGGACTGCAAATCCAGTAGCCAAAGGTTTGATTCCTGGACAGGCTGTAACTAGATTAGAATGAAACTCTGCTCCAAAGTGACTCAGATGCCCCAACAGCACACGTTTCTTATATTCCCTATCAGTTTTGAAAGGTGTCTGTGGAGAAGCTACACTTTTTATGTTCCCAGCTGCTCTGTCTCTAAGAGGGTCCCATTGCAGCACGCTTTTATTGCTTCAGCCAGGTCGCCTGTTAACAGCAGGTTGCACTGCATGAGCCTGAAGCCATTCTGAAGTGGTCCTCTCAGTGTCACTGATGAGGACACTCATCACCTCATGGTGGTTTTCCCTCTTTGAGTTTGAGATCATAAATCCAATCATCACCAGACATAAGACTATTGGTACTGGTACTAGGTAGGATCTTTGGAGATTGTATTGAGGATCTTTGATGCGTTCATTATTTCTGTAATGTGTTGTAGACATGTACCATCCATGACAGAATGCAGAACTTGACCAAAATGGCATGGTGCAATGTGAAGAAAGAAAACAAAGCACAAAAAGAACTCAGAGTTTCTTGCATCCTGGGGGAAGGGTTGAGGATCGAGTGTCTGAAAGGGGCAAAGGGGTATCATACACACCATATGGCTTATATCCTTGCAGTTCTGATTCAAACAGTTGTGCCCAGCCTGCGTAGTGATACAACAGACGCACGACTTGAGGAACTTCAATGTCCCGCGATTCACGCAGCATTCTCCCTGTGTCAAGTGTTTCCACAACACTGAACAGCTGCTGGTGTTTCTGGACATGACGTGCAATGCTGTTGGCAAAAAGAAACAACCCTGCTCAATCAGTCAGTACACGCTACCTCAGTTTACCTGCTCTTTTCCTGCAAGTAACAATAATGCACTGAGAGTAAACAACAAGAATACTTGCAACAGCAACAGTACCACCTGTAAGTGTAACAATACTTATTTCTAGCACAGTATCGTTATGCTCAGGAATTAAGACATTAAATTAATTTCAGGTAAAACACAACCAGATGAGCCATGACAACTGTAGCCATTGCAAAAAGCAGCATTTTGTTTTTTTTCTTTCTTCTTTTTTTCTTTTTCTAAGGCAGTCCTAAGCAAGAGCAAAGAGAAAGCTGATGTCATGCAGACTCTGACAACTAACAGCGCTAGAGCTGATTCTAATATTGTTAGAGTGCAACAAAGAGCCGGTCAACAACAAGAGACATATATAACAAAAAGTGATTCAGACCTAAATTAAAAATGTCAACAACAACAAAAAATTTAAAGCCAGACATACTTCCTGACAGTATGTGAAGTAAGTAACGCCATATTCTGACCCATTCAAGGTTTATGACAGAGACTGAAAGAGCCATTGACAACCAGGTCAGGCTCTTCAACAGAAGCAACCTTTATTTCTAAATCAGCAGCACAGTACCCTACTGCAGGTGCTGTGTCAGAATTGGCATCATCACTGAGATCAATTACATTGTACTTTCTAGAATAAAAAAAACAAAAGGAAAAAAATGAAAGGAAAAAACTACAACAAAAAAGCAGTTGCCAGTTGGTGATATTACTGATAACACTTTTTATTTTCAAATCACCTGTACAAGTGGCGTGCCCTAGCATTGTTGGACAACTTGCTCCACATTTCAAATGCTGCTTTTGCTGCTTTAGCTGCTGTCTCCACATCAGCCTCAGATGCATCAATTACTGATGCTAGCACCTCACCTGGCAAGCAGTGAAAAAACATGAAGCAGACAAACATTACAACAAATGCAATTATGAAAAATATTGATTTTGACGATTAGATTGGGGTGTTGCAAGATTTGTTAAGATCTCTTAGTCCTAGAGCCTTAAAGAATATGATGCATACTGAACCACAAGCTAAGAAAGCACTTGCCACTTAGTCAAAAGATTCAGTTAACATTCACAATCACAGTAACCTGTTCTTTACCCATGACACATCACATGGCAGGACTGGTACATTGCTTCTTATCAGCTAAAAATAAAAGGATGCCTTACAATCTCTCATCTGAGTTTAGACTGTTAAAGCAATCTATTTTAAGGAAATGTTTTGAAAATAACAATTTCTCATTTTCTGGTGAAGTTTACACTCACTTTGGTTCTAATTTCTGTTCTTTTCAGGAATGACACTGTACCAGCAAGCTGGTCAATTCTTTCATACTGTAATCATAGTCATGACAATAATTTTAAACCAGTTTCTTCCACTAACTCTGAGCTGGTTGATGACAGGTTGCCTATTCAAGTAGGTAAACAAATTAAACCTGCCTGTACCAGTGAAAGTCCTAGATTTAACCTGGTACTGGTAAAAATGTTGATTGCCATGGAGGGTCCCACTCCCAAGCTTGATGATACTGAATGTAGTGCTGTTATCTGTTGGGCTTGCACACAATTCTGCAGGAGGTGCAAGAGGTGGAATTTTAACTAGATAAGTGCAGTTTTTGTTGTTGTTGTCATGCTTACTTTACTTTGTACATTTTTTTTTCAATTTTTTTTTTTTAAGACACTGTGTTTGATGTATGCAAGTTCTAAAAAAATGTTTGCAGCTCCTGTACTAGTCAGCTCCTTTTTGTTTGACCTTTGCCTGCTAAATGGACAAGAATGCTTCATGATTAGATAATAAATGTAATATATCATATAAAAATACTATATATATATATCATACCTGTGGATGGATTGTGTGACTGGCACTGGTTTCCACCTTCTGGTTTGTACCACTTATTATCAATAAAATGGCCAAACTTCCGCCCATGATCATCCAACCATGCCTGAAAGTAAAATGGTGGATAATGAAAATATCTTGCACCTCTACCTCAGGGATGGGGGGAACAAACTAAAAAGGAAAAATGGAGCTCCCATTAACACACAAAGCTGCATCCCTTATACATTAGAACTGAAAAGGATGCATGAATCTTACTTCTAGAGGGTACCACAGGATGCACTAAAAAAATTGCCAGGTTACACATGTTTTTTGGCCTCAGTCCAGACCTCCTGTTCCTGACTGACTAAAAATGTGGTCATATGATTATGAACTAGCCCTACATCTTCTGTCTCAAAACTAACAGCTACCTGACACTGACTAGTGACTAGTGACTTTGTTACTAACAAATGACATAAACACATTCTCCCAAACTTCATGAGATAAAGAGGACTACACAGGGTATTTCAACGTCAGTGGTCAGACACAACTACACCAGCACATACCTAACACCAAGATAACAACCAAGGCATGGCACGTAAGTAAACACTGTGCTTAACGTCCACAGAAACCTCACGGTTTATGAGCGGCAGGGAGAAGGGGGGAAGTAGGTATGGAGGTGGGGCAAGAGGTAGATTATATAATATATATACCTATTGCTACACTGCCACCACAAGAATGATTCCTGCATTAAGGTGGGCAGCAATGAGAGCCATTTTAATGTTTCATTAATTGTGAGGGACAAAGTCACAAGGCACTGTCCACAGACAGTGTCCACAGACCACAACTTTGAAGAGAAGTGGATTCAGACCAAGGTCTTTCTGCTTACCAGCCTAATGCCTTACCACTAGGCCAAACCGGCTTACAATGGCATAGCAGTACTTTATAAAATTATGTACCCTACATTGTAAAATGTTTTGGTCTTTTGCTTCTGAAAGGTTACTTTATTAAAAAATATAAAACTATTAAAAGTTTAATCATGAATTGTTGTGAATTTTCAGCTGTCAAGAGTGATTAACAGTTTCTATGATAGTAAATTTTGTTCAAAATCAACGTGGTACAATAGTAATCAGGGGAGGTAACTTAGATTTTGAGTGATGTTAAGACAATATTGAATACACCTTTAATTACTATATCAGCCTTAGCCATTTGTATTACCCTGTTCTCCATTTGCAATTTGCAGGGTTGCTCCCTTCATTCTGTGTTTGGTTTTTGATCTGTTCCATAGATTCCGTGTTACTCTAACTTGTTTCAGACAAATATTTTGTCCTGGTCTTGTGTTTGAAAGTACATGTTTTGCTTTTTTATTAGAATCTAGATCTATGCTGCTTAAAAGTCGTTTTGATACTGGCAGAGGGCTCTGGCTGCTACTAAAACATGCCTATAGAGTTGGCAGGGCTACCAACCACCAGAGTAATTAATACTAACATGGTGAACTACAAGTAACACGAATAGGCCTTTCAATTTTTTTTATTGAATAAAACTATTTCTCATTAAGTATAATGAGCCTGCATACTTGAAAGTGTACAACTACAAGTGACATTGTCTGACAGAACTGAACCCAGAAATGAGTTGTAGAAGGAATAAAGGGCATCATATATTATATATGCAAAGTAGAATACTTCTGTACAGCTACTGTTTCATACTACTATTACTAGACTTGACCCTTCAAAACTGCCCAGGGACCCTCTAAGGGTGGAACCTCTTTAAAGTACTCGCTAATGGGAGCCCTGAAAGATATGAAGGTCATGGTTTATACTGGTATTAGTATTCCAGTTATTACTAATATTAGCACAACTTTTTTTCTCTTTCTTTTTTAATAATAAAAAAATGCTTGAAATGTTTAAGAAAAACAAAGACTGTTGAGTTTACTTGCTATTTCAGTATAATTTGCTTTTAATTTGATTAAATGCAAGTTGCATTAAAACTTAAGTAGATTTTACTAACAGTAACACTAAGGCAACAACAAAACAATATAATAATAATAATATTATTAAAAATTCAAACTCTCTTGTGAATCAAGTTAAACTTCAATTTTTTTATTGCAGTTACTGAGCCAAGTTTCAGGATTATATATAATTCAGTGCAGGCTATTATCACACAGACTGTCAAAGACCTGAATAACCCAACCCCCCCAAAATGTAAGCATAAATACTTGTGCCATCAAGCTGGGAATCTGTCAGTTACATTAAAAGTACTATCACAGTCTTCCTCATACAAAGTGAAAGCAATTCTTTAATTTTAATATTTAAACACTTGTTCAGTGCCTCATCTCAAGTTGAGTCCTAAAAGTGCCTCATAATGGTATCTATATAGCACTATTCTCTGCTTCTGACTAGCAGACCTACTGCACTCCAGTTGTACACAACTCTGAATGAGTGACTGTAGCTTTACAGTATTAACAGTGCGTTTTTTAAATATATATATCACCAAAGTGGTTACGTTTTTATTACATGGCTGGTGCCACATGAAACAGCTGATGTCTCAATGCATGTTCTATGTAGACCAAGCAACCATGTTTACAGCGTCACGTTATTTGAAGCTACAGATGTAGGGTGCATGTGTGTTTGGCTGTAACTTGCCACCTACACTTTTGGTAGAATGTCTGTTGTCTAGGTTCTTTTACATGCTAAAACTGCAGTAACAGTACTAACACGTACTGGGTGGAATGGGTACCGAAATGAAGGCTGGATTTGCCCTGTTTGAGTTACGTAGCCTGTAAAAGTGTAATACTAATAGTGTAAAAGATAAGGCACCACAGTGAACTATGCCAGCCGCTTGGATAGGCAGTTTGCATCCGTGTACTGCAGCTGCTAAACTTGATACTTGCGTCAGTATATCATATGGCTGTAGTATAATGCTGTCACTCAGCGTGCTGAAAAGGCAAAATTGCGGGTCTGAACAACTTGCGCATAATGGGGTTAACAGCCCCTTCCGCGTGCCTCAGTAAATTACGCACTGAAAGTGTAAATCACTTAAAGTTACGTTTTCAACACTCGCTGAGACTAGAATGAGACAGGCGGAGACCTAGAAATAAAACTGAATTTGGAGACGACGTCTAGTTTATCAGCCGCGTGTGACAAGAAGTGACTCCATGCACAGTGCAAAGAAACAAACAAAACCTGCTGGAAATGTAAACAAATAATGTGAAAGAAACCTTTGCAACGTTGTCTGCATCAACAGCCGGCCCATAGTCCAAGTTTTCGAAGATGGTTCTGACCGAAGCCTCACCAGAGGCACGTACACTTTGGGCTGCCATTTCAGCACAGTCGGGTAGCAGGTCATGAACGTAAGGTCAACTACCTCGACGATACTCGTTTGAAACAGAGCAGGTCATTGGCTAACGTTGATGTCAAGCTAGAGCATCAAGATGGCTGACCAAAGAAGCGAGAGGCGTTTGTGAGCCGTCATTCAGTTAAAATTGTTGCTGTTGTTGCGATAGAATCAAAAGTCTACAGTTTGAAATCAAAATGGATCCTAGTTTACTAGCTGCAGAGACTGCCGATACCGATGCTCTTTTGGGGAAATTATTACTGGAATCAGTAAGTTTAAACTTTCAGAGAACTTTACCGTGTTACTTTTCGGTTTAGAATCATCATCGATTGA
The DNA here is from genome assembly GCA_963584105.1 of Alviniconcha strummeri. Classification (NCBI taxonomy): domain Eukaryota; kingdom Metazoa; phylum Mollusca; class Gastropoda; family Provannidae; genus Alviniconcha; species Alviniconcha strummeri. The sequence continues at coordinate 23,584,770 of OY757544.1, forward strand.
GAACAATCCAGGGAATATTTAGCCCCGAAATCGTGGTTCAAACCTCGAAATGGATTTTATTCTGGTACCTTTATTGATAGCCTTTTCCGACGCCAGCTAGGCTTTGGGTGAGGACTTGGGCTAGGAATAAATTTCAAGATTGAAGTTGAACGTGCCAGGGCAAGTGCACACTAGTCGACTTATCCCCGAAACCCGCTCTGATATAATAGTAATACAAGCGCCATTAACAAAAACAAAACAGTCTTTAAAAAGTGAAATCAACGGTAAAATCCAAGGAGACGGTAGGAAATTCCTGGACCGTTTTAACAGTTATTTTTGGTCACAAATATTATTACAATCATTAAATTAGGTCCGTATCTACCGATTACAGCCAAAATCCGCAAGAGAAGGTGATTTACAAAATAATAAAAAATTGTCTTTGATTGTTTTGAGTTGGCATCACGGATTGCAAATGGCGAACGAAACCGACGAAGTGCTGCTAGGTGAGCGGCCTCGTTAAACAAGCTACAGCAGTTAAAAACCATGGAGAATGAACGGGGGAAAAATGCAGTCTGAGAACGTTCAGTTGTGAATACGATTATCTTGCCAAAATCGGCATAAGGAAGCATTCACGTTGTTACTGGGAAACTAGGTCAAACGTCAAAGGGCAAAATGAGCCGACTCGAACTGACTGACAAAGACAAAAATATATGAAACAACTCACCTTTTGTTGCGGATTTTGGCTGTAATCAGCAGCTATGGATCTCATTTAATGATTTTGATGATATATGTGACCAAAAATAACTTTTTAAATGGTCCAGGAATTTCCGACCGTCTCCTTGGATTTGACCAAATCAACTATTAACATATTTCTTTAAAATTCATGACTTGATGATTACGGATACACTTACACTAGTTACACTACTTACACTTTTAGTTTTACAGCAAATGGAATTTGGAGCAAGAAAATTTATTTCAAAACACATTTTGAGTTTGTCTTTGTTTTTTAACTAAAATCACCCATGATCTTGAGAAGGGACTGTAGGCAGACCTGATCATGGGTTTTTCAAAAGTCTTTGATAAAGTCAACCGTATTAATATTAATCTTCCGAATCTGACACAGAAATAAAACCACTACAGAAGCTGGTATAATAAACACAGTTATAAATGCTAGCAGAAAGCCCTCCAGCCCACTGCACAGCTATATTTGTGTGCATGATTTGAAGTTATGTAACTTATGACAGCCCTGCCAAAATGCGACCACAGTGCACAAAATGCTGTCAGTTACAACTGTGAAAGGGTACAGCTGCCTATGTTTAACTGTGAGTGTGACTGACACCAAATGAATCTCCAGTCACATGCTGAAAAGTATTTCTTGCATAAAGGAAAACCACAAAGAAATCATTATTTGCATTGATAATTATTATTATAATAATACTGATCTTTATTTTTAAAAACACACCCTTTAGCCTCATAATTTTCTGCAAAACAAAACAATGAAGGACCCCCCTGAGGGGGTGGGGGTGGGGGGAACAAACAAAATAAAACAAAAAGGCTTAAAAAGTGTTAGTTTCCACACCAGTATACTATAAAAATGGAGAAAAAAAGAAGGGAAAAAAAGAGAGAAAAAAGGCTCTGATGAAGTACAATGAAACAGATGCAAGTACAGCTCTGGCCTCTGTGACCACCAAGAGCAGACAGACTCTCCTTTGCTGATGCAAGGTACTGCATATCATTATTAAAGTCCTCAGTCACCTCAAGGAGCTCACAGCATGGAAACCAAAAATGCTGAAATAATCTTAGATCATCATACACATCCAGTGGTTTTATGCAATCATGAAATTTATGATCTCTTCAAATCGGATCGTGCACATGTACTGAACCAGTCTTTTGGCAGCCATCATGAATCTTGTCTCAAACAGCTCGAGTTTGTAACCAGCAGCAAGCTAACACCAGCATAGAGCAGCTTACAAGTGGGGGGAGGTGTTATAAACTATGACTGTGATTAGTATGTCGGTAGCCACGATATAGTATAACCGCTTCATTGGCTGCAAAAATATCACTTTGCGCTGTTTATAAGTTCTATTGCTTGGAACAGCGTAAATGGTGTTGTAACCGCTCTATTGGCTCCGGATGTTTTCGTCCACTATTCCATTTCCAGGAAGTGCTTTGCTTCCCATGAAGTGTCATACATTATACAACTTTTACAAGTGACAATCTTCAAAATGTTGAAGTTGGATACTAGAAGTAGAACTGTACAAGAAAAACAACAACTTTAAACTGTTGTGTAAAATCACATTTCTTTCTCAGTGGTTTATTCTGTTAACAGCTATCTGGCCACACCATGTAAAAATTGGGTACACGGAAAGCTCGATTTAAATAACTGAATCAAATTGAGCCCAGAACTGCAGAAGGCTTTATTCCGATTAAAATTTCAAAACAAAAACAACAACTCACAGTTGGTGACTTGCAGCAGAATATTTTTAACCTACATCATTCAAGCATTTTCTTGTTATGTTTTATTTTTATAGTTAATGACAGTTGACATGTAATTATACCGATAAGTTGATGCACTCTGTGACACTAAGACTGTAAGCTCACATTATGGTACTTTTTTGTCTTTAAGGGAATGGATCCATCTCAGCTGGGGATGGGAATGGGGGAGACTGGACAAGAGCAGAGAACTACAGGTGGAATCCCATACACCAGAATTACACCCAGCCCAGGTATGCTTATTTTAGTCGTTATTTTATGATTGAATAATTAATGAACATTTGTTTGCTGTTGCTGCTTCATTTTTCTTTTCAACATTGGTGAACTTGAAATATTAATCATTCTACATTTATTACATTTGAAGGAAAAACAAACCAGCCACCCAACCAACCAAACCAAAACAAGCACAGAAGTAACAAAGAAAAATTGACGTATAAATGTAAACAACTGTCACAGTGTTTTGTTTTACCTTTACAGGATTCTGTGTCAAGCTGAAAAGCCCAAGTGCGGAGAAAATCTTCATCAATGTTTGTCACTCAGACATGGTACGTGCATTATGCATAAAAATTGATAACTGGGGTGTTCCTCTGGGCAGGTGGCAGTGTTGGAAATCCAGTCTAAAATCAAAATCTCATAAAGTGATGCAGAACCTTTTTTCTTTCTGTTTTTCTTTTTTTAAATTGAATTTTTAAGATCAGACAAAAACTGACTTGGGACATAGTTTTCAATAAATTGTATAGTGCGTGGACTAAGTAAAGTAATAAAACTAATTAAATGGCCAGATGGGTAATGTTTGAGGCAAACGTGACACCTCATCTTCATTGGTAGTATGGTACAGTACTAAATTTTCAGTAAAGCTGACCAGCAAGTTTACCAACAAGCTAAAGGTGCTTAGTTGAGCTATTTATAACAATATAAGTCATAGCACACAAGTTTCCTGATGTTGAAGAGCATGCGTTGGTTGCAGATGAAAAAGAACACTTAAGACAGGGTGTGACACAGTTGACAGTATCCAAATGGGAGTCCTTGTGTGTCTTTAGTAAAAGGCTTGTAGACTTTTTATATTCTCATACAAACTTTCACTCAGAAATTGTGCTGATTTCTACTGTGAGCCCATCTGCAGTCAAAAGATCAAGTGTGAAAATTCCTGTTTTCAGCATTGCTTATAAATTGTCATACTGCTTTCTTAGTCAGTGCAGGACAGAATACAACAATTGATTTGAAAATGAAATTATTTTAGCTGCTTTTATTTATTTCCATGGAAGTTTTAAAACTGTATGAGATTAACCAGCACTGAAGAACAACCCACTTATGATTTTTTTTTAAATTTATGAAAGTTACATGTATACATGTATGTATCAGATAATCCTGTGTGTATTTACATTATTATGTTTATATGGTCTTTATACAGCAGTAAGTATAACTAGGCTTGGCAATGACATGATGTACGTGTGGGTGTGGATTTTTGTGTGCCAAAGTATGTATAATTTGAATGGTCCAGGTGATAAGTAAGATATTCTCAAAGTAGTTCAGTTACGACACTCTTCAGGTTCCAGAAACAAAGGACTTGACAGATGATGAACTGCTTAAGGTTCTGGATTCCGATGATGTTACACAGTTTCGCATCCCTATGTGCATTGGGGAGCCACATGCTGAGGTTGACAAAAGTAAGTATTGACAAAACCACATGAAGTAAATGTGAGTGAGTTTGTAGTACTCGCACAGAACCTATAGACTGTATATTCAGACACACAAAAGTTTAAAAAGAACATTGATTTTTTAAGAGGACAACACAAAACATGCACAAATTATCACAGTAAATCCCTTTTTCAAGCAATATACAGACAAATAAAGAATGATAATTAAAAATTGTGTACTAATCTGGTTTTAGTTATTTGTGCTAGTGTGTTTGGTAATGTGGTATGTGTTGAAGAATGCTGGCATGAGGCTGATGTGCATGTGAAAACAGCATGAGGTAATGACTATATTATGATGTCAAAATAAGATGTTGCAGTAGAGAGCAAGAGAGAGAGGGGAAAAGCTGAGCTTCGGAAAACGAGTGGATATATTTCTCTCTCTCTCTCTCTCTCTCTCTCTCTCTCTCTCTCTCTCTCTCTCTCTCTCTCTCTCTCTCTGTATATATATATGTTAATTGTTATGGAAAATTAAAAAATTAAAGTCCAGTCTGACCTTGGGAAAGGAATGAAAAACATCCAGTTCCAAACATCCCCGGGAATGAATGGAAAAAAACTGGAGCACCTGGGGGGAAACCCATTAGACACAAATAGAACCCTAGTAATAATGACTGAAAGTAAAAACAGACCTTTATAAGGGTTCAACTGCCATCAAAGCTCAGAAAAAGGAAAAACAAAGACAGAGAGTTGTCAAAAAACCCAATTAGCTAACTTAATTGTTCAGGTATAAAGGCTAAGACCATACCACAGGTCACCACTGTGTCTGCAGGTTGTTGAGATGGGTGTAGGTTATAATGTGTAAACATTTTTTTAAAATATGAAGAAAGGAACACTATACATGTCAGCCTGTGCTTTCTATCATTTCATAGTTGATGTTGGCACTACATAAAATTATAGGCATGATGTTGGTGCTACAGAATTGTCTGAAGATGGCATCTTCTATACTAACTTACTAAGTGGGCATCATTTTTGCAAATCAGTCCCGCTGTGGCATTAACCATCTAAGATTGATGCAATCACACATGTGCAGAATGAGTCATTTAGAAGACTGTGTAAAATCACCAGAAATTGGCCAACAGCAACAGTGTTTACATGGGCAGATTTTTCACCAGCATGATGCTGACAAAAATTGGTGGAAAGTTGCTGAAAAATATGTGCAAAATAGGCCATGTGAACAGGACTCTGTCTCTCTCTCTCTCTCTCTCTCTCTCTCTCTCTCTCTCTCTCTCTCTCTCTCTCTCTCTCTCTCTCTCTCACTCACTCACACACACACACACACACACACACACACACACACACACACACACACACACACACACACACACACACAGAGGTGGGGGAGTGGAGGTTAAAAAAAAATGCATCTCTCTCTTGCAGGTGGGAGTGGTTGCACAGCATATGATGTGATTGTTCACACCAACTTTATCAGGAAACTTCAGTCTAGTGAACTGTTCCAGACCTTCTTCCTCTCCATAGTTTGTGAAGGCATTGAAGAGAAGTACAAAACAGAACTCAAACGAGGTAAGGCAGATAAAAGACACAAATCTCCTTAAAATGTGTTCTGTCAAACATGTATAACTAGAAGAGATCAGAATAAAAAGGTTTAAAATCCTCTGTTGATTTTATATTAAATTTAGAAAACTAGTTGGTGAGCTAGGATTAGCAAGATCAGATGTGTATGTATTACAGTAGGTAGGTCCAGCCAAATTTTGAAAAGCAAGCAATGCAATCCATTAATATGCGATATTAAAGAGGGTCACAAGGCAAGTACACAAACCAAATTTCATTAATTTATCTATATTTTTTATTTTTTTAGATATCACCCTTCAAATAATCATCATATTAGGCATTTTATGTGCATTTTACAAAATGCCATTTTTGTATGGCTCTAGCATAAAAAGTATTGGTCACACATCCACACAACTTGTTTTACACAGTGTCTGCACAACATAGACTAAACACAATTTTTTCAGTAGTCATCCTTACTCAAATTTTGGAGATGCAGAGTGCCAAAAATCAAAAAATCACAAATTTTGACATTGTCCGATCGAAAATCTTTGATGGTACCACGACAAGATCAAACGTAACATGGGAATGGAAAGAGGTACAACCATAATTCTGGTATCAACTGATTCAGCATTAACTAGGCGATACAAATTCACAAGTCTAAAGAAGTGCAAGCTAAATTGTACCTACAAAGGCAAGTTTCCATGAGAAAAAAGGGTGCAAATATACCGCGAATCTTTGATGGTAATAGCATTAAAGCAAATCAAACTCTGGAATAGAAAGAGATACAGCCATGGTTCTGGTATCTGCAGATTCAGCATTAATCAGAGAAGGGAAATGCACAGCATATGGAAATTTAGGCAAAATTTAGATATATGTAGACTTGTTTGAAAGAGGAAAAGAAGTTAAAAACTGCAGTCCAAATGTGGCCTCGTGGTAGATGTTGAGGCTTGCCTCACTTTCTAGGACCAATTCTCTCCTCAAGATGATGAAACTGATCATCCTCTGAAATCATTAACAAAGAAATATATAAACAGGTAAAAAAGATTTATTTCAACATAAACAGCACACTCAAATTCTGAAGTTTAGTTGTAAATAACACTTACTTGACTTTGTGTGAATCATGCTGTGATAACTTGAGAAATAAATAAATCAGAAAGGTACAAACAGAAGGAAGCAGACAAGAACTAATTTTCAGGTATCTCACTATTACTACTAGTAGTAGTGTTGAAAGTACTACCAGTCTCAGCTATTGAAACAATCCCAGAAGCAAAAACCTGACTGGAGTCACTCTTGCCGTTATTTGACAAAACTTAAAAACAAAAAACTTCCCTACTTTAGTTTAGATAAAAGACCTGGATTATTAAGGAAAAATAAACTAACAAAAATTGGAGTCCCACATCAATGACATTAAAAATTTACATGCTCAAAACTGTATTTAACATTGCTCTGTGAGTATTTTATTTTTCCCACCTCCACATTTGATGTGTTATGACTAATAATATAGGTTCAATTTTTTATGTTGTTTGTTATAGATGTTTTTATCATTAGGATGAATATATTGCATTGTTAATGATTATTGTGAATGTTGTTGCTGTTTATGCAGAGTGGGTGATATTGAAGAACAGAAGATTCCTTGGAAAGCTCCAGGAACAAACTGTCCGCACCAAATCTAAACCACTTATTATGGACATGGAAGACAGGTGAATTTCTGTTGCCTAACCCTTTGAAGGCCAAAAGAGGCTTTACATAGTGGGGGGTGATGTTTTGGTGGTAGGGCCAGTTACTCATCAGCAACAAAACAGAAAATCAAAATAACATCACAAACAAGTCATTTTGTTTTGTCTGGCATGATTTTATTGTAGTTTTTGGTGACTGTTTCCTAGAGAAGAGTTTGTGCATGTCTGGAAATTTAATGGCAATGAAGTACATAGATGAAGGGTGCCTTTGCATTCTAAAATAGAAGTTGATTTTGTAGAGTTGGGTTGTTGTTGTGTGCGTTTTTTGGTTGTTTTTTTAATTATCTCTTTCATGGTTTTTATTAGTTTGATCAGTTTGTTGGTAGTATGGATGATGTAATGGTACTTACTACTATTGATTCTGTTACTTCATTTAAAATGAAATTAGTGGTAGTTCAGAGAGAAAAAGGTGTGTTCAGCCAAAATCAGCTGCACTTGAAAAGATTTGGGCTAAGTGTTTTTTGTTTGTTTTTGTTTTCCTGAGAATACTTGGCATGACAGACAACACATGGGTTTTGAGGATCAAAGTTGGCTTGGAACTGGGTAAAAGAATTTGAGGATGATTATATTATAGAGTTCATAATTATGTTATTGCTCTTTTCCTTTCTTTAATCTGGTCCCAGATATATAATCTACATTGAACAAGATTGGCTGTCCTTATTATATTAGACCTCAAGGAGGGCAGTTCTTTGTATATATACATATGAGGCCTAGCACAACTCTGAATAGGCTGGCAGAGTCAAACTCTTGTAAACTTTTCAACAAACTGATGGTGATGTGTTGTTAAAGCCATACTAGGTATGTCATTTTAAAGGTGCCTTTGACTTACTTGTAATCATATGTCCTGTTTCAGTTTTGGGCCAGCAGGTGGAACGGACTCAACCAGGAAGCCAGCAGGTCTTATTCAGGAGGTGGAGGAGTCAGACAAAAGGGAGATGGAGAAAAAAAAGTTTGTCATAGCCCTCATATTTTTTTAATTTCCTTGCACTTTGTTTGGGTTTTCCCCCTTGTTTTCTCAGTTCTGTGTATGGATGTATGAATGCCTAATGTATGCTGCACACAGCAGCAGCTATCCCAGTATCATATTGTCTCTGGAATAGTTCATATTATGGCCTGAATAACTGAAAAACATCAATTTTTCATATGTGCATTAACAGACTGTTTGGACATTGGTCTGGCTTTGATCCAAGTGTGGCAGAACCCAACCCCCCACCCCCCAAAAAGAAATATATAAAAATGGGCGGGGGAGGGGGGGGGGGCAGGGTAGGCCTGTAGATGCTGGTTTGTTGACCTGATGGTGATGGTGAGCATATAAAACTTAAAGCCTACTAGTATTTGTTGAATAAGTTCTTGTCCAGTTGCTGTCAGACTTTCTACTGTTGGTATACATATATATATGGGTGAGATTACACACAAAATTCTTGTTGTGACTTTGGTTCCAGAATGTTGTTCCATTTCCAAACTCCACAAATTCCTTAAAAGACAGGTCCAAGGTTAGGGGTGATTTTTGACACAATTTTGCGTTAAAGCTCGCTGAGAATGATGATGTAGGTGAAACTGTGATCTGAGGGTTATAAATGCATGAAAAAAGGCATTTTCTGTCATACCGAAAGCGTCGCCATGACGCCCAAATCACATAACCATATGCCTACTACGTCACTCTGGGGAGTCACTGCAAAATGGCCAGCTCGTCCTCTGAAGATGAAACCTATACTTTGCCCGAGAGACCCACAAGGATACAGCCGTATCAGTTTGAGCCTGTCAGGCAGGATTTTGAAAGAGTACCGGAACATCGTGTCATCTTTGAAGCAAACCCCATGCAATATTCCATGGGGTTTGCGAAATTGTATGAACTGAAGTGCTCGCTACACAGATGGGCGTGATGCGGCGCAGCAAGAAAGTCAGCTCATTTGAATTGTATAAATTTAATCCACTTTCACCTCGCTACGGGTCGATTGTGCGGGAGCTCGTGCATTGTTATACCTGGGGTCATCTGCGAATTGTTACAGTTCGCGGCAACACAGTAGGCCGGCATAGTTAACTTTTTTGTTGACCACATGCATACACAGTTTACTGAAGAATCTAAGATGGCAACTGCACTGACTCCCCAGACTGACGTCACTTTCAGGAAAGTCATGTGACTGATGGAGAACCCAAGACTGTAGTCTTGGCCAGCCTACAGAAAATAAAATCGATTAAAAACCCAATTAATTTTTTTTTTTTTTTCATTAAATCTGAAACTAGTGACTCATTTGTCAGTCATTTCGATGGTCATTTTGCATACTTAAAAACCTTGGACTTTTACTTTAACATTTGCTTTTACTCTGAGACCATTTAAGCAAAAACTTTGCAAAAGTTTTACATTTTCACACAAGCTTTTGGTTACTTTGATTGAATTTCTTCAATTTTGGTCAGTATGATTTTAGAAGAATGGGTTTGGAAAGTTTATCTCAGTAGTTTGTGGTTTTACTTTTTAAGGGAGATAACTGAGTTCCCAGGGAAGCAAAAACCTTAATGTGGGCATTTTCTTGGGTTCTGTTCGGTGACATTTTTGAAACCATGCCGGATAATAATGTCTATGGAGTTTTATGTAGTCACACTGGTTTTAGTGCACTGAACCTATTTTTACGAACACAGGATACACAGGAAAAAAAAGGTGCAAGTCAGTGAATTTTATTTGCTTTGAATGCTTTTCGTTGTTTACACTGCTCCTGGAAATGGTGCTGTGGATGTTGTTAGAACATGGCATAAACTTAGTTACTGTTGTAATTTTGTTTCCTAGCTACAGTGAATGTGACCTGAATCTATCTGTTTTTGATACTGATTTTATTGCAGAGCACCAGAACCTAAGTTTAGCATTGTGAAAGAACCAGCTGAGGGTCATCCAGAGTTCCTCGTAGCAGAAATCCACCTGCCTCAAGTGGTGTGTTCTTTGTAAAGAGACTTTTCCCATATTTTCCATTATGAAATACTACTTAAATATCATGTCAGTAACATTGAAATACTACTTAAATACCATGTCAGTAACATTCTGTACAACAACAGTAACCACATTTTATGCAATACATTTAGTGTTTCTTCTTCTGTCTTCTTCACCGATTGTATTAAAGAAGGGGCCTGTTTTTTCTGGGAGTCCAGAAAGGTAATTTAGAGGACAAGAAATGGCAATTTTGGAAAAACAGACTGGATAAAATAGTAATGCTTATTTTTTCAAATGTATAAATTTTATGTAAACCAAATTGTATCAAATTGTTTTTATCATTTATCTACAGCTAATTCGCTTTGAAATTTGGGTGAACTGGTCTTAGAAAAAAAACTTCTTCTTAGATTAGTATTAGCTATGCATGTGTGAGTTCTCTCTTTTGATTACATCAATGATATGGTAAGTTTGAATTTCCCTTTCTGTGTTCTTGTTTCTTGTTGATGTCTGTGTTTCTTTGTACACACATGCTGGATTTATTTTGTTCTTGTTTCTGATCTGGCAATGGTACCAGAAGTAAATGTCGCTTTTATTTCCAGAAAACAGCTCAGACATTAACATTAGACGTAGGAGAGGACCGTATTCTTCTGGAGACAAGATCCAACGTCTACCACTTAGACATCTACTTGCCTTACAACATCATACAGGAAGATGTGGGGGCTCAGTTTGATCGATGCACAAAGGTGAATTGGTCTTTATTTTACATTTTATTTATTTTATTCATGTTTGCACAAAGGTGAATTGATCATTATTCTGCATTTGAGTCTGTCTTCTGCATTGCCCTTCAGCTGTGGCAGGCCATGGAATATGGCTGCTTTTGGTCATTGCCAAGTTTTGAACATTTGTATTTTGGATGTTGTCTTTGTATCAGTTTGAGTAATATTTTTGCTACTTTTTCTTGCCATTATAATTACCATACTTGCTTCCTTAGGTATCAGTCTTTGATAACTGTTACATGACTTTCTGTCTTGCAAAAGGTTGAAAAGAATGCTTTAAAAAAAACTGTGCAAAACAGCTTGTGCATTTTGGCAGTTTGTCTATTTTAAAGGACAAAATGACATTTTATTTACAAGAAAGTAACAGAATAAATGAAGGGACTTAGCTTTTGATTGTCACCAAGATGTACAGCAGGCATGAAACCAAGCAGATTCAGATTTACTCTCCCTTCCATCTTGTTGACAACTGAATGTAAAGTCCTTTCTTTTCTTTGTTGTTATCTTATAAATTAGTTGTCAGGTTGTTGCTTAATAAAGGTAAATATAAAAAGATATTATTTCTGGTGCCCCATCTTGTAAGAGCCCAGAGCACTTAAAAAGACGTAGGATACACTCATTTCATCACACACACGCACACACACACACACACTATAAATACATGTGTTCCTGGTGATGGATTGGTACCAACAACAACAACAAAAACCATGATAGATCAGTATGGAGAGGAGAAGAGATGGGTTTTCAGTTTTGACTTAAGAGAGTGAAGATGAATGCCTGACAGAGAGAGAAAGGGAGTTCCAGAGCACATGTCCAATGTATTGAAAGGATCTCTCCCCTGGGCCCCTTCTGCTCATCTTAGGAACACAAAGATGCAAGTATCCACAGCTGAATGAAGAGAGTGAGAAGGAGAGTAGGGATGAAGCAACTCAGAGAGGAACATTTGCAAACTGTTTATTACTATCCAGTTAAAGCATTCTTTTGAACCTTTCCTGTGTTCTGATCTTTTTGTTTTTAAAACTTGCAATCAACATTGTTTCAAGTTTTCTTTTACCATTGTTTTTTTAACTTGGTTTCAGATTCTGACCTTAACAATGCCTGTACTACCAGAGTCCTGATCATCAAAGAGAACATTTTACTCCATGTTACTGGTTTGTGGGTGGTCTGCATTTCATTGATGTTCGCTTATATAGCGCTATTCTCCGCTCTCTTGAGCAGACTCACTGCGCTCGCATGTTGTTCTACATGAGTGACTGGCTTTCTATAGCACGTTTTTTGAATATCCACCGAAGTGGTGTACTTACAGCGCTGGCATGGCTGGTGCCACATGAAACTGCAGCCGTCTCGGCACAAGTTCTGTGTAAACCACGCAACCATGCTCCATGTCACTTCATGCAAAGCCACTTACGTAAGGTGTATGCGTGTTTAGCTGTAACCTGCCACCTGCACTTTTGGCAGAATGACCGGGATCTTTTACGTGCTACTGCGGTAACACGGGGGTGGAACAGATACCGAAATAAGAGTCAGCACAGAAAGTCGACCCCGGAGAAGAAAATTTCTCCCGCTGCTCCTGCAGGGATGCGAACCCGCGACCTTTCAGTCACGAGTCCGGCGCTCTAACCACTGAGCTATCCCCGCCCCCTTTCATAGTGTGTGGGGGTGGGGAGTATGTCACTGTATGCCTCTGCTTGTGAATGTGAATGTGCAAGCATGCGGATGTGAGTGCTTCTTTTGGAACAAGATTTGTGTATGGGAAATGTGTACAGAATGACAATTGTGATAAGGAATTCATTAAACATTTTGGAAGCATTTATGCTGGTGTTAAGACTTTCATGATTGTGACCCATTAGTAAAACAGGTCTTATTCAAACACACACACACACACACACACACACACACACACACACCACAAATGAAATGCACAAATTTACTGTTCCATTTACTTTGACTTTATTGTTTTTGCTTTAGAAACACTGAAATGTTGCAGCAATTACTTTTGACAATTTCATTAATCATTTCAGTTTTACAAAATTAATAACAAACACAGACATCAAGTACAAAATAATAGTAACCACATGGAATACACCTGAAAATAGCTTGAAATTGCAGACAGTTATATTACAAAATCAGCTACAATCATGTTGATTACACCATTTTCATATGATGAAGCACATAGTTACACAGAATGCATAAAATACCATTTTTCATTACACAACCAAGTTCTTGGTGCATTATAATGCAACTATAAAATTTAACAACTGTAACATATATAAAGTGATGGTGACACCACAGGAACCCCAAAGGCAGTCTAAAAGAACAATATCACAAAAATAGTATGCCATATCTTTGTGATGAGTGCGAGGTGAGGTACTGCCATTAACACAGGACAAAATTACAAGAGGTATGCGAAGAGGGCAACAATAACCACACCTAAAAATGGCACAACCATGACATTTTCAAATTTGAACAGTATGTAATGGGATTCAACTTGTTCATTTCATGCGAAAATAGCACAAGCTGATTAGGACAAACATGGTCATTTGCATTAAAGCACATGACAGGACACCAGAGTCGAATGTGAAGACATGAAACAGAAGTCTGTTATTTAGATGCAATAATTATAAACATGAATAGATGCAGGTCATAATAGCAGAAGATGAAAGCACTGCCCATTTGCTGGGTGCTTTTAACAGCACTTCCATCTCCATTTACAAGCGTCTGACAAAACACGACAGGTGCAATGCCAACACATCTGCTGTTGAGCCTCGATACTGACAAAACACAAAAGGTGCAATACTGACGCCTCTGACAAAACATAAAAGGTGTAACATCTATATGTCTGACAAAACGGTATAACACCAACACAACATACACAGGCACATATGTGTACAAATACATGTACGCACAGGCAAGTAAATGTAGGCATGTTAATTCCATATGTACCAGAGCCAAGCCAATTTCTGCAGGTGGTGATAGACACATCTATAAACATTTGAATATAGCACTGTAATATCCCCCTGGTCCTAGAATTACTGCAATGCACACTCCATATGCACCTTGCAGTATTCACCACCTTGTCAATTCATTGCCAGAGCATTATACTCTGGCTAGAACTACAAAGGTAGCAATTTTGACAGCCTGACAGTTACTCTGACAAAAATTCCACAGGTACCTGATGGTATTGGCCATTGTATTCTTTATAAAACCAGAAAAGTCATAGCAAAACAATTTTGACAGTCTTCAGTTACTGTGACACAAACTCCACAGGCACCTGACGGGAGTCGCCTCTAGGTCTTGCCGTGATCACCAAACAACCATCGTTATTGTACATACACCTGACGGTGGACATGTCCAAATGGGAAGGAAGCTCCAAGCGCCTCTGCACGTCCTCAGTGTAGGAGGCTTCCGCGAGCCATGACTGCCGTTGAGCCTCAATGCTGAGAGTGTGCCCGGCAAGTTTCACGGAAATGTCCCCTGGGCCAAACCCCACCAGAGGCAAGGACACATGAAACGCACCCCCGTGTTCGCCAGTGTTCCCTGAACGGTAGTCCTGACCGCCAAGAGACTCCTTGGCATGCTCACTAGGTGTGCTCTCAGTGCCTTCAGAATCTAGACTGTGCAAGTATCCAGTACTGTCAAGGCATTCCACGTTTCCTAGGTCGTTTGCTTCCCCCGGAGTATCGCTGCTGCGTTTAATGGGTGGAGTTGGGTCAGTATCAATAGGGCTGGTTCCCGTTTCGTCTGTGGTATGGTTCCTTGATTGCTGTTCATTCATGACTGTGTCACCTGGCGGTAGCACCATATCATCAAAGTCAGTTGAAACATGAACAAAACCTTCACTGATTACTTCAAAGTCGCCATCACCAGTGCTAGTGGACGATTTCCTGACGTAGGTTTGTTCCTGGTCTTCTTTTTCTTCGCAGTCTGACGAGTCATCCTCTGGTTCCTGGATGATAGGACAGGACGGTTCTGGGTCTTCTTTTTCTTGATCTTCTGGCTCAAGAATCTTGGAGGCGCATTTATTAGAATCAGTCCCCTCTTTGGTTGACTGTCGGCTCTCCTCGCCTAGT
Organism: Alviniconcha strummeri; assembly: GCA_963584105.1. Classification (NCBI taxonomy): domain Eukaryota; kingdom Metazoa; phylum Mollusca; class Gastropoda; family Provannidae; genus Alviniconcha; species Alviniconcha strummeri. The sequence continues at coordinate 23,599,944 of OY757544.1, forward strand.
GTTTCTCCTGCCGGTTGCTTCAGAGGCTTGATGTGAATTTCTGTGGCTTCGGCAAGTGGAGATTCTGAGTTTCTCTCTTCTGCTAGGGTGTCATCGTTTTTGTTTATGTTGGTGTCTGCAAGAACTGCACTATGATATTGGCTGTCCGATGCTTCAATCTTCTGTTTCCCCGACAAGAAAGTGAGGGCTTCCACCTGGTCTGCTTTGTCCTCCAGAGCCTTGACACTTTCGCCTTCGTTATCCAAGGCCTCTATTCTGGAAGATTTGTCTTCCAAAGCCTTTGCGTTCTCAGCTTTGCTCTCCAGGGACTCCATCCGCGTAGCTTCATCCTCCAAAACCTCCATGTTGTCAGCTTTGTTCTCCGAGTCTTCTGATCCTTCCATCTCCGACCCCTCTGCGTCGTTTTCCGATGCCCCTTTAGACCCGTCACTCTTCAAGTCCTCCGTCCTGTTAGCTTCGTTGTCTGAGCTGCAGAATTCTGTTGCAAGAGGTGCGCAGAGCAGCATGGTGCCGTCAGGCTGCAGAAAGCAAGCTAGCTTTTTCTGTTCCACGTTCTCGGGCAAAGGCACAGTCTGCAACATTTCCAGTCTGCTGAGACACGTACCTGGGCCACGTGACTCCTCATGACGAGCGTGCACATGCACCTTACCGTCCTTGACCTTCAGGTGGATCTCGTTGGGGGCAAACCCAGGAAGGCAGAGCGAGTGAGTCCATGTTGGATTTCTCGGTGCCGCGCTGCCGCCGTCATGTCGATCTCTACTGTCGTTTTCTGCCGCTGCCGCCTCCCTGTTTTGCTTCTGATCACCTTTCTTATCAGCTGTCACAGTCGATGCATGTTCAGCAGTCTTTTCCTCACCGCTAGAATGGTCCTTCGAGGATTTCTGGTTTGGAGGAATCGGTGTGGCAGACGACTCCCTGCTACATTTTCCGGTCTTGGCAGCGGTACACCCACAGGAACGGGCCTTGGAGACACCGGTCCCACCACTCGCTTTTGGAGCCGAGCGGCACCCGCTGCAAGCTTCAAACGTTTCACTGCTGTCTGGCTGACCAAGATTGCCACCGAATAGATCCCCCAACAGTTCTTGGGCAGTGTGGAGGGCGTCGTTGATGACACACTGCGGCATGGGGTACCCACCAGCCGCACAGAAGGAATTCGGCATCCGATGAGAATGACCAGATGTGGGAGGAGACTGATGATGGGATGCGCTGTGTCTGGCAGTGTCACAGTGCGAAGGTGCAGCTGCTCTGGGTCCCAGCACCAAAGGGATGAAAGCCGAGGCAGCCTGAGACCAGGGCGGGGTGGCAGAAGAGTGTGTAGGACACGTCCCGGGCATCTGAGGAGGAACGAAATTTCCTCCCCGTCTGATGCCGCCGCCACCGGACAGGTGAGCCCGGCGGGGTGAGAACTGGTCGCTCGTGAACACAGGAATGAAACGCATGGTTGGGTGACCAAATAAACAGTCGATCATGGGTAAAAATCTTAACTGAAGGACTGAGGAGAAGAGCGTCTAGCGTAGCCTATGAAATGTTCGTATTCACAGAAACTCTGTTCGTATATTTCGACCGTAGCTTTCGCTCGATTGCTGCAGTGCTGTTGTGAGCGGAGCTCCAACGGTCGAAGTTTATATTGTCATCTCTTTCGTCACTCGAAAATACAGGAATTTTCTCGACGCGGCAATGACACGCGCTTTCTGTTTACAAACACTGCGGAGTATTCCGTGCGCATGCGCCGATCTTAAAAGGGGCGGGGCCTTATGTGATTGGCACCTCTCAGAGAGTTCGAGATTCTTCTCGTAGCAGAACGCCACTCAGAACGTGGCGATATGTGAGTGCGGGCATGAATATGACTTTCAGGTTTCATGAAATATTCCCCGGAAGCTTCTGGTGTCTTCTGTTTTGTTCTGGCTTGGCTTTCCATCGGTTTGCTGATTGCAGCTGGTTCCAGTGCATCGGCGCCGGCCAGCAGCGCATGGACTAGAAATTCGATGTGCAGGCATGCGCAATACCGTCTGTTGTAAACGCAACCACACCGACAAACCATATTGACCTATACTATATTATGCCCTATAACTTCCTATGATGGACAACTGCGACGTAGAGGAGATTTATGTAAGTCCAGTAAATGCAAGTCCAATGTTTCTCGTTTGTTCGTGTACCTAGCTTCCGTAGAATGAAGTAATAGCGGTTTTAGCGCACGACCATGAAGCTCATGCACACGGACCTGCCAGGTGTGACTTGCCTCGACGCCCCTTCAGGAAAGTCAAAGAATGAACGGGAGATTTTAAGAGTGCCACCTCAACACAAACCAGAAGAAAATAAGTCTAACGATCTCTCGCTCTCTCCCTACCCAACCCCTCTCTCGCTCCCTCTCCATTTCCCTCACCCAGTAGCACCCCCCCCCCCCCCCCCCCCCCCGGCCGAGTTTTGTGTTTTGCTCAGTTTTGTTCTGGTAGAAGACTGCTAGAAGTTGTAGAACATACACATTTATAAGCTTATTTCATTGGCGGTGCTCAATGCATTTGCGTCCTTGAATCATTGTATGGGTTATCAGTAAATGGAAAGTGTAACAGCTCCGACTTTTCATCAGGGTTTAACCGACGAACACGCACGCACACACATACACACACCCCTCCCCATGTAACCACACCCAAACCATCGCACATAAGACTCATGTGCTGTTACATATATGAGTAACGCTGTGTGTGTGTGTGTGTGTGTGTGTGTGTGTGTGTGAGAGAGAGAGAGAGAGAGAGAGAGAGCAGCCAGCATACCCAACAAAACAAACTTGCCAACAAATCAGTTGTTTTTCCTTTCTTTACTTCATAGGCTGACACTAAATTGCACTACAACTGGGGGAATGAAGAAACCATAACAGCACATGGCTGTATTTCATTTACATATCACAGGTCAGGTCAGAGATCATGGCTTGCACTTTTCAGTCTTTGAGGAAAGAAATAACATGTGGAACATTTGAGGAATACTTCTAGTTTTTCAACATTGTATTCAAATGAAGTATAACATAAAAAGACAACAAACAGAACAATATCATTGCAATATTTTAATTGGCTTGAATGTAGATCATGCAAGTGCTGGTCCAGAAAAAATAATTGTTAGGCACATACTCTATGGTTTGGCAATACACGTTTGTTGATCATTTTAAAATAATGCTATTCTCCGCTCTGAAGCAGGCTTACTGTGCAGGGTGTTGTTGCATATGATTCGGAATGAGTGACTGTAGCATGTTGGAGAAAAAAATCCACTGAAGTGGTGTACGTACAGCACTGTTTGGTTACATATATACATAAATGTTATGTACTGAAACGTATACTAGTAAATCCTACAATTACCAGCCAGCAAAAACAGTGTGTGTGTGTGTGTGTGTGTGTGTGTGTGTGTGTGTGTGTGTGTGTGTGTGTGTGTGTGAGAGAGAGAGAGAGAGAGAGAGAGAGAGAGAGAGAGAGAGAGAGAGAGAGAGAGAGTAAAAACAACTCCTTGTAACTTGAAAGACACACAAAAAGCGTGAAGCAAAAAATATCCAGAAGACAACAAACAAATCAACTTTAAAGTACCATCTTGAATTTACATCTGGTTTTGTACACTGAAGTCTATTTTTGCTTGTGAAACCCAACACAAAAAGATGTTTGGGAAACTGGCAGGCTATAATAATAAACACTGAAAAAGTTCATCATGATTCAAAATGTGTCTTGCCCTGCAACAAATTCTCCCTTCAGACTGACTGTTTGACACACTGAATTGCAATCAGAGCTTGAAGTAAAAAAGAAATTGTATATATGAATGGCAGCATTTAAAAATCACATACTTCACAAAAGGTTAAAATAATGCTTTTTAATTAAGATTCTTGATCAGAATCAACACTTTTTTTTTCTTCTTTTTTTACATAATACTCAAAAGGTTGAAACAGACGATGCTTTTTATTTAAACAGCATAAAAAGTCACAATGCACAAAGGGTTAAAAAAAATAATCACATAATGCACAAAATGTTGAATATGCTGCTTTATTTTTAAGACTAAACAAAATGATGTGCAAATATTTGGTTTCAGAGCATTTCAGTGGATGGGAAAGCCACAATGTATTAACAATCATTTGAATGGAAAAACAGGCAACTGTTTTACCTGACAGCTGCAAAGACAATGACACTATTCATATCACAGTCATGAAAGCCACCACCATCCCCATTTGTTGCTGTTGCACACTTCAGGTTCATTGTCCCACTTTTGGCTCACAGATTCATGGGGTATTTTGGTTACTTTTTCCTGGAACAGCAGCATATCAAATCACTTTGAATGTTGGTGGGTTGCCCTAATATAATTATAACTGTCCTGGTCGACTGGGCATAAAAATGAATAAAAAAAGTTAGTTACTTGGTGGGATTTCCCCCAAATTTTGCCAGATCCTTGAAACTTATTCAAATGTACCCCTATAACTCATAAAGTACCCTAAGGGGTTTCAGCTGTCCAGGACTTAATACTGAGACCACTGTGAGACGAGTTCAGTGAGGTGTGTGCATGCATGCATGCATGTGTGTGTATGTGTGTGTGTGCATGGAAGTTCTCACTCCTGAATCTAATCCCTTCCCCACTTTGCCACACTACATAAAATGACTGGCAAACAAACTGACAAACTTGCTCCATGAGAGAGCTCCCCAACTGATCCTACAGCTAAATTAATGGCAACGGATAGTAGTACTATAGAGGAGAAGCTTACTTCAGGTAGGGACAGCAGATAGTTCTATGAGAATTTACTTTGGGTAGGTGGTACAGGGGAGTTGAAACTACTTTTCTGTTTGCTTTCTTTATGCACAAGGGTTCTAAATTTTACAGTCCCACAAAATGGAATTTTTCATGCAGACAAATTCAGGCAGCTTTCTGTGAAAAACAACAAAAAACCAATGGCAAAAGAAGAGAAGCACTACCCAGCCTGTTTAACAGGTAGACCACTCACCAGGCAGATGAGCTTTTGCCAGTCAGCACCTGCCTAAAAACACACATCCTCAAACACGAAGCCCATGCATGGGCTGTCCACATGCCTTTGTAATGTAAACAAAGCATGTGCCTGTGCTTTAAACAGAAGTCAGTGCAGTTTGATGCACAAGTTCAAACATGCATTATGTCGTTTATGCTGTTTTGTCTTAGTAGGCAGAGCTATTGCGATCTGGCTGAAAGTGAGAGGTCAGTTAGCTTCCTACATTCATGAATTTCAACAGAAGTTCTTCTTTTTTTTCTCTTCTCAGTGGAACCGTTAACCATATGCAGGCCTGTAGAACATGGAACCCCAGTTGCTGCTTGTTGGTTGTTGTTTTCCAATCTCATCTGGAAGACCAGCCACCACCCTGAGACCAAGGAATGGGAGGAGGAAGCTACTGTTTGAACTGGGGTCTGAACGTGCAACATCGTGATCTTCAGGCCCGTGTCTTATTAGCCACACTTACTCACACTGCTGCAATAGCCACACTGCTGCAATACATTCATGAACTGCAGAAGTGTAACAAGAGATCAAAAAGTAAAGGCAATATGTTACACAAATGTACATAAACTGCCACACAAATGTACATAAACTGCCAACAACAGTAGTACTGCTGTTGGTTAACAACAATACTAAAATAAACAGTGACACTTGTGACAATCAAGCAGGCCATTATAATTTTGTGCTCAGAATTAATCTTCCACTCACCACACTCTGCTCACACACAATTTCATTGAAACTGTGGCCCAGCATGCACCTTTATCAATGCATACAATCATCATTGCATTACTAGCACAGGTAATTTTTCCTCTGACTTGTATGAGCAGAAAAATATGTTTAGCATTCAAATATACAGCTGTATATCCATTTAGTTGACCCTTTTTAAAATTTTGTATTAATATAATGGAGAAATTGTGCTTACATAAAGCAGATTGTGGGACAAACCTATGCATACATATATAATATCCTGCTTATCCCCAAGCTCCAAGTCCAAACTGGGTTACATTCATTATGGGTCATAGAAACTGAAAATAAAGTCAAGGATGCAGCAACAATTTCTGTGTTTAAATCAGACGAGTAGCATGCACAGTTTTCATTTGCAGGATGTCTTATTGAAATTACTGGATTTTCTACCGGCCTAACTGCATATATCTCTGTGCTAGATATTTTCATTCTGATCACATGTTTACAAAATGAAAGAAAGTTATGGTACATCATAAGAACAAAAAAAGTTTTTTTTTTTTTTTTAGAGTAGATGTAAAAGATTGCTTGTGATGGAAGGAACAGATTGGAAGCAGGTAACAGCAAATGAGCCACAGCCAGAGGTTCCTGACTTTATTTCTTTTCAAAAATCTGAAACAAGAATGACTGCTAGCATTCTAAAACAAGATCCAAACATATAAAAGGTTCAGAAGAATGCTATTTATTAGGACAATTAAGACACAACATGCAAATTACAGGGCAAATTACTGTTACTGTTGTTTAAGTGTCTTTCTGTAGATTGATAAAAGGGATTTTATCAATCTACAGAAAGACACTTAAACAACAGTTAAACAGTGAAAAATGAGATGGAGAACTAAGCCACCTTTATGTTAACGGTTGTGCTATGTTGTTTGACAATCTTAACCACCTATCTGTTTTTGGTTGAGCTATGTTGTTTTTATATCCAGTGCTTGGAAGAAATGTTGGCATGACAATCTTTGGCATTTCTTCCAAGCACTGGACACGAAAACAATATAGCTCAACCAAAAACATATAAGTGCACGGCTTATAGCTCTCCATCTCATTTTTCACCATTTTTCGCTGTTTAACTGTTGTTTAAGTGTTGCTTTGTACTTGTAGCTTGATAAAGGGGATTATCCCAAAATTTCACATGTTGTGTTTTGTTCTAATAAATAGCTAGTGTTCTTTTGAACCTTTTATGTGTTTGGATCTTACTTCTTTTCAGCCCACATCACTGAAGAGTGACAGTTGGTGATTTTCACTTCTCTCTTCATGTGGTCATTTTAGGTCTCAATGTCAAAATAAAATTATATGTGAAAATGAATGGAAGGCAGAATTGCAACTGAATGATGTCAAATGCAATCCCCACACAACAAACTAGGCCAAAGCCCAGACAAAAGAAAAAGACAGGATGGCAAAGTACAATTGGCTAAATAACCCCACAGTGCAATCTGCACTTGATCACATAAAGAAATATTCAACAGCATCAGTAACCTGCACATATATAAATTTCATTCACTTTATACAGAGAAAACCAAACAACAGGCCAAGTGCACACAGAGGATTCTTGGCTTTTACAAAACAAACAAAGTTCACATTATTGCATCAATGCTATTCCATTATTTATTGCAAAGTTTTATATATAAAAATAAAAAGATGCCTCCATTTAACTAAAAGCCCTGATCCACATTTGAGCACTGTCATATGACTACAACAGATACAATAATTTGCTGTGGGGACAGACTGACTGTGAAATCCCAGTTGAGCATCTCATCATGTTATGCAGGTTTCAAACTTCTCCATTCTCATCTGATTCTGATCTAACACAAGCCATATGACAGCCAATGAAATTCATGTATTGTACAATTAACAGGCCTTGTTAAACCTAGCTGACTACCAGCTAGCAGTGTATTTGATCTAATAAACCAAGACTGTGCTTTGAACACAATTATAATATTGGGTATTTTTGTGTGTGTGTCATCTGTGTCATAACTGTAAAAATGGTGATGTAATAGCTTCCATTCTTTTATCCTAGCTTTGACAGGGTACTAATAATGCAATCAGTGCTGCAATTTCTTCATCACTGGTGTCTGCTATTTGATTCAAAAGTGACAGTTACCAACAATCATCTTTCCAGTTCATCAATGCACAAACATGTGGCATAGTATGCTCCATGACATCTGTTGATGACATTAATACATCACGCTGAAGTCACATGACTGTGCTCCAAAGTGGATCAGGGCCTTAAAACATTCTGTGGCAAAAGCTGACAACTGCAGGCAAACACACAGACTATCACTTTCTGTAATGCCCCAAATCAGCAACTGTCAATCACAGGATGTGAAAATTCAATCAATTATACTTGCTTTTTTGTTTGTTTTTCTATGCTTGGACCTAAATAATTAGTTCTCCACAGAAAATTTATTGGATCCAAGCACAAGTATTTACTGTTGAGAGTTGAACTGCCTCAATGCCTTAACACTTAGGGAACATTTTAATTTTCCAGATCTAAGATTTTCAAGCATCCTTTATGGATGGGCATAAAATACCAACTTACTTACTTACTTATGGATCCATAGGTTAAGGATAGAGTATTCACATTGCAGAGTTAATATTTGCAAAGTACCCTCAGACTTTCTAATTCAGCATTTCAAAGAAGAATTCTTTTTTTTTAACATTCAAAACAGAACTTTTTTTCACTTCTCCTGAATACATATCTCCCTTTATTTAGAGCTTAGGTGCATCAGCTAGAGTATTTTTCCATGCTAATGGACTCTATTACCTAGATGGTGGTTTTCTATCGTTAGTACTGGGCTGATATCCTCTCATCATTTTATTTCGTTAGTTTTGGGTTAATATCCTGTGCTGGTTCATGGTCATGCACTGATGAGCTACTCAGGTAATGAAACACTGTCTTAACTAGGCAACCAGTACAATAATGGTCCCCACCAGGATCAGATTTTTGATAACCCTGCAGCTCTCTGTTTAGCACTATGGGCCAACATTGGATTTGGATCTGGAGGGGACTGATGCACACAATATAGGCTCTTTAAGAAGGGAATAGGTCTTTCTTAATTTCTTTCTCTCTCTCTTTTTTACTTTCTCTTCTTTCTTTGGACTTACTCAGTCTAACTTCTTTAAGGTCTTCCAGATCTAATTACAATGCCTCAACAATCAATTGCTTGCTTGTTTTGTGTTTGTTTGTTTGTTTTGCTACATTTGGACCTAAAGGATGTGATAATTCTTTCATTATTTCTCCTCCAGATGTTTCTGGTTTGTTGTTGCCTGTGTTTATTTTCTCAGTATTTGTGAGTGTGGAAGTTTAAAGAATAGCACCCTATAAAAATGATTACTACTCTTATTGCAATAGCTTAATATTCTTATTCTTTTGCCAACTACAAATATAAAGCTATGTAATCAGTAATGTAAAGTGCTGTATGAGAGAGAGAGAGAGAGAGAGAGAGAGAGAGAGAGAGAGAGAGAGAGAGAGAGAGAGAGAGAGAGAGAGCAGTGCTGCTCAAGCAGAAACTGAATTGGAGAAAAAATAATTAACAAAAATATATTATGTTCCTTCAAGCTTATATATATATCACAAAGTGCTGCCATAATTACTACCTCGCCTAACAAAGAAGCTTGGCATGTGCAATATGCAGTACATAAACAGGTGTAAAGAAAAAGGCAGAAAGGTTCAAAATACATATAGCCTTCCTCCGTGTGCTGACAGTTGAGGATAACTGCATGCATGGGCAACAGCTAAAAGCTACACTGCAACAGACTGCCAAAGAATACTCCAGTCAAAACTACCATACATAATTGCCAAAGAAATCTTAATGTAAGAAAAAAATACAGGAACAATTCCAGCCTTAATCCAAAATGCTTTACAACCTTTATTATGACCTCTAAATGCTTTGGAAACACTGTTATTTTTTCTTAGGACCTTTCTTTCCTTTGTTCTGTTCTTGTATTGATACTCCCATGGGCCTGAAACAAAAAACAATAAACGACTGTTAGGAAAGAAAGAGATATCTCTTCTTCTTTTTTTAGCATAAAACCCACCAACACATATGCATCATGCATCACACACATGCACCCCGCCCCCCCCCCCCCACCCCCCCCACACACACACACTATGTCTGTAGATGTTGCAATTAAATCAGAAGGATGATGGGGAGTCAGTGGTAAGAGCACTTGTTCCTGAAAGCCAAAGTTACGCGTGATCAAGTGTGGTCATCACATGAATGGGTGATCATTATGTGCTAGGCTTTGCACCTGCCTCAAGATATCTTAGGAGTTGAAGTCTGTGCAGACTCTGGTGCATGGTGAATGCCATGTGTTGTTATGTATTGGCAGATGGATGGTTGGTTTCTGTTGTTATAAAAATAAATTAGACAAACATGTGATTTTGTGACCTGTGTCTTGAACTAGTGAAATTTAGGATGTGTGATTCATCCTGAGGTAACATTATGAGGTTGATGGGACGTAATTAACTAACCTGTAATACCACATAAAAAAAGTAAGCAACAGCCAAAGGTAGTACTGTTGAAAAAGCAAGAACAAAGAAAAGAAAAAAAGAAACAGAGAACCAGAATACCAAAGATAAGCAAAAGAAATGAAAATTCAAGTTAGTAAAGTTGAATTACAGATGCGTGCATCACTCAAAGTAAAAGTAACAGACAAAAGGGAACGTTTTCTCTGTCTCTGACTCTCTCCCAAGATGTAGGGACTGTGTGATTCAGAGTGAAGAACTGTGAAGGTTTAAATAAAGTGAAACAATCAAGTGACTGTAGGCTGCAGCAGACAATACAATTTTTTTTTTTGTATCGAGCTAAAATGTGCCACGTACAGGTCATGTGAGTTTGATGCTTTGCTCCAGCTGGTTATTGCAAACAGAAGAGAATTAAAGCAGCATATCTAAACAACACTAAGAGACCAAATGAGCAGGCAATGCTAAAGTCAAATTTTCAGCTACTTTATACTGGAACAAATTCTGTAAAACACCAGCAAAGCTGGCTTTTATGACTTGCAGGCACCAAAGAGGCAAGTCCTCCATCCTGATGTTAAACTGGGGTTAACCTGCTCTGAGATTTGCACATGGGCCACCAATCTGATAACAGCGTGGCATGATAAGAAACTCACCTGCAGTAACTTTCTCTAGGCCAGACAATAAAATATGAATAGGTCCATGGTTCAGTGATTCCCTGTGTCTGTCGCAGACCATCCAAGTGCTTCTTGCGGTCAATATTGACTTCTCGACGCTTCAAGGCCCATTCACGACGCTGATCAATACCTTCTCGCATCTTTAGTCTGGCTTCCTCCTCCAGACGTTGCAGCTGAAAAGCAAATAAAATGGTAAAAGTGACAGAATTAACCAGCGTCTTTAAACCCATTTGTTACATTTCAGTCTAAATGACAGGCTAACAATATTGTCATTATTGGCATCTTACCCTTCATTGATCATTGGCATCTTACCCTTCACTAGAACACTGGGCCAAAGTAAAACATTATCTGTGTTAGATTCCCATGTCAGGGTTACCTACTTTCATCCATAGTACCTTCATATTATGACAGATCCCATTGCTGATCCCTAAAGTTTGAATGCAGCTATCAGAATGGTACCTGTGCCTTTATGTTGTAGGACAGCAGCTTTCACAGCAGATGAGCTATAATGTTTATAATGTAATCCTTTCCACCCACATGAAAGCTAGTCTTGTAATTATGGTTAGTTTGTCCCATTTCTTGTGGAGCCGTGTTATGCAGTTTGTGATACTTCCACATATTTCTCAGTTGTGTTCTGATATGTGAATGCTTGGTACATGACATATATACAGCATGTGCGAGTGTTGGAGAAAAGGTTACACACATGCTACCTTTTCACCCTTCATTTGTTTAAACATTGGGACCTGGGCTGAGAAACACTAACAAACCGTCATTTAGTGTCAATGCATTTATTTTTCTTCCTACACTTATAAACTGACAGTATATGGTGATATCCTGAAAAAATCAACATCCACTTTCAAGAAGTAACAAGCAAAATGACTTGCATCCAAAACATCAAAATGCAACTTTACAGATTATCTTCAAACTCTCCAATGGCCTTGAAATAAAATTTTGATCATCAAGACTACAAGGTAATGGTATGAACAGAGAAAGCTAAATACTGGTGCTACTTAGTAAAAATATAATCTGTGCTATTCTGATATTCATGCTTATACATATCCTCCAAAATTTGAATTAATGTGGGCACATAATTACAAACATCTTTTAATTACTCTTTTCTCATAATGCAATTGTACATGACCTTGAGATATGCTCACTGACAATAAAACTGACCCTGATATGTGACTGACATTAAAATGTTCACCGAAAGAATGAAGACATCAGTTGTTTCATTTTAACACATACTGAACTCATAAATACTGTCGTAACTATGATATTCCATGGGAACGTTACAATATTGTAAAGTCTGAACTAAAATGGAAAACAACCATTTTTTTATTTTTTTAAATTTACATTTAGTTTTATACTTTAAATGCTGTTATGACTTCAAAATAAGGTCAAGGTCAGCAGAACTTAACTGGTATGAACCAGTAAAGTTCAATGCACAAGACAGTTAGCAAAGGCTCAGTTTACACCCATTCAAAACAGGCAAGCATAGAACATTTTAGTTTTGCCATTGAATTTGAAAATGCATATTAATGTGTAAATTTCAGTGGAGATTTTCATCACTGAGAGTTTACTAGCTCTAATTAAAAGAAAAGAATGGAAAAAAAAGGTGGTAATAATGTGGATCATAGTGTTACCTCTAGGAGACGCTGTTTTTCTTCCTCTCTGCGTTTTTCTTCTTCCGCTTCCTGGCGACGTCGCTCTTCTTCCAGTTGCTGCTCCTCCTCCAACATCTCCTTCCTGCGCACACAAGTCATATTGCACATAATATTCACCCCCACTCTTTCCTCTTATGAACACACTTATCTCCAGAGGGAAACTGGGTTTGCCTTCAAAGGCCAAATGTGTGGGATCAGTTCAACACAAATATTTATCATATATAACACATATATGTAGGTGTGTGTGTGTGTTTGTGTGTATGTGTGCATGCATGAGTGCATGCATGTGTGCATGTGTGTGTGTTCATGGGTCCTAAAGTGTCAGCATAGCATATTTTGTGCTGGAGTCATACATTTCAAGCCTCAGTTGATGCTTACTCATGGTATTAAACACTCACTTCACCACCTTTTTGATATTCTTGCACTTTCATCATCGTGAGGTGACCCTGTGCAGTTGACAGCATGCTAATATCCAATTACTAACACCTAACTTGCACTGCAAGATTAATATTCTACTGGTTCATTGTGTGCTTCCTATAGCTTTGCTGACAATTTTCATTCAGCTGAAAGGAGCATCTGAGTAGGTATCACCTCTTTTCATTGTCTTTATTTAATTTTTGGAAGAGTTTTTGGTGGCACTTTGTATTTCCAAATCCTTCTGTATCAGAGCACTTATAATAGTTGTCATGGAAATGATCATAGTTACAATTATTTCATTGCTGTAACTGTAGCATATAGTTAGCCACAGAGCAAGCATTTTTAGAAAAATGTTTGACTCAGCAGACTGGCAATAAAAATTCACTTGCACTGCAAGTGCAGATGAGGACCAGAAGGGTTGCACCATGGTGAAATGGCCCAATTCCTTTATAGAGTCTGAATAAGACACACATGCACTTAGAACAGTCTATACAGACATGATTTTGCACTTTATAAATAATTATTTATAACAAGTCACACTCCTTTCCTCATGCCAGCAATGCCCCCCCCCCCCCCCCCCCCCACCTCCCCCACCCACATACAGAGTCAGACATACATGCAGAGATTCTTTGTGTATGTTACTCTGTAAGAAAAAGATTTGTTCATAAGGAGATTCAAAATCAATACTGTTTTTGCTTTTCAATGAATCTGGTAGTATTCAAGTTGAACAAAATATCAAACAGATAAAATGTCATACTTGGAAGTATCAGGTTATGTCATAGAACCCCCATACTTCTGAGAGAGAAAAAACCCCACCCACACTCAGGTCTATTTATAGGTTTACCTTGCATGTTCTATTTCTTCTGCCATTCTGCGTGCCTGCAATTCCAATTCTTCTCTCTGCCTCTCTGCTTCTTCACGCTCAGCGATTATCCTCTGGAATGCCTCCTCTTCTGCCTGAAAGCACATTTTGTAAACTAAGGCCAAGCACTCAATGATAAGAGTTTTTCTAAATGAATTTGCCTTGATATTGTGTACTAGGTTGACCGGGTGTTAAAAATGAATTACTTACTTCTGAAACTAAACTACAGTTTTATTGACTCTTAAAACCTTAAACCACCATGTTCAGGCTAGTTTCATTGGAATTTAAATACTTATGTATTTAATGCATCTCTTCATTAGACTTACTTATGTATTTAATGCATCTCTTCATTAGACTTAGCCATTTCAAAGCATATCTCAGTTAAAAACAAAACAACAACAACAAAGAGCTGCATATGGTGCATCTCTTCACATGTTTTGTATTTGGCCCATTACACAATGGCTAAGTTATGATGTGAATGCACCCACATGTCTCTCTGGTGATTAAGTCTATTATGTTTGGTAAAGGCTGATCTCACCTGCCTCTCTAATTCCTGCAAGCGCAGCTCCTCTTCCTCTGCTTGCTGCTGAGCCTCCCGGAGTTCCTCCTAAAATTCAACATTAACATCATCAGGATCATCAAAAACACTGCCCTCAGCATTATGTCATTGTACCTTTTGCTTTTGAGCAAAAATAGCTTTACCAGAGTACAATGCCACTAAAGTTACTAAAAGTGACCAAAAGAAAAACATTTCATTCAGTAACATTTGGGCATATTTGTGGGGACTACAGCAAGACAGGTGACAGGACAGAATCAGAATTTAATACTGTGATGTTTGATTTAACACATGTTAAACATGCTCACTTCCTGAACCCCAAAATGGTTCAGCAGAATACTTCACATAATCAGTAGTCTGTCACTTTATACAATCAGTAGTATGCTATCAGTAGTCTGTCACTTTATACAATCAGTAGTATGCTAACAGCAGACAACTGTTCTGTTTCAAAAGTAATTTCCTCTTTGTGCTCTTTAATCCCACAGAATGGAAGGAATGAGTTTAAAGTTATACACACTTACACACTTACTTTGTCATTACAATTATTCAGTTATAATTGTTGAAATGAGATAAAAAGTCCCCAAAACCTGTTAAACAGTTCTTATACAGACATAGTATAGCTGCTTATTTACATTTACAGACAGTACAATGACACATGGAAGTAAAAATGACACAATACTTTGATCAACATGACTGTCACATGCTTGTCAGTGCACATAAACGTCCAACATCCAGAAACACACTGTTTTTATCAGCCTAGTCATAACATCAGCATGCATCCACAGTCATCAGCTTCAAGTATGCAGGTCTATACAGACATGCAGGCAGGCAGACAAACAAAACAATGTATTCTAGACACCTTCAAAAACAGACAAAAACAAAATCACACACACACACACACACACACACACACACACACACACACACACACACACACACACACACCCTTGCCTCGAGAAGCTTTTTCAAAATTTACAGTAACTTACAATACAGCTGACTAAATCAAGTGCTCTGTGACACTTTAAAACCTTTGTGCAAAAGCAAATAGTATAGTGCAAACAATAGTGATGACACTTCAATCTCTCATGCTTTGTACTTGTATGTCATGCATGGGTCATCCAGTGGTGTTGACATTATTCTTGAGTCAACAAATCATTTACTCATAGGCCAATCACTGCATGCCCTAGTCTGATGCATCTGCCACATGCTTTTTAACAATACCATACCTCCTTCCGCCTTTTCTCAGCCTGCATTTTGTTGTGGATTGAAAAATAATAAACACATTGATTCATTCACCAAAATTTCAAGGCCACATTTCCTTATAGGAAGTTATGCTTGCTTGATTAAAAGATTGTTAAATTATTGATAGATTGATCAATTCAATATATTTTCTATTAACTCCTTTTTTCCCTCCTTTTATTTTCCCCTACTTGATCACAAATCTTAATATCCTGAAAGGATGGTCTACAGGGTTGATTGGGCACTACTGGGCATTACTAATGTTACTAATGTTGGTAAAATGTGCCTCACATGCATACAATAATTATATAATTCTGACTGCATGTCTACCATTAGCAGGTGATTCTGTATTTCATGGTAATGATATAAATTTGCCTTCATTTGTTTTTCCAGAACAACAACAGTAATGACAACAAGGAAAGCCACTGGATCCATCAGTCACAAACATTCTCTGTCTCTTCTTTTTTAATAATGCAAAGAACTTGAACATTTCAAGTTTAAAGTTCATGATTACAGCTCATCAAGTACATCTACAAAACAGAACTGGGCAACTTGGACTTACAGAATTGATGGATGGAACACACTGGGGCAGCTACATTTTGAGTAGGGCACATTGACCTGTGATGTCATCTTCCAGATAATGATGTCAAACTAGCCTTAAAAGTAATGACATCATTTATCATAATGATGATAATTATTTTTGTCTTTGGAACCCATACATGAGGGAGGATTATACCAGAAAGTTTGGATTGAAGATTTTTGTTTGTTCACTTGACTTCAGTGTTTGAAAACCTGAATTCACCTGACAGTTTGTTCAGTGTTTTACATGTATGCAAATCTAGCTAAAAATACTAACTACTTCCCTTCTAGTTCAGTATAAACACTTTCCTGGACCAGAAAAAAATGTTCATTTTGAGCCAGTATGCTTTTACTCCAAAGGAATAAAATGTGAACCTTGCACAGGAGGACATACAGAATTGGATCTAGTTATAACATAGCCAGTCCTTCAGTGTAAGTTTCTCCTCAACACCTTTTCTGTAAATATGTAACAATTGTCGCAAAAATAGCAAGAAGACTGGTTTAGATTTAATACAAGACTATGTTATAAATGGGTTTTGTACAAAACTGTTGACACCTGGAGCACTGCACCTGCAGATGTCATCAACATCCTTTCACTTCAGTCCTTCAAGAATGCAGACTCCACCTGATCTGATCACAGGTGCCTGTCTACTGATCTAGACCACTACATCAAACTGTGACCTCAATACCTGAAGGTCTGCCAACAAAGCAGTTATAGGTTGGTCGTCACAA
>OY757544.1:23619356-23638764 GCA_963584105.1 Alviniconcha strummeri
ACTATTCTGCTAGTGAGTTTAGGCAGTATTGTAAAGTTAACCTTGAATGAGAGGCTCATCTGTTTCTGGTTTACTACTTCTGCAATCCACTACTAGTAGCAACCAGTTCTCACCTGTCTCTCCAAGCGGCGTTGTTCTTTGGCTGCCTCTTTCTGGACTCTTTCTTCTTCTGCTTTCGGGTCAGTCACACGAACCTTCTTCCCTTTCTTAGGTTTTGCCTCTGGCTGCTTCTTGGGTGTGGGTTCTGGTTTTTCTTTCTCTGAGTCTGGTAACACAGCTTCATTCATCCTTCTCTGAGCTTCCTCCATGCGCTCCTGGGGACAAATAAGAAGAATTCAATTCAATTCAAAAAACTTTAATCATCCCA
This sequence comes from Alviniconcha strummeri, assembly GCA_963584105.1. NCBI lineage: Eukaryota > Metazoa > Mollusca > Gastropoda > Provannidae > Alviniconcha > Alviniconcha strummeri. The sequence continues at coordinate 23,619,724 of OY757544.1, forward strand.
CAAGGGGCAATTTTGTTGTGGTCATGGTGGGATCATAAAATAATAATACATAAAGTTAAGAGAACAATACAACATAACACAACACCACCAAAAAAAGTCTTACTTTAACCATAGTTATAGTTATAAATATAGAATAATTGTGACTTCATCATAAAATAGTAATGAAGTTAAGATCACATACTTGTAAAACAATTAATTAAAGTATCACACACAGCAATTAAAACAATTTTTTTATGAGTTTATACTCATGCGTATGGATGCACCTAAGAAACAACACACGAACAAACAACACAATGTCCCATCCCAACACAAAAGCAGCAACAAAATGAACACAATAAATATGCTAACACTGATGCTTTCCTTAATTTTAATTTTTTTTTAATGTATGCACGGAAGTTATTTTATGTCTAATTCTGCAATAAAAATAAAAAGAAGAGTGGTGTATTACTCTGGTTTCCTATATCTAATACCATATCAGACTGTTTTGTGCCTGTCTCCTGAGACTCTAATTTTTGAATCATTTGATTGTGTGTTTTTTGTTTTTGTTTTCCAAAGGATAACTTTAATCAAGTAAAAACAACACACCCAAGGACTCAATGCCATCCACAACTTGCAGAATCAGTGACAAAATCAACAAATATCAATTCGTACACCTTCCACTGAATAAAAATGTACATTTATAATCTGCCTATTGAAGCTCTCAGCACTCAATACAGAGTTTACTCATGCATTTGGGTGCACATAAAAAACAACACACGAACAAACAACACAATGTCCCATCCCAACACACAAGCAACAACAAATTGAACACAATAAATACGCTAATGCTGATGCTTTCCTTATTTATTTATTTTTATATATATATTTTTTTAATGTATGGAAGTTATTTTATGTCTAATTCTGCAATACATTTTTTGTTTTAAACAAAATGTTAAAAAGCTATAACTACACCAACAACAAAACCAGTGCTGTTCTCTTACATGTTGGTACATATCACAATAGTGGTCTGTAACAACAATAATAATCAGTTCTAATAATTTACATAAGACCAAACAATATAATAGTGCTGTGATTAACTCTTGATTAGCTATCTATTTTGTTCTTTTCCTTTGTTGCCCATCTGTCTTCTTTTTAAATATTTGTTCCTGGTGAAGATTTTTGTTGTTGAAACTGTTGAACTGTAGCATCCATAACCCATCTTCTTAATCTGGTGAGTACCCTCTCCTTGTTCTTTTCTGAGTGCTGTGCATGTTGGTGGACATGTGGCTGAATCATATATCAGTGCTTTCACCAGTCAATTTCTAAAACAACCTATGTCACCTTCCCTTTCTGGAACTTCAATACAGGGTTGGGCAGCTAGGGTAAAGTAACAGAAAAGAAAAAAAGAAAAAGAGAGAGAGAAAAAGAGAGAAAAAAAAAAGAGGTGAGATGGTAGTGTAAAAGCGAGAGCACTCACACTCAAAAGCCAGGTTAAGCACAACTGAGTGGTCACCACACAGATGAGTGGCCATCATGTGCTAGGCTTTGTACCTGACTCTAGATTTCTTCAGAGTCAAATTCTGTGCAGACTTATAAGACTGTGACCCGAGGTCCCCTGTGCATATCCACATGCAAGAAGCTCATGTACATGTAGTCCATGTCAGAGTTCAGTATATTATGGAAACATTAAAATAGCCCACCATGCACTAGAAAAACATGTGAAACATGGTGATCAGTCTGCAAGAGAATGGTGAACAGCACTTTATAAAGTGAGTGGCCTATCTGAACTACATTAGTGCTACATGGTATACACTGATGCATACCAAAGCAAATGTGCACCAGCACATTAAAACAATAACAGACACTAAGCCCACCACTGATCTCTCTCTACATTTGTACAGTGGGCAGAGAGTTTCTCTCTCTCTCTCTCTCTTGAATGGTCAGTTCTTGATCCCTTCAACAGCCAGCCAATGCTTTCATTGGAGAATGCTTTCATGAGCAAACCTCCAAAACAATCCACGTGCTTATTGGCAGTCAGGAAATGCAACAGACATCCTATGTGAGGCAGTGTGAAGAGGAACAAGGTGCTGCCCCTTGTGGTTGAAACGGTCAAATATAGACACACATGCTGTGACTCACAAACACAGTAATGATGAATCAAATAAAAAATAATGTCACGCCAACAACAGATACAATGCATTTGTACAGCAGTGAAAGCAAAACATCTCCCCCAGGATGCTCTCACCTTTTTTCCTTTCTTCTTACTCTTAAGCTGCATGATTGAATCAAAAAGATGAAGGATGACATATACTCAGTACTGTACTACAACAAGGAAGAAAACACTGAACCCAAGAGAAAGTTTGAGCAGTCTGAACACTTGAGTCAGCTGTCTGTTGTAGAAGTACACACTTTGCATGATTGCAATTGTTCTACTTTACAAATAATATGCCCTCCCCCCTCCCCCCAACACACACCTTAAAAATCAAATACACAGACCACAAAGAAACCTCCTGAACACCAAAAGGATGCATGCTTGTTTTCAAAGAGTTTCCAGTTAATCATCAAAGCAAATTGCTATGTCTAATGTAACAGGATTTATAAAACAATCATGGTAAAGATATTAAAAGAAAACACCAATGAGAAAAAAGAAAAGAAAAAAAACTTGCTGGGAATTACCTTTCTGAAACAATTTGCTACTAAAAAAAAAAAGGTGTAAATGAACCCAAAATCAAAAACCACCCATCAATTAGGTTGCTATTTTCCCCAAATTAATGTTTTAACTTAAAAGACAGGTTCCACTGAGGAGCATACCTTAAGTGCCTGTTGGGCTTGCTGAAGCTCCTCTTCTGTAAGACCCTCAGAGTCTTCTGTTATCAGTGAGGACACTCCAAGAGACTCATCCATCACCTTATGCACTGTACCACAGCAGATAACACATTATGGACAGTAGTTCTTCTCAAAATACACATAATCTGGAAACTGTTCAAGCAAAACATCCATAACCGTATTGCACTGTACCACAGCAGATAACATGTTATGAATAATAGTTCCTCTGATAATACACATAATCTGGAATTTGTTCAAGCAAAACACCAGATTTTTTTGATTTTTTTTAAACAACAACAAGATCTATTCAGGCACAAGTCTACATTCTTGTGTGAATGTGAGCTAACATGAAGCACAGCATTGTGTCATATATCCATTTGTTTTAAATGCTCTCTGCCTCATACCATATTATAACCATATAACACAGCCCCCAGCTGAGCCATGAGTAAGTTACCTCCCTCGTCAATTTTCCTCCTCTTCAAATCCATGTAGCATGGCTAATGTAGTAGCAAGTTTCACATGCTTAACCCTTGCTTGTGCCAAATTGCAGGGTAATTTGCATTATTAAGGGGGCAAAAGAAATCGCAGAGCTTTAAAATCAAGTACAATGCATTTCAATCTTCTCAAACCACCCCAAATGGCCCCATGAGCAACTGTTACCATGTATCCAAACCACAGGCACTGAGTGCGTGTTGTTTAAAAGGTAGATATGTATACTCACTTCTCATGAGTTTATTTTGTCACCTTCAACCTCCCTAAATCAACCCAAGTGGCCACAAGAGTAAAACATTGCAGTGTATCCAAACCTAAAGCACAGAGTTTGTGGCACTGTTGTTTAAAAGGTATTATATACTCACTTCTCATGAGTTCATTCTCCAGTTCATTCTTTGATATGGAGTCACGCCGAACCAGTGCCTCCTTCATGTGTTCTGGGATTATGAGACTTGGTTTTTCTGCTGGTGTTTTGACACGTGGTGGAGGTGGAGGAGGGCGGTATGGCTCCTTCTTCTTCTTGGGGCTCTCCTTAGCCTATGGGATTACAAATCAACAAACAAACATTGATTTAAAAAAACGTTATTATTATGACTGAAACAAAATTCAAAGCACAAAACAAAGGGCACACAGAGTTCTGCTTATTTGTCTACATTTGTCCTGAGGTGATTCTGTGTGGTTGGACAGGATGCTGAAATTCAGCCACACATTTAAAAACAATAAAAATCTGCCTGTAAGCAAGAATTCTGCAGCAGCATAGGCACTTGCTTCAGACAATATTCTATCAGATCTCAAAGAAAGCAAAATTCGCTTGGGCCAGGGGTAGCAACTATATTGCCTGGTCAGGTTAGTGTTAGATAATGAAGCAGGAACATGAGTATAAACTGATGAAAGCATGTCATGCTTGCTTTTGTCCTCATATCCTGTGAAACAGATTTATTAGAGACTTACTTCTAACTAAGGGTTCTGGTCTACCCATCACCTCAGCTGGTTCAACCAATTAGAACATCAAAAGTAATATTCCCCACAAAAAGCCCTTTAGCTTAGAGCAGCCATCATGTCTAGCCCACAAACAAAAGCACTTCAGCAGAGTGAAAGACTTGTGGGCTCCAAACAATGCCTTCAAAATAAGTAATGACATGTATTTACTGATAACGAGAGACATCAGCTGCCATCAAGTGAAGCCAATTGTGCATTCCATCAGCCACCACAGTACAGTGTGATGATCAGGGCCCATATGTATGATGAGCAAATAAAGTTAAAAGAAGATAACCCCTAATCCCAATTTGCAAAAGAGTTCAGAAGTCTGGCTCTTCTCCCATATGTGCAAGTTATCAATAGTCAGGAATAGCTACTGGATTGTGTTTATGGAAAATCCCAGGTAACACTAACAATGCAGCATGCATGATGTCAAAAACTCAAAACTGATTGGACATCATGTGATGACAACTGTCTCAGTTTGAAGTTCAAAGTTCAATGTGATTGTAGCAGATGTCCGTGACCCAACGACACCTTCCTATTTGAGATTTTCCTGTCTCCTCTTCAGCATCTGTTGACTATGATGTGTTGTGAAGCATGAATCTACATTTTCTTGAATAATTTGTGGTCTTCACTGGTATGTGTGACAGCGTTGGTCTGTAGCCTACAGGTGTTCATTTTCCACTCAATCATAGCCTCTGTCAGTAACAGCAGCATTAGAGCCACCATTGTTATACTTCATTTGGCTGCTTAAACATTTAAAAATGAGTTTGTAAATTTAAATTTAAATGTGTTTAAGCCAGTTGGACAGCCCTATTTTTCTTCACACATGCCATTTTTTTCCTTCTCCAGTTCTGTCACTGTTTAGAAGATAAACACAATTAGAGGTGCTATTTGCTCCTCATACACATATGGGTCCAGATTGCAGTCTTGTGGGAATGTAACTATGGAGGCTGGGCTTAGAAATCAGCACAGAACCCTGACCCTTGTAACACAATTTGTACAGAACAGACTCTTTCTCCTTTAACAAAATGTACAGTGTGCTAATGCTAAGCATGCATTATAAAGGATACCTCTTAAAACAGTATAATATTAAGTTCATATACATGTACGATGATAAAAAAAGTCACCATTTAATGTTCTGGGCTTGGTAAAGGCAGCATTGTATCTACGCATCATGACATAGGCCCTAAAATGACGAAACGTCTACTACTACTACTATTACTTCTACCACACAACACCCACATCCACACCCACACACTGACTACTACTAATAATGTACATTTGTAATGCACTCAATGATGCCATGAGCTCTTACAAAAATTGGTTAATATACATCTCAGTCAGATACTATTTACATCAAGTATTATACCTGACTGAATACAGTAACACACACACACACACACACACACACACACACACACACACACACACACACACACACACACACACACACAAAGATGAAGAAACTGGATTCTGCATGGTTTTATTTGGGGTGGAAGTATTTATGAAATGAAGAAGGTTTTTTAATTTGTTTTCAAAGACAAAAGAATGGTAGCTGAATGGAGAATACAGGAGTATGAGCATCTAGGGTTTACATTCTATGTATAACTTAATGACTGCAGTTACAGAAGTATGAACAGCAGAGCTTATATTGTCTCAAGTACAAGTTATCAACTGCTAGTTCAAATACTTATAGATCATATAAAGCTGTCAAACCTTCAGTGCTGGAGTAGCAGAAACCTCTGTCTCAGCCTGGTCAGGTTGCACTGATGAAATGTCCATGGCTTTCACAAATGTCTTGTTGTTTTTGCCCTTGATGTCCACCTTGCCTCCCTTAGAAGGTGACTTTTGTCGGGCAGCTCCAGGTTTTTTGCTGGGTGGATGTGGTGTTTTGGCAGCCAACTTCTCTACCTTTTCGGGTGCTGGTTTTACTTCTTTGGGAGGAGCCTACAAGTAAGCATATTGAGAACTTTTCATTTAATTAGTGACCTTCAAAATAAAAAAAATCATGAAACTGAGTCACAAACAACCACAAGCACACTGCAGAACAAATATTAGGCTTTATTTACATGTACAGATGATTAGAGATCAGAATAATCCCTCATTCCAAACCTGTCCCAGTCATCCATAATTGCTGGGGTTGTGGGGTTGTTGTTTTCTGTGGGCAGATTCTCTCTGTAAATTGTATCAGGCTCATAGAACTGTACTGTATGTATGCGTCATCTCTCTCTCCCTTTGACACATCCACAAAAATGCACATGTATACTCATCTGCATGCACACATGCACTCTCAATCTCATACCCCCCCCCCCCAACCACACACACACACACACACACACTACAAGAGGTTCAGAGGGGAGAAATGCACAGAAAGGGAAGTCTTGAACTGAGAGAAACAATTCCCGAGTCAAATGTGAGGATGACAGTTCTTCAACAGACAACTACTGGTGATTGAAGCATAATCTGACACAATAACAAAACACTGCCATCAGACTTAGCATGGAGAGTATGAGATGAAGTGTAAACTAATAGTTATGGTGGCATAAGTTCCTATCAGAGAAATATAATACTAAAGTAGTTATCATAAAAAATGAATTCTGTTTTCATTTCATCACCTTTTCTGTCTTTCTTTCCATCAGGAGTTTGTTCTCCTGATATGTTGAATGACTGAGATGGCTGACATTATTGTCAAAATAAGTGTGAATAAATGTTACACAACCTTTGTAAGGAATGTGGTTGTCTACTGTTATGTGCTTATTTGGGAAAATGCTGGATCCTCTTTGCATAACCCAACCACCAGAGCTTTCATTTTATAGTCACTTAGCTTCAGTCTCCTGACAGGGTCTCAACATCAACTGATCAATGAAACTGAGTTAATGACTGGTAGATGTGAGTGACATTCACCCTCCCACCCTCTTCCCCATATACATGTAATAGACGTCCTCCCTCTCACTCATCCCTCTAATCATCATCCATCCCATATTCACCCTCCGACCCTCTCACCCCATATACATGTAATATATGTCCTCCCTCTCACTCATCCCTCTAATCATCACCCTTCCCATTCATTTGTCCAATCTTCCTTCCTCCCATTCATTCATCTATCCAATCCATACCGTAACAGGTTCAGAAACACTGGCAGGTTCTTGCTTGGAAGTTGACACCTCGACTGTAATATCAGGTGGAGGAATGGAAGATGAAGGGGCTGGAGATGCTGATCGGGATGGCGGGCGAGGTGGTGGAACAGCCCGAAAACCTGCCTCTGCCATTGCCATTGCCATGTTGTCTAGATCACTGCTGGATTTCACATCCTTTTCTCCCTCTGTCTTGATTGAAACAGAATCCATCACCTGTTCAGCTTTGGCAACCACTGGCTTTACCTCTTCACTTTCTGGTTTTACCTCTTCACTTTCTGTTTCTACTTTCTTTTGGACCTCATTTGCAGCAGGTGTAACAGTGGCACTTTTTGGCTCTGGTGTGGGAGTGGGAGAAAGCTCTTTTGGCTCTGATGTGGGGGTGGGTGAAACAAGTTTTGGTTCTGGTGTTGGAGCTGATGGAGCAGTCTTTGGTTCAGGTGTTGCTGACAGCCTCTGCAGAACATCAGTTTGTCCATCACTTTCAGATTTCACTGATGAGGATGATATCACAGTCCCACCACCCTGCAGAGAAATTAAGGTCTCCGGGTCTGGCTCAGGTCGGTCAACAGAGCCAGAGAATGAGGATGCATACTTTTCCTGTTTCTCTAGTTGCTTGGCAACATGGTCCAGCAAATAAGCATCCATCTTTTGTTCTGAGGTCTCTTGTCCTTGGGCAGTTCCTTCTGCCATCAGCTCATCTGGAAAGAGAATGAAAGTACATGAACCAAGGTTAATCCATAAATAATATATTGTTATTATCATTATTATTATATTATTTATGCAGTATTCTATTTCATGGGTGACATGAACAAGCCTTTATATTCAAAACAAAACAACACTTTTATTCATTTTATCTCAATCACCAGGCCTTTCAGCATGATGAACTTGTGAAGAAACAAAACATGGAATGAATGAATCTTGAAGCAATGCATATATACATTAAAAAATAAAAATTCACTATTGGTTTTGGTTCCGGTTTTGAAACCAACTGGAGCAGTCTTTGGTTCAGGTGTTGCTGATAGCCTCTGAATAAATAAACGAATGAATCAGTCAATCAAGATGCTCAAATAGAAATGATGATGAAGTGTTGCTTAGTGTCCTCAGATGTCAGTTGACATATTAGGGACAAGTTGTGACCAATGCCGAAGCATGGTTCAATAAATCTTTACATCCACGGAAACCAGAAGGCTCGTTAGGACAGACAGCCCAGGACGTCCACCTCAACTCTCACACAGCTCCTGAACTATGCTCAAATAAAAAATAAAAAACCTTATTTATAGGTCTGTAAATTTTATGCACAAAACAAAGAATAATGGAAAAATGGAAGACAGTCATTCAATCAATCAGTCAAGAAACCAAAAAACCAAACCAATTTAGCAATCAATCAACATTTTACCAAGTCCAAGTCATTCTTGTCAATCAATATCAGTTTGAGTAGGTCGGTCAGTCACTAAAACAGCCAATCAGATAGTGTTTCAGTCACAAGTCAGTAGGTCATTTGGCAAACTATGACTGCTACCAACAGATCCCACAAACAAGATGAGGAAAATGTGAACAAGCCACTGAACACAGAAATATGCATGCCAACCGAGACGATCAGGCATGTATAGCCAATCAACTGATAACCTGACAATAGTGACACTTACCCAAGCCTTCCTGGTCAACCTCTTCCTCTCCTTCCTCAGGCAACATGTCTGCTCGGCTGGCTGCTCTGGATGACATCACAGATGATGGCCGGTACACATCACGCATCTTCAGGCTGGCCACAGAGCCTGCCTGTGAACCACGTCGTGAGCCTGTATATCAGAAACAGAACTTATTAATGACAGAACTAAGCATGTATATGTACACACATACATGTAACATCTATTATGGCTTTTGTAAGAGCCTCTTACTCAGTAAGAAAAACATTAATTGTGCCATACTCATAATGCAAACGTATGTTGTGCCGATGATACAGACAGGAGAATGATGCAAGAAGCCCAGATGAAGAAATGACGGATGCTGATGCTTTAGATGAAATCATTTGTCAAAACAGGCAGACAATGACAGTGGCAGTTAGGGAAACAAAGCTGAATGGGACATACAGAAATCAAAGGTAGGTATACCAAGCCCCCAACCCCCACAAAAATAACAACAGAGGGACATACAATCATTGAAAATAATTATATCTTAGTCATTATTTTAGGCTGTGTATGAATACATCTGATCCTTTCCTTCAAGATATTAGCATTAAAGTTTCTTTCATCATTAAGAGTTTCACAAGCCAATTATATCTATATAGCATATACTGTGGTACAAACTGAATGAGTAAACTGATCCAATAAAATAAGTAATTGAATCCACCTTGCTCTGACTTGCGTAGTTTATCTTCCTCATAGTCTTGAAGCATCTCAGTGTCTTGCAGCACACCTGGATTGTGTATAAAACAAAAATGACTTGTATTACAAAGAGTATGAGAAGTATCATTACAACACTGTCTAAAAATGCCAACTCTTAACAGCCCAAGCATATCACTGTCCTTAAAATACAGGGCAAACACTCTAAAAGTGTCATGAACATAATCTTTACATACTGGAATGTATATATACATTCATATAGCTTACAAGGACAAAGTTTGATCATGATCAGACATATGAGAATTCTCAAGAAAATAAGACATTCCATTTACCTTTTTGACACTGTTTTTGACTTTTAAATTAGGCTGAGCATGTTGAAATTAATATACATCATTTGAGTTGAATGTAAGTTATCATCACACAATATTTGAATGGTATAACAGTATTAATTCAGTTGTGCCTGAAAAAAGTCCCTGTCATGGTTTCTGTCAAAGCCAGAAATAACCCCACCCACCCATTCATTTTCACAGATTTGCTGAAGCACACTTCTAAAAGTGACAGACTGTTGCTAATGTGTTGTTGGTCTTGACAGGTTACATCAGTTCACTACTATACAGCTTCAAGTGCACTCACTGTAGAAGACATACATTCATTCTCTTTTAAGTCTGCACGCAAACCAATTTTTGAGGCATTCAAGTCTGCACGCAAACCAATTTCCAAGGCATTCAAGTCTGCATGCAAACTAACTTCTGAGGCATTCTTCCCATGCCACTTATGTCCAAATACCCATATGCCCACCAACATTCAATGCAAATCCCACACAGCAACCCTACAACTAAAGGTCCATGTGGGCAGGTGTCAGATCATTGTTAGCAGAGCTATGATCTGGAGAAGACGCCCCATGGCTGCAGCCAAATTGGTGGGGCTCAATGACGCCTTTAGAAGACTCATTTTCATCATCAAAAACTTTTCTTTCTCACAGAATTATTTGCTGTGATAGAAAGAGCACAACAGTTACCTGAATACTGTGGCTGCAGTGGCTTTGCCAGACTGTCTGCCCCATCTGGTCCTAGCACTGCCTCCTTTGTCCCTTCTGGCCAGTCCTCTTCTCTACCTCCCACGCCACCTTCATCCACATCTGCAACAGTATAAATCAATCATAAAGAAGAATGTTTTAAAATTCAAACAAAACAAAACAAGTCCATTAAAGCTGAATAAAGAAAAACTAACACCACTGAAAGCTTTCCAATAAGCCAATCCACTCATCAACCAATGAGTCTGACTAGTTTTATACTCCAGATCATCTATCATCCCCAATTAACTGACAAACCCACATCCACAGTCATAAAACCCTATAACCTGACAAGACCTACAATGTATTGCAAACACTCTTATTCTACGACAGGTCACATTTCATGAATGTTTGAGCCTGAATTTAAGGATATATGTTCACAATAGTAATGTTTCTGATCATCAACTTCCTTAGTATAATAGACTATGACAGACTTTTCAGACAATCTATAATCTCAATACCAAGCTATACCATGGGTTCTCCGTTTCCCAAATCCAGTGGATATGAACCAGACATAAAAATGAATTTTATGTGACACATAAAGGCGTGTTAAGCAGATTGTCAGACTGCTGCAAGGTAGTGAGTGGCTAAACTAATTTCACCTAGAGTGACAAGGTGTATAAATGGCCTGCACATGGGCAGTAGATGACATGCTATTTTTGGCATGATGTGGAAGGGAACAAGGAACACTACTTTGACTCCCCTCTTCCCAGCAGGCATGCTTGCACAAAGTAGCACACCAGAACCTTCAACAGCTTTATCACCAAGCAAGTATTTTTTTTTAAACTGAACCTTCTATATAATCTAGATACCAAGCTATTAGGCGGTTCAGGTGGGGTTGTCCTTGACTTTTGCCCAGCATTGCTTAAGTCCCTTGGCTGCTTTTACTTCTGGTGCGTACTTTCTTTACAATGGAAGGCGGTGGCGGTAACAGTGAATTTGTGAATTTTACACTGCCAACTTTAAAGACATTTTTGGAGGCCTGTCGTCAGAATGTGTCTGGCAACAAACAATAACTTGTTGCTCATGCTATAAGATATCCCAAAACGTATTTTTTCTATGAACTCACAATCTTCTGGTCAGCCAAAAAATGACACAAAAACACATTTTTCCACCCTCCATGCCCTTTCCCCAGTAATTTTTGCAACTGCAACAGTGGTGGCATTTATATTGCTTTGCAATTCTAGGTCCATCTTCCATTGTTATACACAGCGTGAAGCAACGCCTACTCAGAAATCAGCCCGGAAGTGACACTGCGACCTCTTGGAACTTCTTGTGCGAAAGATTACAAAGGGCATTCACTTATGCAAACCAGCTTCACTGAACTGCCCCATACCATGGGTTCTCCATTTCTGTAAAGTTGCTGAATGCAGTGGATGTGAACCATTGCATAAAAAGTGCAAAAAACTGAAGCAGAACTACATCTCTGAATGCACCCATTAAGATGTTTCTTTGAAATAAAATTGAAAGCAACACTGGAAATTTATGAAGTACCTGTACAAATCTAGCATGTGTCTGAAGAATGTTTTACTGCTTCTGGTCTTTAAAAAGTCTGTCCTTCAACTTGAACATCCAAGTTAGTTGCTCTGATAACCCTCCAAAGATAAGAATTAATGTTGCCTTCATTTAGACTGAACAGATCAGTAACCATGTTTCAGATGGAGACCAGAATCACTCTCATTTATGCCATTCATAAAGCACCCAGCCACAGCCAACACAAACCTAATGGTAGAAGGATGTCATCCTCTTGCTGTAATGAAGAGGACACACTGGCTCTATCCATCTCTGCCTCTTTCTGGATCACTCTGCTCATGAGTACATGTTCACTTCCATCCATAGGATAACCCAAGGGAGTTGAAACTTGAACACTGATAGCTCGCGATCCAGAGCTACTCCTTTCATCAGCAGCCTCTTCTGGATAATACATGACACTGATTTTTAAGGCAAATGATCCATTTACTAATATTAAAAAAAAAAAAAAAAATCATGAAATTAATTTCAATATGTGCCAGAGAATTAATTATGCAATAAGCTGTTGTGTAAACTGACTTTGTAGGAGGAAAATATGTCACTGTAAGGCAAATGATAATTCCCTCCAGTCTGTAAACAAGAACTGAAAACTATGGACTTTGAGAATGCAGTTATTTGGGAACACCACATCATCATCTTCTATAATAACAAAAAGATGTACTCTTATTAAAAAGACCCCCACCCCCGAAAAACAAACCAAAACAAACAAACAACAGAAACAAAGAAAAAAAGGAAAAAAAGAGAACAACAGCTTGATAACTACCATACATGTCCACTAGATTTTGTCATCTTACTGCACGTATGCACTTGAGTGACACACAGTCTTTCCAAATAACCAAGTTGTTTCCATATTCAAGCGAACTTGCCAGTGCCCAGTTGGGGCAACAAACTCATGAAATAAAGTAAATAAAACTGTTAAAAGATTCATCTCAACATTCTCATCAAACAGATGAGTGCTGCACTGAGCATGAGTCCACACTGCATTTTTTTTGGCACACTGCTAGTCTTTCACTGCTACCTGAATATGCAAACTGTTAAAGTTCTAACCTTTAATGACTGGCACACTTTCCTCCAGTGGTGCCATCCCATCAGCAGAGGCAACTGTTTGTCTTTCAGTGCTGAAAGGTTGCCTAGACCCATGGTAGGAGGATTGGGGGCGCTTGCGTAGATCAGGGATATCTGCTGTGCCACTCCAGTAACCAGACTTGGAGCGGCGAGTATGAGAGAGGTGACCATGGGGAATAACCAGTTCAGGGGAGGTAACAGACCGGGCTTGGTCCCCAGGTTCTGTGGAGACAGTCAAGGTTTCCACAACACAATGCTCACATTCACGTCATACTTCAATAACTGTGTCTGTGTGCACAGGTAACATTTATGCACACAGCAATACAATGTCATTTCATATTCTGAAATGCATAAGGGCAGTTAAAAGCACTTTGCAAAGCACTTTAAAGTAAGATCTCTTGCATTGGTAAAACTTCCAATATAGTGTGTGTGTGTGTGTGTGTGTGTGTGTGCGTGTGTGCGTGCGTGCGTGCGTGTGTGCGTGCGTGCGTGTGTGTGTGCATGCGCAAGCATGTGCATGCATGTGTGTATATGTGCATGCATGTGTGTGTGTATTCACCTGTGGACTGCGGTCGACCAAGATAATTCAGAGACTTGAGAGAAGCAGTCAGTTTGTGACTGGACAACACCTTGGCACGACCCGAAAATGCCCTGAAGAAAAATCATATGTATTCATTCTACACCCAAGTCATATGACAAAATCTGCAATGATCAACCACTGGAGAAATCCAACATTCTATTATGACACAGTCTTTCACAAACAGCAGGATTATAGTTAGAGATTATCTCATGCAACCTAGAGATCAAGGTCACACACAGCATATTTTACTGTACACAATACATCAAACTACAAGAAGCAAAAAGGCAGGTAAAATAATGTGCAGTTTTAGATTAAAGAATCAAGCACAGCTATGTCATACTAGATATCTTAGTCATAAAGCTGACATGAATCGTGCAATATCCACATCAACCACTTGTTCCTATTTTAAACCAGTCACAGCTCTCTGTCTAAATAATGACAACAATTCCCAGCCTTTCCTGCCTTTTTGTTGTGATTTATTTCAATTGCCTAGAGAACTTTGCACTTGTAGGCAATGCATCACAGAATACTGTTCTCTGTACTGTCTTAAGTAATGTACATAATCACTGACTTCAACTGGATTAAACGACCACTTCACAGATTCTAGAATATGAACCTGACTCATCTAAGGACATGCATATATAGTCTGTGTCAGCTTTTGTGTACCCAGTACAGACAGAAAAGCTTAATATGCAGTGATTGCACTAAACACTTCAAACTCGTGTGACATCTGTATAGCAGTAACACTTGTTCATGGAGACCAGTCAGATTATCACATGCTACTACTAGAGCTATACCAGTAAACACCTGACCCAGCTCCCTTCCCCATCCAGAACACACACAAACATACACATGCATGCACGCACACACACATGCATGCATGCATGCATATTCTTTTCTGGTATATGCTAACGTTAACTGGTAAAATACCAGAAATGACAGGTTAATGCAAACCCTGATATGGGGTAAATCCTAATAAAATGCTACATTTATGGTAGCCAGTGACTTTCTGGTTACAAATTTTCAAGAGCTAGTCCCAACTTCAACAATAATAAAATAATAATGGATATAATGCAAATCTTTTTGTAGGACAAAAACTCCATGCGCTACAACATACTATTCACACATGTATTATACATGTAGATACAGACACAGCCTACTCAAACATGAATAGTCTACCCTGGTTTGTGAAATGGCCTGTCTAAACAAGAGAGTCTTCAGCTGGGGTTTGAATAGAGAGTTCCTAGATTGGCAGGCAGTGAACTCAGACAGACAGAATGAGGAAACTGAAACAGTACTGACCAAAAGACTCCAAGTTACATTTACGAATTTTCAAAAGCTTCTCCCTTGAGGATTGGCAGGTACATGATATTTGATATGTGCACATTCAGCTGAAAGGCAAGACTGGAGTGTGTTGTCAAAGTGAGGATACATCCGGATAATACATTTGGAATACATCATTACAGCTGACATTGTCAACAAGCAATATTTCATTTTGGATTTAAATGAAAATAGAAACACAGGATATCCCCCATAAAAATGGCTAAAAGTGTCTGAGCGTCAGACTCATGATCAAAAGGTTGTGGGGTGGTCCCTGGCAGGAGTGGTAGGAGACTTTTCTTCTTCATGGTCAACTTTTGTGCTGACTCTTATTTTGGAATCTGTTCCTCTCCCATGCTACCACAATAGCATGTGAAAAATCCAGTCATTCTGCCAAAAGTGTAGGTGGCAGGTTACAACCAAAAATTCCCCCCTCCCCCCCCCCTTCCCCCCAGTGTGATTTTTTTTAATGTTTATGCTTTATACAAAAGAAGTTGGTTGCCTACACAAAACAATAACAGAACAGAATGCACATACAGTCATACATACCTAGATGACTCAGAGCTAAGTGAAGGTGACCGTGGGTAGAAGAACTCCTCCGGCCCAAAGTGCGACCCATCAGTAAAAGATGTGGGGGCCTGGGACAAGGGCTGGGAAAGACCAGAGGGCCATGCATCTTCCAGCTGCTGAAGAATGTCACGCAGCTCCTGTGATCTTGCTCGGCTGGACAGGGAACTCTCTCGACCATAGCATCGAGAGCTTGAACAAAAACAGTCAACGATGAGTATGTTTGCTGAGGATTTTGTGCAAGGTGACAGTTACTGTGGTTGTGGTTGTTTCCTTATTTTTGGTCTCAATAAAGGTCATTAGATGATGGGAGGGGGGGGGGGGGAGACAGGCAGAGAGAGAGAGAGTGTGTGTGTGTGTGTGTGTGTGTGTGTGTGTGTGTGTGTGTGTGTGTGTGTGTGTGTGTGTGAAGTGCAATGTAAATTAACAGAAAGAAGAAAAAAAATAAAAAAATATATATATATAAAAGGGGGGAGGGGCATATTTCATAAACTAACAGAAAGGAAATAAATTCAGGTAACCAATAAACACAATGTATGCCAAAAGACAGGGAAATACCCCCCCCCCCCCCCCCCCCCACACACACACACACATGCATGCACGCATGCAAGCACGCACACACACACACACACAAAACGTAGAATAAAAAGAACATAATAACAATAACACAGATCTTTTACAGTGTAAATCGTTTTGCTAGCACACACCATTCATGCACATTATATACACACAAATGTACACATAATCTACGGTCCCTCTATATAGGCTTGTGAAAAGGGTATAGAATTAAGACTGAGACGGGAGACAAAATGAAAACAAAGTTTTGCTAAAAACAGAATAGAGTTATATGGAGTTCTAAATAAGATTATTGTATGTATTATTCTGTATTATGGAGCTCTTAATAAGAAATGTCTCATGAAAGTGGAAAAAGAATCCAACGAAGAAACAAACAAAACAAACAGTGAAAAAAGATTAGACTATACAAACAAAAGAATTAAAAAAATTAAAAAATCTGAAAAAAGGTAAATATCTCTTTCGTTGGGGCAAGACCTGCATCAGTAATCTGCTTTACAATACATGCCAAATTTATGAAAAGCATGGTCCTGTTCACACACACACACACACACATGCACATACACACGCACACATGCACACAAGATCTGAACTTGGTCAGATAAGAACTTAACCAGAAAACTTTAGCTTTAGAAACACATTTTACATTTGTACCTTTCAAACAGCTTCCTGACCTCAAAGGCAGTAGGAAAATGTTATGGTGGATATACATATCATGATTTTTAATGCAAGTAAAAAAGAAAAAAACACATTTCACTAGTAACTAAGAAACTGCCGGAAAATATGAAAATAAAATACGAAGAACAAAATCCCTTACATAAAATCACATCCTGATAGACTGAGATTCTGGACAAGTACTAGTAATCTCAAAAGAAAATAATGGCAAGGGGTACTTGAATCTGAGTATATCCAAAGGTGAAACAATCACCATATGTACCCCACTGAGTAAATCCAGTACATCCATTATTTGTCTAGGGGCTTGCTGTACTTCAGCAAGTCTAAAAAGCTACTGACCAGGTACTTCACACCAGAAGGGGTTAGACAGTAGGTTGGTGAGGGGTGGGCTGAAGCACAAAGAAACAAACACCTCATTTCTACATGACCAATCAATCGTGGGTTAAAGCAGGGCAGAGAGAGAGAGAGAGAGAGAGAGAGAGAGAGAGAGAGAGAGAGAGAGAGAGAGAGAGAGAGAGAGAGAGAGAGAGTTACAGAGACAGAGACAGAGAGAGACAGACAGAGACAGACAGACAGACAGACAGACAGAGAGCTGTGTGTGTGTGTGTGTGTGTGTGTGTGTGTGTGTGTGTGTGTGTGTGTGTGTGTGTGTGTGTGTACGTGTGTGTGTGTGTGTATGTGCGTCAGTGTGTGTCGTTGAATGTTGCTTTACGTCCACTGAGATCGTGCCCAGGTCGGCCACCTCGACTTTCACACAGCTCCTGAGCTCTGAGAGTGTGTGTCCCCAATGTTTCCTTATTGCGTCTGGGATCAGTCACCCTTCAATGAACGTGAACGGATTGCCAGGGAACACACAGCCATTCAATGTGCTACTGAGGAAAGAAAACGACCGACAGCAGCATGGTACGAGGTGAGCCACAGTCAACCAAGAGAAAAAAAGTGCTGGAAAGACGTACATTGTGTAAGGCTTAAAGTGTGATTTCGTTATGCTTAATATCCTGCTCAAGTCAAAACTATAGCTACAATTACCGGCTATGTGATGTCTGCTGAACACTACCACCAGTCTACCTCATTTTCCAACAGCTAGTGAAAACAGCTCAGCCAAAGTATATGGTCCATGTGAACAAGATCAACAAAGCAAAAACAACAACAAACAAAACAACAACAAATAAACAAGTGACCGATTAGCAAGCAAAATCCAGCACCAGCAACTCATACTGAACACAATGGTTAAAACATTAAAAAAAAAATCATTCACGCAGCCTGTCCCTAATAGTCCTTACGGTCTCTGTGGACGTAAGCAAAATACGAAGAAAAAGAAGAAAATTCAGGAAACCACAAAACTTTGTGCAACTATTCGGCAGAACTGTCTCTGACATGCCGCAACAAATGAACCGACCGACAGTTTTTACATAATTTTTATGCCTATACGGAGGCGACGTAGGACATTTTCATGGATCTCCTTCTTCTTCTTCTTTCTTATCATTACGAATCTAGCCTATTCCTTTTCAGCGGGAAGTGCTCTTGGGTGTCGCCGAGATCGTCTCTGTGATTATCTAACTACAAACACTGGACGAGGATGAAGAAACTCGATGAAAGCCGTACCATAATTTACGGAACATAGATCTAAACATACAATTAATTACAATTTCGACCCCCCCCCACCCCCCCTCCCCCCGTCTCTCTCTCTCTCTCTCTCTCTCTCTCTCTCTCTCTCTCTCTCTCTCTCTCTCTCTCTCAGAACTCCGACTGATCCCCAGTCCAACTGCAGCGAATACAATGATGTTATTATTAATTTTTAGTGCTCCTCTTCCTTTTGTGAATATTTGAGGCAACCCCCCCCCCCGCCCCCCCCCCCCCCCCCCTTTGTTTTTGTATTTTGGGTCCTCAGTGTGTGATGATATT
>OY757544.1:23638964-23668342 GCA_963584105.1 Alviniconcha strummeri
TAGCGTGTGACAGGTAAGACGCAGAACCGACAAGGATGGAGCTTCGTAAGTTCGACAGGGAGATAACGTGATCCCAAGTGAAAACCAAAGCCAAAGTTCAGCAAATTCCGGTGTTTCCACCCACATCGGCGGATCAGTTCCCCGGCTAAACCCGCAGGTACACCTCCCGCGATCAATGCGGGACATACCGCAGTCTCTACAAAAGCATGGTATATTCCAGTAAAAGCAAATCGAAAAGGTCATTGACAGTGTTAAATCTTCACGGCATGCCATAGGTCCAGTAAGACCAGAGTCGCATTCAAATAACAAACGCTCCGAAACTATTAGGATTTTTAAGTTAAACTGTAAGAAATCCATAATTCTAGGCAGTGAAACCTTTTCTTTTCGTCCTTTAAACAAAACAAACAAACAAAAAACAAAAAAAGTAATGTATGATTTGAAGCACAAGGTCTCTACGTGGCCTGACTGTGTTATGTCCAGAATTGTGATGCAGCTTTTGACTTGTGATTTAGTGACTTGTTTTTTGAGAATTGGTGTGACATAATTTTGAATGTGTGATTCGTCGTGAGGTGACCCTGTGCGGTTGACGGACATAAAAATCCAAGAACTAACCCTACCTCGCCGGCAGCATCTGTGCAGTGTTGGACTTGTCTATAAAAGATACGTGATCCACGCAACTGTCCATGAGCTGACTTGCCCAATGGTAAAGGGGTTTGGCTGGTAAGCAGATGGATCTCGGTTCGATTTGCTCTGCAATCTCTTCAGAAGTTGTGGTCTGTGGACACTGTCTTTGTGACTTTGCCCCTCACAGTTAATGAAACATAAGAATGGCTCTCATCGGTACCCATCTTAATGCAGGAGTAATTTCTGTGGTGACAGTGTAGTGCTAGGTACCCTCTTCCTCCACCTCCTGGGATCTCGGTCCACGCCAGCAGCCTATCTCTTCGGAGACAACTAGGCGTTAAACAGGTTTAACCAAACCAATGGCGAAATCTGATGAAGATTAAACCAGATGGAAGCACCCGTTTCGGTGACGGCATAATTTGTCATTGTATTTTGTAAACCCGTGTGGCCATTGCCGGTGGAATTTGCGACAAAATCAGATATTTTGACTGACAAGTTCTTGCTACGAGATTCTTATATAAAAGTCTCTCTGTGTCTGTCTCCGTCTGTCTCTGTCTGTCTGTCTGTCTGTCTGTCTGTCTGTCTGTCTGTCTGTCTGTCTGTCTCTCTCTCTCTCTCTCTCTCTCTCTCTCTCTCTCTCTCTCTCACTCACACACACACACATACACACACACACACACACACACACACAACACACACACACACACACACACACACACACTTGTGTCTGATAAATCGTTAACACATGCATACAAACGTGAATCATAGATGTTGGCAACGGAGCACATTACTCTTGCATAACAGCTGGCCAGTCACTGATCTATGGTAATGCAAACAGTTCCCCAAAGCCGCATCACAAAATTTCATGGCGTTGTTTGTTTCGAGATCCAATAATTAATCACCTGCTGCCAAAAGGGCTTACTCATAGTTCCCGAGTTTCTGCACGAACACCCAATAATTTCCGCTACGTGGCCAGTAATCGCCTTCCAGGTGTCAATGGCTGCAGATAACAGCAAGACCCATGAATTAACCTGTACACTGGCCCCTGCCGATGGCAAAGTAATGGCCCTCTGTCAGGAGTCCGATAAGATAGAGCCGTTTTCTGATCTGGCGATGCCACACAGCCGTTCAATAAGAGAGCTGGTACAGTCTACCGGTTCCAGCGTCGTCTCGGCGTCCCCGGGGTGCTCTCTCTCTCTCTCTCGGTACGTACACACACGCACAGATTATACAAGGTCCAGGCCCCCTGCAGCAAATCCAGAGCTACCAGAGGCTCTCTCTTCGGAGTATTAAGTAGGTCAGGACTACTGCTGTGGCCCGCATTCACTCCTCTCCCCCCCCCCCCCCCCCCCCATACCCTTGAAGCATGAAGTGACGTGTGCTAGAGTGAGATTAATCTTTCCACTCTTGATTTTACTGCCACTCTCGAGCTGGAAAAAGCAGAAGTGTGGCGGACTCTCTCCCCCCCCCCCCCCCCCCTCCCCCAACCTCCCTCAGTAGACAAATAACGCAGCTAAAAACAAACCAGACAAAAAAAAGTACCGTCAGCTTTGATGCAGCTGTATTTGCTAGGACGTTGTGGACATGTTAGGCTTTTGTCCATTTTGATTTTTCTTTGCTTCGCTGCTCTTATCCTGTGTTTCGCCCTTATAACGTGACACAACACATGCCCCTGAGTGGGCGTTACTGAACATTTATATTACCACGACCTTGTTTGCGGAGCACGAGTCCCCTGCTCGACTTGTCGCAGATGTACTGGTTGTGGAATCTTAGACATGTTGAAAACAAACACGTACCCATCCCCCACACCCCCACACGCTCACACACCACACAGAGAAATCCATCCAAGATTCTCTCAAGTCCGGTTGCTAAATAAACGTCGTCGAGATATTTGGACTGGCTGACAGAGAAGCAGGCAGGCAGCAGACAGACAGAGAGGTTGTCAAACTGACCAGATGACCAACAGTCAAAGACAAAACCCCACTCGTATTAGTTGGCTCACAAGTTTAAGTTTTCAAGCACATACCGAACACATCAAATTATTATCATAGGTTTACATGCTTGTTACATTACTCGATATATATCTATGCTCGTGGATTAACCTTCAACTATCAATGTCAGCATTCGGTAACCAAAATTAGAAAAAGGAACATCTCAAATGAAAGAAACCATTCCTAAGACGGACAGAAATCGAACTAGGGACCACAAGCGGGAAAAGAGCTCATCCATTCTTAAAGGACTTTTATCCCCATCACGAGTGTGGCGCTCGTATAGCTGCTGCTGCTGCTGTGTGTGTGTGTGTGTGTGTGTGTGTGTGTGTGTGTGTGTGTGTGTGTGTGTGTGTGTGTGTGTGTGTGTGTTTGGGTTTGTGTGCGTTTGTGTGCGTGCGCGTGTGCGTGCACGTGTGCGTGTGTGTGTATGAGAGAGAGAGAGAGAGAGAGAGAGAGAGAGAGAGAGAGAGAGAGAGAGAGAGAGAGAGAGCGCAGGTGTGTGCGTGCTTGCTTGCGCCTGCGTGCGTGCGTGTGCAGCCGTCTCGTGTTTTTCTGGCTTTCCCTCCCTCCTCTCACTAACCCCTACCACGGAAACCACTAGGAGACTCAATCCATACTTTATGACGGCGTCTTCTCGTCCCACCTGACTGCGTCTTTTTGCCCCACCTGTATGCTTAAACCGCACCATTAAGCTCAGTCCTCGTCTCATTTCTCACCTACATCGGTTCCTCCAGACCCGCTCAGTGGAATGATCCACGTCATTGGTGAGCTAAAGAAGAATCTTGGTATTCGATTTGCACTAGCAAAGGCTATCCTGCTGTCTCTGTCCTTCACTCGCTCCCTCCCTTTCCCCTCTCTCTCTCTCTCCACACACACACACGCACGCACGCACGCGCGCGCGCGCGCGCGCACACACACACACACACACACACACACACACACACACACACACACGCGCGCGCGCGCGCACGCGCTCCTCACCTAGCCCGTTGCTTGAGGTCCTGCAAGTACACCTTGAGGTCAGCACCGGGCTGGGCCCGGCGATCTGTCAGAGGATCTCCCCCCTCCTCCAATACTGTGTCCGGGGTGTTCATCTGCCGCATGAACTTCAGAAACCATCGGTTCTCTTTGTCCGAAATGCTGCTGTTTTCGCGGTCAAATCCCTGCAAAGAGGTTGATACACAGTAGGTACAGACAAACCATATGGAGCAAAATTACAACAGATGTTCGAGATAACTTTAGAAAACACCTTTGTGCTGGATAATGTTGGATAGGAAAAAAACGATCCCATCAATTTTGTCTGAAATCTGAAAATACCATCACGTTTAAGCAAATCGTGATTTGAGAAAGCCTTACTGACTGTATCCTCGGCATGTATCCTAGTGTGTGTGTATGTGTGTGTGTGTGTGTGTGTGTGTGTGTGTGTGTGTGTGTGTGTGTGTGTGTGTGTGTGTGTGTGTGTGTGTGTGTTCCCCTTCCTTGCGTCCATCAACAACTGCTTCATTACGATGTCGTGGATACGTTAACACACAAAACAAGCACTGAAAGCGTTTACCTGCAACAACTCTACTCAAACCTTAATTCGTAATCGCATACGTGATAACAAAAATGATGTACCTGATCCCCATACTGCAGAACAGACAGCGACAACCTCTCAAGAGTCCCCAGCTTCAGACTGAGGTCAATCAGTTCCTGCTGTTTCCGTTTCCTTGGCAATCTGGGTCGCATGTGGTCCTTCTCGGGAGGAGCATCAGGCGCGGAGAACAGCAGCAAGGCTCCTTTCCGAGTCAGGTAGGTCTTGGGCAGTTCCAGACACCCGTCATCTTTGGGATGGGGCTGGGAGGAGTAGGGGAACCCCCTTCCTTGCGTCCGAGGTGTAATGGTCACCCCATGTTTGTGTCGCTCGTGCTCTACATCTGGAAGAGCCTGAAACATGTATCACATACACGAATAACAGGATATCGAGGCACGTGTTAAAATAAGAGGAAGAAAAAGAAGAATTACAATTAAAAGAAAAAACGCTCTACAAGCGCTGTTAATTATTATTGTCAGTCTGAACTGGGAATAAAACAGACGTCGCTCTCATCTCGGGAACATCATTCATCTCGTGGAAAAACGTTTTCATTCAGTGATTTCATTCCGTTGTTTCCTTTTCGTGAGACAGATATTAGAAAGTCACAGAAACTGCCTATTAACATTTAACGGAGACGCACATTTCCACACAGATCTAGGGCACGGTTTTTCCACAGCATCATTTACACTATCTGCCCTCAAGACCCATCTTTTCCATTCACAATACTCGCCGTAAGGCTTACCCGGGTGCGTGTATCAGTACAGTTTTGCAATAAAGTGTTGTAATAGTCAGTATTTACTTTGTAGAAGGGTTTCTTGTTTTCTAAATTCTGTATACCAATAGCCTACCCTTTGTCGACCCTGTTGTCTGGTATTGTGCGCCTCGGGCTCATGTTACGTCAGTGTAAGTGCTTTGTTCTTTTAGTTTTACACATTACATTACTGCGGACAGCCATCCTCCATAGACTGCTTGCAGCACGTGGCGGGGGCTGTGCAGCAGCGTGTGTCTACTTGTTTAGGCCTACACGGTGGTCAGTGCAAGCCATAATCGCGCCGTGACACACTGGGCAGGGCACAGCCTACCAATGAATCTAACGCAACGCTAGATCGGTCAGACTCGACCCACTGTGCTTTCGCTGAGGCCGGTCAAGCGTGGTTTGAGTCTTTGACCTGCAGGCAAGCCTGGTTCACCTGGCACTCCGTTCGGTCAACTGTTGTCGTCAGGTGGGGATTATGATTACGACAACGAGATAATCCCCGCTTCAATGCAGGGCCGACCGACAGAAGGAAATTGGAGTGATCAGCAATGGCGGCTCCTCTCTTCTGAACACCACACTGTGGGCATGATTTACTGATTTTAAAGGTGGCTCTCCAGAGGCAAATCCACCCAACATGATATATATCATATCATATCAGATTACAGCTCGTAGGCTTTTGAGCCTTTTGCCTACTAATTCGTGTTTCGGTTTATGTTATGCTCAACATTATTCTTTAGGTCATTAGGAGTGCTGCCATATATATTAGGTACATTCATTGATCAATATAAATCATCACATCAAATTGAATTATCTATGGAACCTTACAATTCATACAGCAAAACTCTGAATACCAAAGTATGGATGTCACTGTCATCCTCCAATAAAACCAAACTAGTGGTGTGATTCATGACACCCCACCCACTTTCCTCTTCAAAACCAAATATGGTGTTCCCCCCATGGGTACCTAGCAGCGAAACACCAAGAATCAGTCACATACGTCATATTTTCATATAATATATATATACTATAGAAGTGTTTACAGTCTTACTTTAGGTATACTGTGATCCAGGTATTTCGCTAGTTAACCATCAGACTGCTTCTTCCAATGACGCTATCAAAATTATGGGAACTTATTGTATTAGCTACATGCAATGCTTCTTCAAGCGACATATAAATACCAAAGACATACTATCATTTTCAAATTCAGTTTTGAAGAACTACAATGTTGACAATGAGAAACTTATAATTTCCAGGTATTATTATATATAATTAAAAATCAACTGATCGAGGTAATAATATTACATGCATGGATTACAATTGTTTGTATAATGTAAGGCTGTTCACAGGATCATTCATAATGGCAATGCCTGGAAGTTGCCTGTGAAGTGTGCACAGCAGTTTGATAATCCAATGCAAGTAATGCCTGGGGGGAAACTGCAACACTACATTGTTGTACAGAAATACGGACAGAGCTATGCTATGTTATATAATTATATATATATATCTCTGGGGCAATTAATCTCCTTCTTGTGACCAGGGAGACCAATCCTAATGAGAGCAGTATTGGAACATGTGTGTGAAAATAATTACTATGGGCAATCTTTGCAGTTGCATCACCAATCTAAATTCATCTATTCTATTTGTTGTTGAAGTGTTGCTTTACGTCCACAGAAACCGTAGGCTTATTAGGGACGGGAGCCCGGGACGGCCACCTCGACTCACACAGCTCCTGAGCTCTGATCTATTCTAACTTAGCATTAGTTTAGTAGAGTCTGCTGTTTATTTGATATTGCACGGTGTGACTATAGTATAAGTTCTTGTTCTTAAAAAGACCCCCCCCCCCCCCACCTCCCCCAAGAGATTCATTGATAATTACAGAATAAAAAATACTTTATTCATCACATTACAGGAATTTACAGTGTCATCTCACACATAAAATAACAACAACAACAAATAAACAAACCCAAAACAGCACAGACACAAAAGCAAATAAGAGCAATAAAACTAAGTGACTATTTACCAGAGCACAAGGATTATTATTATAGTTACAATACCAAGGCAAACATTTCAAATTTCACCATTAAAAGTAAAACAACCCCCCCCCCCCCCACCAACCCCACCCCGAAAAAACGAAAAGAAAGAAAGAAAAAACAAGAAAAACCTATAATTTTAATGTTAGTATGGGGAGGCAAAACCAACAGCTATATAGGTAATACAAAAGCAATATACTGCATAGCTCATGATTGTGTGGCATGTAAGTTGGCTATAATATATATATATAATACATGGGCATCATACAGTTTTCATTATTACTGGTTATTCAACAAGCAAGATTCCAAGTTACTGAAAACAACAATTTGTTAAGTAAAAACCATCATATCTATCTATCTGGGGGTCTTCACAAAGTGGCTTCATTTGTTTGTTTATTATTGTTCTTAATCAAAAGTGTAAAACCCTTTCATCTCACAATCACAATGAAACCAAACTACTGGTGTGATTCATTTACACCTCACCACCACCAAACCCCCATTAGGTTTAGCTAATGTTGGGTGAGAAAGTAGTGCATGCAACCTTCAATCTTTCCTATAGATATGTAATAATTATGTGATCAGTCTGTATTTGTTTACTGATCTTCTCCTGGATGTAAAACACCAACTTACTTATTGATCTTCCTTGAAAGGACAAGAAAGGGCCAATGTCAATCAGACAGACACTGCAACTATTTCAAAGGCAATGCTGGGAACATTTCTGAGAGATGGGTTGGAGCACATATAAATGATATATATATGGCTGTTTGCAAGCACATAGATCAGTACCATCTTGAACTGAACTGTTAACCACCAGCTTGACCCTGACTCTGAAGATTGCAGTAAAAAGATAAGAAATTTGTCATGTCAAAATGTCAACAAGATTAAAATAATATAGAATCTTGACAAGCAACATCAGAATTTTAACATGACTACATTTGTGTGTGGGGGCTAGTATTTGGCAATGTGACTCACTTTTGATAACAAATTTGTGCTGTTGTACAATATATGGGTGTGATGGTGACATGAATGAACCAGTACCATGAAATAGACTTGCATGGTGAAAACTAAATTCTTATGTCTATGTACTTTTGTTCTCTTGTCAGGTGTTGAATGGATCAAGCATCAGTCATTCTATGTTTTTAGAGAGCAGTCAGTGTCTACACACTAAATGAATGACCAGTCAACCAAAATTAAGACCTGTTTGTGTCTACTAAAAAGAAAAAGAAAAAAAGGGTGTGTAAACCTGCACATGGTATAAACATATGATGAATATATTTATGAAAACACAGGCCTTCTCTACTTTAAACCATAAAGGACAGAGTCAAAGCCCATTCCCTTCAACATTTGTAATATGTAAACGTGACAGCAAAAGCCTGCAGGCCTTTGGTAACACCAGTTAATAAGTAATTCATTGCAATCACTAAAACAGTTATACCGTCTTTTCTGGCGCCTCTCCATAGACGTCGAGTTCTCCATTCCATGTACCGTATCCCCGCGACAGCGCACTCAACATTGTGACTCCTGTCGTGCCTTCATGTTCCCCTAACACACACTCACAACAGGCATTCCCAAGTGAAAGTGACACTCAGGCGCAGGCCTTCGGCACTGCCACAAACCCCCAGTCACACGGTCTCTCTTGCTACGACTCCTCCCTTAGCACTGATTGCATGCCTTCCGCCTGTGGCGTCCTTGGTTGCAAGCTCGCGCAGCTGTCAATCATTGGCTGGAATGAACAAAACCTCGTCAAAGTTCGTTGATTGTCACGCTATTTCCCGGCGTTGCCGTCGAAGGTGTTAGTCACACGCGTGCCGTTCATCATAAAGTCGTAATGTCGGCGAAGTGAAGGGATCGCTACAACAATGGCATGTAGTATTATCGGTCCAATTGGATACGCAGCACCAGTCAGGCTTGAGTAACTCTAAATCGATTTGATTCTCGGTTATATTTACCGCTCCCGGGAAACAAGCCAGACATGATCCCTTGTAAATTACAGTCCGGTGCGACAACCTTACTGTTCAGTAATACCAGTGGATGAAATTGACTGATCAAGTTTAGCAAATGGTTCGACATGAATTCCATCACCTTCACAGACCAGTGAATAAGACCTCTGTTGTTGCTTGCATATCTTGAGAGAGTCAGTGCCGGCACTTTATTACATCAGTGACTGACCTCCGCGGTTATGAACGGCGGCAACTGAAACTGATAAAACCACACACACACACACTGAAACACACACATACACACACACACTGGAGTGACTGCCACGTGACTGCCACAATCTCATCATTCACGAAAACGCCCCGATCGGACTGAGTGACTAATGACTGTAGAGCGGTCATGTCCTCGGATGTCGGTTGACATAACAGGGACAAAATGTGACCAGTGCCGAAGCATGGTTCAGCCAATGTCGTCCGCACAGAATGAGTCGTAAGGCTCATTGGGACGGAAAGCCCAGGACGGCCACCTCGACTGACCGTTTCACACTCAGTGACTGGCACGGCGGCTCCTGAGTCAGTGACTGACTCTCACGCAGAAGAAAAGAAAAAGACCCCCCCACACACACACACT
This sequence comes from Alviniconcha strummeri, assembly GCA_963584105.1. Lineage (NCBI taxonomy): Eukaryota > Metazoa > Mollusca > Gastropoda > Provannidae > Alviniconcha > Alviniconcha strummeri. Next base: position 23,648,508 of record OY757544.1, read on the forward strand.
ACCCCCACCGGCCGTCATATACACACTACCGTGCGGCGCGCGCGCGCGGAGTGTGCGCACCAGCCCCCCTCCCCCCCCCCCCCGGATAGCATAGTCATTAGCCTCACCGTAATCAATTTGACACACACACACACACACACACACACACACACACACACACACACACACACACACACACACACACACACACACAGTGACGTGACACACACTAGGCTAAACTTGAATGAAGTGAACTGAATCAAGTTATGTACAGCGCATAAAAAACTTCCGCACAAAACCTTGCGTTTTCACAGCGCCAGATACACACAGTGCATAACATATAAGCTCTCGCAAGCTAAAACTACCGAAAGACACTCATACCAAAAAGTACAAACAGCTCCTACCTACCCACCCCTTCCCAAAAGTGGAACTATACATAGCAGTTAAATGTAAAAATATATACAGAGTTACAAATAATGATAACGGAAAAAATAACAACAACAAATACAAACAAACAAAACAACAACAGTGAGAACGAACTAAACAAAACCAAAGATGAATGTTTGTGTGCATACACTTAATTTTTCCTCCCCGTGTAATCCACATCGACAGCCTAAAATCAAGGTGGTGTTTTGTGACTGCAATTTGACAACTTGCCACGCTAACTTGATGCCAAGTTGTCAGGCTTGTTCTCGTTCTTGTGCCAGACAAATGTGTTTATGTCCATGGCCAGCCACACCACTCCATCCTGCTGAAAATTGTTTTGTGAAATGTGGAGAAAACTATGTTTAACTAGACATTTTCGTACAACGAAGTCAAGAGTTACCGCCCCCTCTGAGAAAAATAAATAAATAAAAATCTGGCCAACAGTGCGCATGCGCTTGTTGTGAAAGCTGAATTGTTCCGGTTGTCTGCAATCATGGTGAGCCAAAAGTTTACGTTTTCATCGTTTTATTAGCAATACAGTGGCTGTTGGGACAGCAGGGAAAAGCACGAGAAAGTGACAAGAGTGTGGTGCGTAATTATACGTTGGGTATGAATGGCTATATTTTGTAGTTGGTATATTAGTCGCCGGCGTCTCGCTGTGTGCCACGTATGACATGCTTCCGGTTGGTGTAACACATGCGATCTGAAACACGTTTTCACACAGTATCAGCTGTTTTGCAGAGTTATATTAATCTGTATTTTTATGGCAAGTTTACCTTGTGAAATTTCTTTTTACATGATCATAATACATGCGCAGTTTTTTAAGCTGGGCAATATCTTTAGCAGATTTTAATGGCCAGGGTTAACTGTTCAAACTTCTGTGTACTGTACTCTCAGTCTGAGTTGTATTTCTAGCTGAATTCATGCTGCTACTGCTAGAGTGGCACTGTCAGTGTCACTAGTGCCAATGTCATCAACAGTTGTTTTAGGTCATTCCCAAGACTGATGTCCGAAATGCCGCATCCCATGCCATTTTAATTTATTTTACTGCTTTAGTCACACTTTTTGTTCAACCAGTGCTTTTGTTTTTGGCAATGCTAGTAATACTAATAGTAATACTATTAATAGTTATACTTTATACTAAATTATAGTATTTCTGCTTGGCTTCCATAAGTTTAGAGTTTGTTCTCTTAGAGTTAGAAGTACCCCGGATGCATTTCTGGGAATGTGTCTGTCATCACTATTGTCTGCTCAGTATTGATTGATTGAACACTTACTGACTTAGCACCATGTTGCATGTAGAAAATACACCACACATTTCATTTTTCAGTCATGTCTTCTTTGCCTCAAGTTCCACTCCAGTAATATACTCATTTACTGGTGTGTGAAGAGGGGTATGGCTTGAAGGAGAAAAAAAGAGGAAAGAGTGAAATAAAGAGTCTGAAGAAGAAAGAAAAAAGGAAGTCAGTGGTGCTACCATTGTACCAAGTAGTAGTATGCTTAGTTCCTAGCACTTACTGACTTAAGTAGGAGAAATGATGCTGTGTAAATATGTCATTATGTACATGTATGTGGAGCTGCTAATAGGCTGGAGGAGACTCAATTCCAGGTTGTTAATGTAGTTCAGGCAGAGGACAGGACTGAGCTACTGATCCCTAGGGTGTGCCTGAACAAACAGGTATAAAATATGTGTAGCCTGACTTGGTCTGGTGCCCACCACTACAACTGCCTACTTGGTTGAAGAAGCAGGAGGTCCAGTGGTTTAAGATGCTCCTGATTTTCCAAGTGATTAAGCTTGTGCAGCAGGAAGGAATAATTTCCCATGTCAGAGGCTAAGTTTCTAATTTAGTAATTGTTTTAAAAACATTGTTTTGTGGAGTAATAAAAATTATTTTGTGGAGTAATTTCAAACTTGTAAGATGCAGTGTGGTATTAATTATTATGTGTTCAGCCATTGCAAACTGGAAATAATTAAATAAGAAAGAAAAATTACTGTTGTGCATGTGTGCAACTTTGTCACTCTAACTTCTAGTTCTAAGTGCACTTGCATAAGTTTAATATTTTTACTAGTTTTAGGCAGAATTTTTGAAAAATGACTTGACCATGTGTTCTATTATTTCAGATGGAAATTGAGTCAATGAACCGCTATGTCAGCCCCATCAACCCTGCAGTGTTTCCACACCTGACAGTGGTCTTGTTGGGCATTGGCATCTTCTTCATGGCGTGGTTCTTTGTGTATCCTTTTAAAACAATGAATGGGTGATACTGGTGTTTCTGGTATAAATATGAATAGGTATGCTACTGAACATGGTTTAATCTGTGAATGTGATTTTGTTGCACTATGATTCTGTTGAGTCCACAAAGAAAGTTAATTGGTGATCAAGAAACATCACATGGACACAGCAGAGACCTGAATTGCCGATGGGCAATGGTAACTCTTAGTCTTACTAATAGTCGTACCAGCGATGTGATTGCAAGTAAACACATGGTTGATGGTACATTATAAACTCCACCAGAGGTACTTTCTCTACATGACTTAGTGCCAGAAGGTGTGCAAATGGGGGGTCCAAGTTTTGACTGTCATTAAAATCTGTTTGAAACACTTTGTCTTGTTGTTGCTTTGTGTGTGCGTTCATAATTGGTCAGTATCACAGTGGAAACAATATGAGCTCCAAATTTGGAGCAGGTGGAGAAATATTATTTTTTGAAAGTGAAAGGCACCATGAGATTTGACCCCTGAAAACAGACATGCTTACAGTGAGTGCTTTCAATGCTTTTATTCACGTACATGACAAATCAAAACATTACCTCAGTCACTGATTTACACAGAGGAGATATTGCTTTACACAGTGCATATAAAATCAATTATCACTAAGTTTTGTTTTGGGAGTTAGAGGCTCTGAAATATCCGTCGGTCGAATGTTGTGTGTGTTGAAATGTTTTATGACCAGCATCCGCAGACAATCTAGTGAAGAACTGACTTTCTCTTTCATCAAAACTTTACTCCAGACACTGTGGTACATCACTGCATCAGGCGCCAATGTTTTATTTTATTGCCAAATGTCTGGGTAGTTTTTAAAATATAGTTTGCCATTCCTCATAAAATTGCTGCAGTAAATAATGTTCAACAAAGTATTAGATTAAACAAGCAAAAGGGGGAAAAAAGGAAACGTTTTTGCTTTTGCACTACATCCGGTTAGTCATGTTACACATCCGGGTCATTTGCTTTTAGCACATGGCTGCATGGAAGAGATGTTCTGATATGCGAAAGGTGTGTGGTAATATTTTTGACGATCATAAAAGGTGTAACGTTCAACTTAATTTAAACGTTCATCAGAGATTTAGTCAAATCTTCCGGTTATACAATGATATTTATATTGGTATATGCCGAATCTTTTAAAAGTATCAGAATGTTAAAATACAGAGTGAGTTTTTGTTGCCCTCAATCTAAAGTTTGTTCAGATGCTTTTGTAAATTTGTTTTCACCGAGATTCTTACAACATGGGTGCGTGTTGAAATTGTAATGTGCAGCAGCAGATTGGTTATAAACAGTATATTCTGATCATACTCTTTACATTTTTTGCTTGCACTTAACGCAGTTCGTATTGTTTACAAACTATGTCTTAAACAAATCATCATATATGGTAGATAATTCGAATTTACACAGGTTAAAGTCGTCAAGTTCGGTGTTGAACATTATGATTACAACCTGAGCAGTGGAAATAATAATGTTCGACATAATTGTAGTGACCATGCCTGTCTGCCGTCCAGAGTTCTAAAACTGTAAGGTGCCGATCTTAATAGCATTATTCTTTGGCTGTGATTTTTTTAAAGAAATATTTATTACATTTTTTTATATTTTGTTATTATAATTTATTTCACTTTCATGTTAACTGTTCAACTAATTTTGTCCTAGGCACCCGAGTCAACATGATCAACAAACACATAGATGACAGGTTGCATGTGTGTTTTCCTGTGACACCCAAAAGCAGCAAAAGTTGCACTCACTCTTACTTGCTCCATTTTCTCTTACAAAACGCTTACTTGTTTGTTAAATAATAAGTATTACTTACTTTGTTACAAAAAACAAAGTACCATGTTGTCTCATTAACATTATGTTATCCACTACAACAAAATTAATGCAGCAAAAACTGTTCACATGGAAATAGTTATGTGTCTTTATACTTTACAGTAATAAAAAGTTACTGATTTATCATTTTCATCAAGAAACAAACAGCAATGTACATCTTGTTGAAATAGTAATGTATGACATATTTCTTACATCATTTGCTGTTTATGTCAAGAAAGCTTAAATTTGGGGGGGGAAAAATCATCAAATCTTCCTTGTCACATATTGTTCTATTAAAGAAAAACTGTTTATGTTTCAAAATGTGTTGCTTTTTATTCATTTAAAAATGTTCAAGATTGGCAGTATGTTGAACGTTATCTATTGCAACAAACTATGCATAGCATGCTGTTTTGTGTGACACAGAACAACAGTTCACTTGGTAATACTCATGTGGATCACATCTTGTAAGATCTTGGGTTTTCATAGTTAACTGCATGATTAGCAGCACAGTGATGTGGGCTTGTTGTAATGTGTAATGTTCAAACATCTTGTCACAAATCACACTGAAAGTCAAATTTCTCAGGAATGAAGAGCGGCACTGCCTTCTCCCTTCACTGGTGGATGACTTCACAAGTGTTCATTCAAAAAATGCATTACTCACTCACATCCTGTCAACTTTATTTTCTAGTACCTCTGTCCTCTTTTCTTGCACACTTTTGGCACTAAGTCACATAATGGTGTTCTTAAATGTATCTATACCCATGGTTTTCATTAATATTATACAGGAGTCATGGTAAATATTTACTTGCCTGTATGCCATGGGTGTAATAAGATGAAAACCTTTTTGTAATTTTACTAACTATGGAGTTTCAGTGGATCTGCCCTTGTATTAGGGTTGTGCCCACATCCATGCCATTGACACAGATGTTTTAGGTTGATTGTAAGTTGTGTAACTGTTTTTGTTTGGTTCTTTCTTTCTTTATTCAAGTGTGCATGTCAGTACACATTCATAACAGTTATCATTTGGCAAAATTAAAAGCAATGATTCCTTTGCATGAAATGAATGCATACAAGTGATTATGCACCTGGTATACTGTGTATACATTTCTGTAACTGTAAAGTTCAATTTATGGTTCCAGGGACACCTCATGGGTCTCTTAGGATGATGACATTAAACATTACCATGACATATATTACACATTGACATCTGCACACCTACTGACAGAGGAGGAAGGCAGATGAATTGTTGAGGAGGCAAAACAAAAAGTCACTTTAACTGAGTTTAAGTTTTGCCTGGGGGAACTTAGTCATTGGACCAAGGGAAGTAATTCAGTAATCTTTAAATCATTTTTGCTGTTGCATATCTGTGTGTGTGTGTGTGTGTGTGTGGTTGATAGTATATCATTCTAGGTACAAGCTCACTTTATACAGGTCTTATCTGCAATAAACTGACGGGGGGGGGGGGGGGGGGGGGGTCTGCTGAGTACAGAGTAGGAACTCGGATATTAAGTTTTACTAGTACAATTAAATCATCCCGGAGAACATATGCACACACAGTACACATAATAAACACAGAGATATAAAAACAGTTTCTGTTGCAAGCCTGTGGTAAAATCCCAGGTGGTGACATGTCTCAGGTTGTGCAGTCTTCTGTTATGAATGTGGTATGCCAGCTTCAGTTGACCTTTCCTTTTTGCTGGATATTTAGTGTGGTACTTTTCTGAAGGAAGGCCAGGGATGTCTGTCAGTCTGATTTTTATTTTTTATCCCCCTGTATGGAATCTTAGGGCTGTCATTTGATTTCCCTTTCCTATTTCCTCTCTTGCTTTTCTGCCTAATCCTCTTGCTCTTTTTGCCTTTTCATTTTTCTGCTAATGGTCCATTTTGCAGACTTCTTTTCCAGAAAACTCTTAAACATTTTTAATTAAGTTAGGCATTTTTGTATGGCTCTTGTTGAGCAGTTTGGAGTTGGTAGGTGGTCTGTGCAGCTTGCTGCCATATGGCACTGGTATTTGCTGTTATGCATTTATGTAATGTTATTTATTTTGTTTGCCAGTTAAAAAACAATTGTAAAAGAAATCTTTTGTCTGGTATTAATAAATTAGAATGGTCGACAATACCAGCATGTCCTAGCCTTATGTGTTCTTTTATCAGGGATAATATTGAAGGGACTAACTCTTCCAAAATTTGTGTTTGATGTTTGTGTATACATGTATCATTGTATGTTTTGTTTGATGTTTGCACAGGGATTGGTTTAACAAAAGGTTTATATGTAATGTGTATGAGAAGTTTTAAAATGTGCATTTGCTTATGACATTTGATTGTCTTGAGGTGACCCTGTGTGGTTGACATGATGTTAAAATCCAGTTACTAATTAGCTTTGTGGTAGTTATTTTTTCTCACCTCTGACATTTAACTGGAGAGTGTGAAGCACACCTGTGTTTGATTGGTGGAGGAGCTCTTCAGTGGACAGTCCAGGTGTATTATAAATATATGCAGCATGTGTAAATGATGTCTGTGTATGTATTGATATTCTGTTGTATGTTTCATATGAATTCCATGATTTAAGATTGTGAAAGGTGGCATGGCAAGAATGATTACTGTTTGATTGTCCACAGTGAAGTCAGCTGCTATTTGTATGTATTTTGCATGAACATATGGTTCACTTTTGTGCAGTAATGACATATTAGAAATGTGGATACATGTATATGATGCTTGATAATGACATATTGTGATAATAACTTATTAATTGTGGTAAATGTGGATACATGTATATATGTATTGTATAAAATACGCCTTGAATCTTGCTTTGTCTCTTTGTTTTTGCATAAATATTATCCTTAACATTATGAAGCTATGAAGTCACTTCTACAAAGTTTACACGAGACCTGTACAAAGAGCTGTCTGTTTCACTCGTAGCATCAGTCTTCATGGGATTTGGCGTTCTGTTCCTTCTCTTGTGGGTTGGCATCTTTGTGTGACCGGAACAATGGATGAACCAGGGTCGTGTGCGTGCAAGTGCAGTAAGTACATTTTTTGGGTTCATGGATTAGAGACAAGTCAGGCCAGCTGGCCAGCCAGTCTGATGTCTTAACATTCACAGTCTCTTGGTTGGATGTTACGAAATGCCAAACTTTGAGGGAAATTCTACTGAAGGAGCTTTACCTGTTGATTCCGGTTTTGGGGACCCAGACTTTATTTCAAGGTCACATAGTCTTGAATGTTGAAATAGAACATTGTAATCTCAGTAAGTTGAGTAACTTTGTGTGGAACAGATCTCAGATGGTGAATAATTGTAAAATATATTAGGTAGATCATGCACATGTTTTATAGCAGTACTGTTTGTGACAGTGACACAAGGGAGACAGTTGACATGGTCTCAACATTGAAAAAGAGAGAACAAAGAATGATAGGCTGTACTAATACTATGCAGTGCTTGGTTGCTGCAACAAAGAATGATAGACTGTACTATGCAGTGTTTGGTTGTAATTGTTCTTAAGTTTTGGTGACAGTGATCTGATGTCAAGGTTGTTAATGGGAATGTTTTAAGATATAAAAAAAATTTAATTGATTTTTTAGTGTGTGTGTGTGTGATGAATATGACCTGTTCTTGTTTGTATTATATACAGCATGATTTGTTACTAGTGTCTTTACTTTCAAAATTCTTTTGTATTTATGCTGAAATTGAAATGTTTATTTTGCCACAGGTATTGCTGAACACTAAATTGCAATATTTTGAGACCGTGACACTAATTTGACTTTATTTATTTTTTACAACATTGTAGTTGTACAGTTCATGTTTTGTATGTTTTGGGAGGGGGGGGGGGGGGGGGGATGGGCTCAGTTGGTGCTGGAAAGTGTTGCTGATAGTGCAAAAAAGAAGAAAAAAAGAAAAGAAAAGTGTTAATGTGTCATTTTACTGTTCTGAGTGAATTCCGACTTATAAATTGTACTTGACCTACAGTAAGTAAGTGTTTTACACACAGTCAACCGGTATGTTGATCTACAGTGGATCAACAGATTCTCAGAGAAGAATGTTGTAAAAAATGCTGGTCAGTCAGATGGGTCACGGCCCTGTTAATTTAGGACAGAAAAGGTTCAGACTAAAGAAAACAAATAAACAAACAAAACCACAAAAAAGAACAAAAAGCCACACACACATATTAATGTACTGGTTCATCTGTTTTCAGATTGACTGAATTGTGACTGTGATGAAGGGTGGAGGCCGGACGCAAGGGTGTGATGTGTTAATGTGAGCACATCGTGCATTGTTTCTGCATGTGAGACTAATTATTGCAAAGAATCTTGTTATTAGTTATAGAAATAAAGAGAGAATTTAGTTGTCACAATTATTTTGTTTGTCTTTTTTTAATAGCCAGTAATAGTGCACGCTCATGGACTCATACACACACACACACACACCATCAGAAGCATGCACACACACATGCACCACAGAGAAGCACACATTGAATATAAAATCAGCTGAACATGTATATGACAGTTCTTTTTATATCTTTATAAGGATTATATACAATATATAATACATACATGATTTTGTCGTCACATACAATACCAGAGGATGAAACTTTGGAAGTGATTTCTTCAAATGTTAAAACAGTTTGATAATGCAGTTATGTGCAGTAGGTAAGATTTAATACTATAATTGACAGGTGAAACATTTGTATTGAACAGAACCAAAGCAAATAACTGCAAGAGGTGTGACTTTTTTCCTTCTTTTTTTGAACCAAGATGAATTCTGCTATAATAGAACTAAACAGTGCATCTACCTTGTTACCAGTCACCACAGAAATGTAGTCTGTGAAAATATGTAGTCTTTACTGAATGCAGTTTCTGCTAAATGCTTTTGACTTGTCTAAGATCGTGAAGTCATCAGAACATAAAAATATGAAGTTGTCTTTTCCAAATTTTGAATGTCGGTCAACTGAGCATTTGCTCTTTTTCATATGGAAGCATGTAATTGTTGTTAGACCAATTTGGGCACAATTAAATGTTAAGACTGAATTCCTGCCATTATGTTTTTAGCACACAAGAATATCCCTGTCTTTAATTGATCAGTGATCTGGCAGAACAAGAGCTGGAAACATTTATGTCAGGTAACTTTTGTACACAGTTTGTTTCTACCATGAATGTTAAAACTAGAAAAGCAGCCACTTGTGGCAAGGTGACATTTGTAGATTTTTTTCTCTGGGCTCTACACAAGTTTGAAACAACTGAAAAAGCACACTGCAACTTATGATGATCAGATGGTAAGAATAATTCACAATCACAGTTTGTGGTAGCCAGGCACAGCAAACTATGAATGCAACCAAAAACGATCTGACGTTTCACTGGTCAAGTGTGATGGTTACATTTGTGACATCTTTTTCACAACACATTTGAATAACAGTCAAGTAAAAAGTGAAAATGTTGGAATCCGAGAACGGGTTGAGGTATGGAATACTGTGAATTGAACAAAGGATATAATTTTATACTGGGGCTCTCACAACTTTAACCCTTTCCCTGCCCATAGGTAATCATATGATGTCTTGGGAAGAGTGCTTCCTGTTTGATGGCTTGCAGCAACCTACCTATTTCAGACTTTTTGTGCATTCTCGTGTTGAGCAAATCTAGCAGTTATCAGATTTTTGATACAACTCTGAAGCAATCAAAACTTGAAGTACAAACTCTTTGGCAGGAAAAGTGTTAAAACACTGCCTCAGACAGTTAACAAAATTATTTTTATGTACATACAAATTGGCCTGCGTACAAAGAAACATTACAGATTGAAGCTAATGTCAGGCTTGCATTTCGAATTGTAGTACAGCACAGTATGTGACATCAGACTAGTCCAGCTCTATGTTTTAGAAGATATGTATTGAGGAGCTGACAACTAATACTAACAAAGATTTTACAGTCTTTGCTGCTCATTTTGAATGCTCTTTGTGCCAGTCTGATTCTATGGAGCGCGAGTCTTTGGTGACAACCAATAAAGATCTAATGAATTGTACTGCATGGCAGCCTACATGCTGTCGACTGCCAACATCTGCATTCCTGTTGATCTTCAGACCCATCGTGTCGTTGCAGTCAACCACTCTCCTTAATCAGATTCGACGGTGCTCAAATTTTTGCAAAAAAGTTCTGATGACCACGGTAAAATTAATGAATTAAACTGCGTGGTAGCCCACTGTGCCAACTTCTGCCTTCCGACCAGCCCCCGTGGCGCGATGGTTAGCGCTTCGGACTGCGGCGGAATTTCGTGGGTTCGAATCCCATCAAAGTCGTGTGGAATTCTTCATCCTGCCTTGACCGGCTCCGACCTAAGGCTGGGTGTAGGGTGTTACTTTGTCGTCAGTAAGGGGCATGGTATGTGCCCTGCGTATATTGTATCAGAATGGGCGACATTGAACACCACCGAAGTGGCGGCAGTGCGGAGGGCAGGCCAGCCCACCAACGGTATGGCGTGTCTCCTGCGGACCCCTGGGGGCGGAGCCACGATGCGGAACGAGTCTTGGGTGTGGCCGGAATGCCGGGACGAGCGGCATGGAAGCAGTGCCTCTGAGGTCGGCACAGCTGATGGAACAGCAAAAAACAGCAACCCGGCAACAACAACAAAACAACAAACAAACGAAAAACAGCAAACAAACAAACCAACAACAAAAAACAAAATAAAATTAGAAATCACCACAAACTAGTACTGCATTCCATGTGTCAAACTCCTGTTGAATCTTCAGACCAAGCCTGTCGTTTTAGTCGGCCATTCTCTGTAGAGACCCCCGCGGAGCCCTCCAGTTGCCACAACATAATCAAACGATTAAGCATACGCTACGTCTAGTATGTCGGGCATAAGGACTGACAGATATGTCCAAGGATGTTTGTATTCCAGTTCCGCAGGAGCTGTCATGGACTGGAAGATCTCAGTGGAGTGGAAGTGGGAGAGAAGTTGCTAGTCGGTGCAGGTTCGATCGCAATGTGTGCTGTTTAGTGGTAGGAGTGCGGAACTTTCTCTAGTACTGTAGTAGGTCCTTCTTTGTTCTTAATGTCCTCGGATGTCAGATGACATAAATAGTAGGACCTAGGTCTTTTTATACTACTACTCGGAGTTTTACAGACGTGTCTCAGCCGCCAGCTGTAGATCAAGAGTATTGTAGTCAAAGACAAATCAACAGCCAGTCAAGGTACATGTTGAACAAATGATCAGAAAGTCTCGGTGTTCTGTGTTAAATTTATACGTCAGTATCAGAAATGTTACGTTCGTTTGCTTGAGCCGATTGCACGAGATTGAAAGTTGGGCGGCAGCGTTATCTGAAGCCAGTTCAGGTTTTGTAAGACGATAAAATGAAACACTTTATAAAACCACGACACATTTGAAGTGCTTTGTCGTTTCTAGGACAATAGTATGACGCAGTTCAATTGTCCCGGGCTGATTGTGCAAACGACAATAATCGGGTAAAACCGGCAGGAGTTGTTATATTAATAAAACAGCACAGAAACAAGGTTTAAAACAGTTAATAGTTTCGCGCTCACGTGCGGTTGCAATTCCGGGGGAAAGAAATGCAACCTTTCACACTTACCAGTGTAAAAGCGTGATACGACATGTTTGGGCGGTGGGTTGGGGTGGTCAGTATGATTAGTCACTCTTAGTCACTCTTCAGACAAAATGTAGCGCGAGGAGCAAAGCGCACGGCAATGGACATTTTCAAAGCATGCATTACGAGGAGTTACTAATTCATTCATGAAAAAACAACAACAACCAAACAAAAACAAACCACAAACAAAAACCACACACACACACACACAAGCCCGCATGCCCTCAGCTTAAAATCATCACGTCCACGGTGTATCAGTCACATACTGATATAAGCCCCAGGTATTTCTAAAGCAGCACTAATCGACCACTGAAGTTAAACGCATTTGTCCGTCTGCTTGACACAGCTGCAACTGGCCACTGTTACCTAGCGGCCGCTTTGCACACGCAGGATATCTCTAAAGCGGCATTGAATGAACCGTTGTGAATAACTCTTGCACACAAGTGTCTCTAAAGAAGCTGCATCAGTCATGATTTAGGAATGATTTCTGTAGGTGCACCTGAAAGCCGCAGTGCGCGTTCCTAAAGGATAGGCAATCCTCTTTTGTATGGTACTTTGAGATTCGTCAACATGCAATACAACAACAACAACAAAAAAACACGATGACCGCTATACGCTATCGTTCTGAAAACAAAAGGTTAAAAAGAACTCTTTTGATCCGACAATGTGAAACTATGCATATTTTGGGGGTAGACGTTTTTTTCTTCCCAAGTAACAAACGGAGAAACTAACGGTTATTCTGACAATCCGGCAAACATTGAAACCTTTAGCCTATAATTATGTGACGACTTTCGAGTGCTAAATTAACCTTCCGTTCGTTGAGTCTACAGAGCGGCGCCCTAGGCCCCATTCTGTTTTAGAAGGACCATTTTGCTTTACGTCCACAGAAGCGAGGTGGCTTATTGGGGACCGGGGATGGGATGGGGGTGGGGGGGGGGGGGGGGAGGGACGAAAGAGTGAAGGCTCGACCGCGGATACCGCCCGAAAAAGACCGGCGAGACTGTGGACCGCCGCCAGAACAATGGAAGTGTTAAGGCGGTGTCCCCTCGCCATTGCCCAGCGACTAGTGCACTGCACAACTGCTGTTTCAACTGCCGTGCTTGGGCAGAGTCACAAGGACAATATCCGTTGCACTGCTGTTGAGGAACAACTCGAAGCGATAGAAGTCCAACTTTCGCAGCCCAGCTCCACCTCCCTACTCATGATCTCTTCAGGGCTAACTTGAAGGTCCAGCTCCACCGCCCTCCTCTAGATCTCTTGATCTTTTGATCTCGCCTGGAACCTTGTGTTTCAGATAAAATCACTCCGTGTAAATGTGTTTATATGTTGAGCCAATTTCGAGATCAAAGGACTTGCATAAAAACTGGTTCTATCTTATTCTGTACACAGCTGTGTCAGGAGTGTTCCGGCTGAAATGGTGGGTATATATATATATTTTCTTTCTTCTTTTTTACGATGTAGGCCTACCTGTGGTGGAATTTACTTACTTTATATTTACTCGCATGCTAGGGTAGAGTTACCGTAGGCGATTCAGATCTTTTTGCTGTGTTCATGTGACGTCTTTCGATTGTGAATTAGCCCCCTTCGTTGATTTTGCGGTTGCGTAAAGCCTCTTATAAAATGTCTTGCAGAGCAGCATCTCATGTTTGATAGTTCAGGAGCTGTGTGAGAGTCGAGGTGGCCGTCCTGGGCTGTCCGTCCTGGGCTGTTTTTTTCTTCTTCTGGTTTCCGTGGACGAGTAAAGAATTATTGAACCATGCTTCGGCATTGGTCTCAGCTTGTCCCTAATGTGTTAACTGACATCTGAGGACATTAAGCATCACTTCATCATCATCAGCATCTCATGCGCTATGGACCTTACGACACCTCATCCAACCACAGGCAAAGTGTTTTTGCCTTCTAATCCTCATCGTTTGCTTGTCATGTAACCGTTCCTTTGTCGCCGGCTTAAAAAAAATGTTTACCAGAAAATGTACATTGTTCTGTACTGTCCTATTTAATAATATAATAGAAAGACGTCCCTTTCAACCGTTTGCGTGTTTCGATCGTTTGTATGCAACTAAGACTATTTAGAATTTTATTGTGATTATGATTATTATTTTGACCATTAATAAATAATTACTTCATGCTGGGTACCTTTTTGGGAGAGGCTGTGCTGATGGTAAACTGAAGGGCAACTTGTGTTGGATAAAAATGGCAAATAAATAACCACCTCATTTAGCTGCATTACCCGCATTCTGAAACCAACGACTGCATGATCACCGACGCAGACTGATTGACACCAAACTGAGCAGAGGGGCAGGCAACTTGACTGACACGAAACTTAACAGAAGGGCAGGCAGACTGACTGACACGAAAGTTAACAGAAGCGCAGGCCAGGCTGTTCCATTCACCACAGATATATATCAGCGTCTGCATGGACCATTCTTAAATATATTCAGGAGGTGGAGGGTGAGGGTGTCACATCAGGTCAAGAAATCGAGAGGGAGATGGGGCACATTCGCTTCTGACCAGAAGTCAGTCTTACCGAATTAGGTAACGGCGGGTCACGAGACCGAAAGCGAGGCTAGAATATGCAAACTTGAATGACAATCCAATTTGACTTTTAATCTCACGACCCGCCACCGTGACCAAGCTCAACAAGAAAGACCCCTGGTCATTGCTGCGACTAATAGTCTCCTTTTCCGGATTTCGTCACCCACAGTGACGTATCTCATAGAGGCTACACTGAAATATATTAACAAAGGCAGAAACTTAGCTCGTGTACATGCACGATACTGATCCTGCCAGTATGGTAACCATAGCTTTAAAACAGGCGTACCAACAAAAATGGAATTTAAAAAAAAAATCATGTAATCACATTACTAAATCAATAAACGTAACCAAACAAACCAAAATCTAGCCAACCTAAACAACAGTAAACGAAATTTTTTAGCATCACGTTTATTGAAAACGTGACAGTTAGTGCAAAATAGATCTTTTCGCAGTTCTAGATACAAGGAAATGCGGAACATAAATTTGTTTCTATTTAATATGAATGAATGTTCAACAACTGACAGAACTCCACCGTCCCCCGAGCGCCCAAAGGCCTGCAAGAAAATCGATGGCAAATGTCTTGCCTTGGTTCTGTAGTAAAGTTATTCCCGTTTTATTTCTTTCTGTCTCCACACTCTTTCCTGTTTCCTTCCACCGGTTGTCGTCATGCATGAGGCAAATACACAACTAACCTTTTGTCGCCACTATCAGCCAGCTACACTTTAAACGCGACGAAGCCAGGCAACTGACGTAAAATGGCGCCGTTGTTAATTTGTTCCTGCTGTGGACTGTAAACGGAAACGGAACGTCTGCCAATGTCAGGTTCAGTGGTTGTTTCTCGGTTGTACTTGAAGGCATTATGTCTAAATTAATGGCATGGCTGTCTTGAACGTGATCACATGAGAATAATTCCAATTTATATGATCAATAACAAGAGCAAACAAACAGCAGAGAGAGGGGAGGGAGGTGTGTGTGTGGGGGGGGGGGGGGGGAGCTAACATCAGATGGCTACCGCCATCATTTGAAATCTCACAAGTGCCAGTCAGTGACATCATCGGTAAGGCGGCGTTCTGACGCTGAAAACAAAACAACGAAAACAGCCATTCCCTGTGTCATAATTATGTAGTCTGGAATGGCTGTTTTCCGTAACTGTTTCGTTGTCTCGCGTCTGAGATGATGTCATATCAATTATCATTCTTTCTCTGTACCCAGTAAAAGTGCTGTGATGTCATTTACAATGTCACGCTGTGCCACGTTGCAGATTGGACTCTAAAATGACGAAGCCAGGTAACTGACGCAGAATGGCACCTTTGTGCATTTTGTCGCAGGTCAGCGGGGACTTTCCTTTGCCGCTCAGTATCATGTGACCAAAGACTGGGATATAGTGGGACTGGCCCTACACGACTACACCCTCGTCGTGTTGCTATATGTACAACGCACACTGAGATCGTAGCACATGTATTCTATGACCTTTCAAAAGGAGAAAGCCCAAAGGTCGGTGGTATAGCGAAATCTGAAATATATTTACTGAGGTAAAAGGTAATAATCGGAGTAATGACTAGTTTCTCCTGAACTACTGAAAATACTGTATTGTGGCGCACTCTGTGGAGACCAACACTAACACTTGCTTCGCGAGCTCAGTCATTGCCGCGTTGTGCGCTCTTTCTCCGCGTTTCATTCTGAGGTCACAAAAATATACTCAGCGGTATAGATAAAATACCAGAAAGCTCAAAGTTTTGCGCACAGGTCACGGAAGAAATGCACGTGGATTGCAATCATTTATGTCACCTATTATCATTATCATTTTATTTTAAAAAAATCTCTGTAGAGTGTACGATTATTTTATTTTTATTTTTGTAGAGTATACTTTTGATGACATAATATGCTGCATTCTAGATTTTTTTTTTCACCCCATAAAGCGTAGTCTGTTTGGTTTCCCCCCTCCCTCCCCAATATATTTTCAACTCATGACAGCTTTTTCCTTTTTTACATATTTTATAATGAAATTAGCCGATGGATGAAAAAAAAAAAAAAAAAAAAATGCAACAGACAAATCATGACATATTTATATTTTTAATCATAAGAACCCCCCGCCAGATCTGAGATGGCTAGTTCCTTTAAAAGAGTCTAACATCTCATATAGGGCTGCGAAGATGTAGCGGCTGATGCTCGGTTAACATGAACAAGGAATAGGCTACGAGTAATAGTTAAATACCATCAACAGAAATGGCTGCAGAAAGTGGAGTAACTGTGAACGTCAGGCAGGTCTTATAACCCCACTCCCACCCCCGATGGTCCCCATAAATAAGCACTGAAAATGAAATAAATGGAAGTATACTCATTTAACCATAGTAACCCAGTGCATTAATTTCATACTGAAGCCGTCAGCACAGAAATAGATCCTCAAAGTCTGCGGGCATCTGTCGGTCGAGGCTCTGAGGGACTCGGACAAAGTATTGATAATAAATAGAAGGATGTATGCACAAATCACAAATTAAATACTGAACTTGATATCACACGGCGACGACCGACATGTTGTACTGTCTGTCAGACATGGTTTGTATGCATGATAAATATAAGCGGTCAAAATATTCAGGGGCCAGGGTTCCAACTGTTTACACCAATGTGCTAATTTTGAAACTGTTACTGATTAGCATTGTCGTACGATAAATTTGCTCCATTGCCTGGACAAATTCCAACAGTTAGGTGACATCCACCGTAGTGCCTCCGTTGTGGATGCGTTACGCTTGGTATCACGTCTACTGACGTCTACTGACGTGATCAGTGAAGATGAAAGTGACATAATCAGGTGCCTGTGGGGAGAAGCAGGTTTTTGTTTGTTTGTTTGTTTGGTGTGTGTGTGTGTGTGTGTGTGTGTGTGTGTGTGTGTGTGTGTGTGTGTGTGTGTGTGTGTGTGTGTGTGTGTGTGTTACTCCGTGATCAGCAAACATGAAAGTGACATAATGAGGCACATGCAATTTGTTTGTTTGCATTTTAGTGTGTTTTTAAAGGTAATTCCTCAAATGTCTCTTATGCCGAGGCCAAATTACCATATATGAACAGTGAGAGAAAAACACACAAATTAGAAACCTAGCTCTGGAATAATTTGATCGCTTTCATTCGGCGGAAAACCTATTGCCCAATGTTAGCCGAATATGTTTTCAGTTCTGCGGACAAACCGTTTTTGACCAACTATACTCGGCGCCAGCAGCATGACGCTGGTAAGGTACATACGTGTGCTGGCTGTGGTCAGGCTGTCCAGTGTACTTTAGCACTATGTACAACAGATCAGTCGTTCGTAGTGTAACATGAAAAGACAACGATAAAACAATACTAGCCCGCCACACGGGGCTGAATGACTGTATCGTCGGCCACCATTTCTTAATTCACTCAGTCACAGTATCAGTCAGTCACGGAGAAAGACTGGGATGTTTGATAGCGAACTTCTTTCTTTAGGGGCCAAAACGCTGGGAAGGTTCAAACAGATAAATAATACGATTTTTAAAAGCAGCCTCTGTACTATTTCCTCAAATAGTGCCACATGGCTGTCGGTTTTCGTAGCGACGTCATCATCTGGTTCCAGTGCGAGGCTTCTGTACCGGAAGTGTTGGCACCAACAATCACGTGACCCAGGGAAGGAGTCTTGTTTTCGGCCAGCATCTCGGCTACCGTGATCCGTAGCTGTATTGTCTGTCAAAATAAATAACAACAACAACACATAAAGGGAAAGGCATAGCTACGACAGAGAAAATGATGACGATGGTGGTGATGATTATGAAAAGATGCAACAGCATTACAGGAATAATGACTCCTGAAACAGCAGTCACAGTTGAACAAATACAGTAACAATAAAGACGTTTAAGGCCTGGCTGTGGGAGAGAGAGAGAGAGAGAGAGAGAGAGAGAGAGAGAGAGAGAGAGAGAGAGAGAGAGAGAGAGAGAGAGAGAGAGAGAGAGAGAGAGAGAGAGAGAGAGAGAGAACGTGCGTCAAGACGCTCTCTTGTTGAAAAAAATGAAAAATAGACTTATGACTTTGGAGGCTATGTATCTTGCACTTTCATTGGGTAGAGTCAGTCCTATCCAAGAATGATGTACTCACTGGTCCTGGGTATCAATGGATTAACTTACGGGTAGCGCCTGTGCAGGCACGGAGAAAATCATGGCTTCATTGTAGATGGGGTTTTTCTCCCCACGTTTCACCGTCGTCTTCTTCTTGCTGATCTTCTTCCCATTCTGCAGCAAGTACACCTTGACGAATGGATCTGCGCAGATTGAGAGACTGCTGGTCAGCTTTACATCCTATTATATGATAGCCTAGAAAAATACATCCGTTTTCATCCAGTCAGTCGTGTAGATTTTATCAGCACTAAGCACATAATGAATCAGGTACAAACTCCACGCATATAGTATTTATTTATATGAACACTCGTTGAGCACCTCATCGGGAGATGAGCCCTAAGCGCTTTACCGATGGTGCTATTCTCTTTTTGATCACGAGTCTGTCATTCTACCACTGAGTGATCCCAGCTCCCCAGTAAATAAAGGAAAAACTAGTGAACAATGACCAAGCATGAATCAGTGGAACACACACACACACACACACACACACACACACACACACACACACACACACACACACACACACACAACACAAACCAAAACCAAACGCAACTATTAAAAAAATGAAATAATTATATACGAAGACGTACAATGGACGCGCTCTAGAAATTCTGTATAGTTATGATTATTAACTTCCGTGACAGACAAACAAAAAGGTCTGGAAAAACAAAAACAAACCGTGATAAAAGCAGACAGGACAACGGATCCAAAAGAGTTAGTTAGGTCTTGGATTTTAACGTTTCGTTAACAAGGATCTGGAAGAATAAATGGAAACATATAATATTATACTTACATGAAACAAAGTCAGTTTACCTCCCATCGAATGTTGAATGCAAGTCACATTCAGTCACCTACATTTCCAGAAACTGACCAAAGTCTACGTCAGTGATGTCGACGGCAAAAAAAGATCTACAGTTTTATAGTTGGCGCTGTACACAAATCAGGCCATACACGATCACGCTCTTTGAGTTTTACTTTTCATGTCTGCCGCAACGGAAACATTCCCCATTAGTACAGATCTGTCCATTAATTTCAGTTTGGCCAGCTCTTGGGGACTGCACAACAGAAACATAAAGTCGTCAGTGCCTGGTAACATCGGGGAAACGGTCTGCACATTGAAGG
>OY757544.1:23671042-23676042 GCA_963584105.1 Alviniconcha strummeri
TCGGTAGCATTGGAGCAAAAGGTCGTATTAAACATGATGATTGAAAACAACAAAAAGGCACATATCCTCAACAAGCTCGCAGTCAAGAAGGAAGAAGAAAGAAAGAAAGTGAGAACGGAGAGAAAGAATGAAAAAAAGAAGAAAAAAGAAAGAAAGAGAAGACAATGGCCGTCGCATGTTGGTGTTTTCTGGCAGAGGGAAGAAAAACCAACAGCGTGTCGAAATGTTACTTAACCACCTGGCAATAAATAAAAAGGGTTACGACAACGGAATGAATAAATTATAAGTACATGAAAACCATGTGAGTTCAAAAAACAAAACAAAATGCGCACAGTAGACACAAGTCCTAACAGCAGCATCGAGCTTTCTTTGTTAATATTTATTATATATATATATAGCTCAGAGGAATAGCATACATTATTCTAGGGAAGGGGAGGGGTATTAAAATCAATACTCAGCCCCGACTCACGTTATTCCAGCTTTGCGGCTCACCCCCCTGCATCTCCAATGCCTGCCCCCCCCCCCTCCCCCCCTTTCCGCTAGAAACTTGTTGCTTGGCACTGCTGCCGGGAGGACAAAACGGCGTCACAAACAGCTGTTTTGCCGTAAAAGCGCAGCTTGACAATTTCGTTGCTAGGCAACCCGACTAGGGCCACGTCCCCTGGATAACGAGACCCACTTCCCTCGCTTCTCTTCTTTACAGCTCTGCTTGAAACAGCATTACAACGGGGACTTGAAAAATACCATACATTTTCTTTCTTTTTGTCTTTGGCCCCTGTGGAGTTAGTTAGTAATTGGATTTTAAAGTACCGTCAACTGCACAGAATCAACTCACGACGACTACCCGTTATACTGTGACTCTGAAATCTGAAAATCAAGGCAAGTTGGCCAAGCAAAGGCAAGACTACTACATTTCATCAACCTCTTGATCAAATGAAGGCAGCTGCATGGTAGTGGGGAAAGCTCAGTGGTAGAGCGACAGGTTCGTGATCGAAAGTTCGGGGGTTCGAGTCTTGACAGGAGCGGCGGGAATATTTGTTGTTGTCCACTGTCAACTCTTATTTCAGTATCCGTTCAACCCCCGTGTTACTGCAGTAGCACATAAAAGATACTGGTCACTCTGCTAAAAGTGCAGTTGGCAGGTTACAGCTAAACGCACATGCACTCTACCTATGTGGCTCCGAATAAAGTGACACTGTAAGCTGGTCCATGGTTGTATGGGTGTACACAGAGCGTGCGCCCCAGACGGCAGTAGCTTCTCGCGGCACCAACCATGTAACAACCAAAAGGCGCTGTAAGCAACACCACTTCTGTGGATATTGAAAAACGCGCTACAAGAGGCTACAGTCACTCATTGAGATTCACATGCAACAAAAACGCAGGGAGCCTGCTGGAAAGCAGAGGATGGCGCCATATAAAAGCGATTAGCTTAAGAAGAAGAAGGGGTACCTGCAGTGCATGTGGTAGTTTACATTTGACTTACTGTCATGCAAAAGGATATCATTTTGTCCAGGACAGCCGGGCAGTTTCCACCAGCCATTCATCTCCCGTTGCTAACCGCCTAGTGATCTTTTACGTGCACGCTCACTAGCTACAAACATTTCTTTTCCTTCTTCTTCTTCTTCAGCCCTGATGTCGACTATCTTTTAATTAGATAGGTAACGGTGGGTGAAGAAATCGAAAGTGAGACTGGGCACGGTATTGACCTGGGGCCATTCTTAATTAACTAGGCAACTCATTAAGAACGAGCCCGGTTGAACTGGATCCGTGCCCAATCTCGCTTTCGACTTCGTGACCCGACGTTGACCTCCCTGAATTATGTGCTCTTAAGAATGGTCCAGTCCTGCAGAAGTCAGTCGCCTAGTGCTACACAGTTCTCATGCCGCTCATTCCTATTTGAACCCAATGCCAGCCACACTATACCTAGGAGAGTCGGTGGCGCACAGCAAGTGTACTCATTCTGAAAAGCCCAAATTTAAGCACGATCGAATGCGGTCACCAAATTAATTGGTGACTGCTTTATGTCTTAGGCTTTGCGCCCGCCCTCAGATTTCTCCAGAGTCAAATTCCGTGCAGACTCTACAAACATCTTTCGCATGAGACTATAAACCAATGTCTCCCGTGTATATATACTCGTGCAAAAAGATCACATACGGACATTAAAGATCTTGTAGTCCATGTCAGATTTCGGTGGATTCTGAAAACACCCAAATAACCCAGCACGCACTTAAACTATCAGAATCTTCAGAGTGTTGATTTTGGACACTATACAGAAGACGAAGACCTTATGTTCATTATGCACTGCAGCCCCGCAGTCCTACGTCTCGCATAGCCTGTTAGAGGGCATCCTATTATAATTACAAGCCCTACAAGAAGCAGTAGCCTATAGTTATATGCACATTTCCTTTTGCTATCAGTCATAAACAACAGCAACAACTTGCCATCCGACAATACAATAATAGCAGGAACACTAGATATAAATGATATAAAAATGACAATTAAGCCAGGACAAGAACATTCAGCACTACCGTAGCACTAAAGCAACAAGCGCATGTTAACCACAATTTACACCAAAAACCTAACAAATTAGACTTGGCTGACAAAAGACGTACTAAGTGATTGATTGATTGTAAGGGGAGGGGTAGGGTCTGTAAGATCAGATAACAAAGTATCATCCGATGTTGTTAGTGAATTCGCCCGTCCATAGTCCAGTATGGCGTGAAGACATTGATGCAGCGTAGTAAAGTGTCTTTACTGGCAAACTTGCCTTGATTTTTAGACAGTCTAACTTATAGTCTTCTTGAGATGACCCTGTGCAGTTCACAGGACTTTGATATAGCCATCAGTAGCTAGCCCTCAGTCTTCCCAAAGTCTGCTAGGAATCCGCCATTCAGTCATTAAATCATCAGTAAAAGTCAGACAAGTCACTTCTGTTTCAAGAGATTGATAGAAGAAACAAGCAAGCTAGAAGTGGGAACGTAGAATTTGGGAACCAGGCGAAGCATGCAAAGCTATTGTCTGATTTTTCCGCAGGCGCCAGAGAGGCCACCTTAACTTCTGCGGTTCGCGGTAACCCATCGCTGGCACTCATTCCACGAGCTCATGCACAGGGAGGTCATCGCAAAATTAAGTCTCACAGCTAGTTCATCGCAGCAGCCAGAGCAAGACTGATCAAACAAACATTGCACCTACCCCCCCCACCCCCCCCCCCCCAACCTTTCGGTCGAGAACAGACATCTAGAACGTCCACCCACCAATCCAATTCCAGTGTCAACTTTTCACGCTGAAGAGACCGGCAACAACAACGATCCCGCAGATAAGGCATGAATAAGGCAGACAGTACCAGAAAGGTTGGCAGCAAGATAACAGCGAAAATCCACGGAAGCTCACCATGCAGAAACTAATTTCATCACACAAAAGACTGAAGATGGTGACAATTATGATTTTGGGTGCAAAGAATTTCCACGTTAGTTTGAATCTAAGTGACAACACAGAGGGGCGATGGCAATCATGCTCTTTGCAGCAAAAAAATGTCCTCATAAAAGTCATAGGTTTGAGACTACTGAAAGTACTGCCGAAAGTACGGTCGACTAGGCTACAACACAGTACAACCTGCATGGTATCTGTCGGCCCAAGCATCAGCCCTAGCTACGGACCCTGCAGTGCTTTTCAGGTAATTAGATTGACATCTTCCAAGCTGTGACCTTAGAGTGGAATTGAACCGGATGTGTGATCCCAGCTCCATAATTCAACTGATCCTATAGTCCCAATCAGGAACCCCCAATCCTGCATGAATTTTTAAAAGACTAAAACTGGAGATACTGTTTGCTTGCATGTTTATATGTCTGTCTCTGCCTGTTTGTCTGTTTGCCTGTCTCTGTCTCCCTCTCTTTCCCCATACTGCCCTTTCTCCCTCACCCCTTCTCTCTCTCTCTCTCTCTCTCTCTCTCTCTCTCTCTCTCTCTCTCTCTCTCTCTCTCTCTCCCGAGGGCTGAATGTAAAAAGGTATTGTACTTATTCCAACACCCTCGTTAATAAAAAAATCGTTCGTTCGTTCTCTCTCTGTGTCTCTGTGTGTGTGTCTCTCTGTCTCTCTCTGCGTCTCTCTGTCTCTGTCTCCCTCTCTCTCTCTCTCTCTCTCTCTCTCTCTCACCAGCAGACAGCCTAAAGCGGTGCATTTTCTCACAGAGCATTGAATTCGGGGTCTAATGAAAATTAATACACGGAAGCGTCTCGCGAAATTCGAAAGGTAATGGTGTGCTCTTCTGAAGCTGTTGAATACTGTTCAGTTTGTAACCCGTTAGACCGGCTGTCGCTAACATTCCGTCATTAATAAGACTGACAGATTCGATCAAAGGTGCTTGAGTGATAACGGTAAGGAATGTCCAGTATTTCGTCACTAAACATTCACGTCAATACCTGGTTGGTATGCAGACTAGTTCTAGGTTTAAAACGGCTGTCGCATGGCAGGCATGAAAAAGGACACACAGGGACACAGTGATTCCAATAAATTATACCCCCAACTTCTTTAATGGAGTTATAATTAAAAGAATTAATAAATGAGCTGAAACAGTCCATTATGTGACAATAAAAGCCAAGTCAGTTGCAAGGGTCAAATCAGGGACGAATAAGATTAGTTAGGACGCTTTTGTCCGGGTTTGGTTTTGTCAAGTGCACCATTTGCGACAAACAGGACAGTGAAAGTTAACCTTCAAGTGCGGTTAAAACAGTCCATGGCGACCATTCCTTCCAACAGAATCCACAACGTGAATCAGTAGCAGCTGAGTAAAATGGTTTATACTGCAGCTGCGTACCTCATCACTCTGTCTTCCACCCACTGCTCCTCGATTATAGTCAATACCCACAACAAATTTAATCCCAGATGCACTCCACACACCCCGCACAACCCAGCCACATCCATACAATTCCATTAAGGCCATTGCACAACACAAGAGAGAGAGAGAGAGAGAGAGAGAGAGAGAGAGAGAGAGAGAGAGAGA
>OY757544.1:23683542-23701042 GCA_963584105.1 Alviniconcha strummeri
GTAAAATTAAAAACATACAGAAAACAAACAAACGAAAAAACAACCACAAATAAGCAAACAAACAAAAACCGAAGGAAGGGAATGCTTCGTCAGACCTCTCGCCCCTCTGTAATTTTCCTCGCATGCAAGGAAAAGGCCATCACCACCACCATAATTCGTAGGTTGCTGCAGCTGGAGAAACCAATTTGCAAACGAGTCGCACCCTTCCAGTCAGTAGCCTTTTGATCCACTTAGGTTATGGGGTTTGGGAAGAAGAAGAAGAAGAAGAAGAAGAGAGAGAGAGAGACAGAGATGATTATGATGATGATGATGATGAGAGAGAGTATATTTGTGCTGGTAAAAGGTTAAAAAGAAAAGTTGCAAAACATGGTGTGGCCACTTTGCCTGGCAACATTGATTCCTCTCACCTCCCATAAAGGCCTGGACGGATCTGGACATAGCCGATAGCACTGGCCCATCTCAGTTGCGCCTTTGCTTCAGTCAGAAGGTATTGTGGTTAAACACGCACACACGAAGTACTACACAATTTCTTCCCTTCACAAAGCCCAAGGAAGTGATGAGGTTCAGTCACGCAGGGTCGGCACAAGGGTACTTTCTCGGCGTCAGTTTGGATTTATCTTCTGGGATACTATGCTCCCACCAAGCACAAACGAAACAGTCTGATGAAAATTAAAGAAAACCGAACAGTCACAACTAATACGCTCAGCAGTTCGGCTTTCGTTCATTTTTTAGGATCCGAGAGTGGAGTACAATGAAATCAGCGAATCACAAGAAATGATCAGAACACAGAGTGAGATGATTGATCCTCTTCTGAATTTACGACGACCGATGTACCAGTGCTGTCAGCACGGTCTTGAAAAAACAACAGCACCATATCTCTTTCTCCCACAAAGTCATGCTTCTGTTCACGAATGCTGCGGCAGCCTCTCTAAATTACACGAGGGACAGAAATTCACCACTAGTAATGAGTATGTGTCGATACATCCATGCAGCGTAACTTTAAGTGATCCGACGGTCATTCGGAAATCCTAACAAATATCCCGCCAACATTTCAACGGATAGAGTGCAGCTGCAAATAGCGAAAGCATGGAGTAGCCTCGGGGGAAAGATCGTGCCACTACAGCACGGTGATCCTGTGGCTTTGTTCCTGCTACTATAACTACTACTACTAGCAAAGAATATTTTAAGCGCCTCATCTCCTGTACGGGCAGGATGCTAAATTACAGGACGTTACTTAGTGTGAAAAGTAATGTTCAGCCAGTGCTATTTGTAGTATTTACAGTTGCAGAAGTACATTTATCCTCCATAATCACATTAATGAAAAGTTTTTGATTTTGTTTTAAAGAACTGGTGAATACACCTTTGCTAAGAGTTCAAAACTTGTAACTATAATGAGCAACAATAACAAAATCCATAATTCTTGATGTCGTAATTCCTATCACATTGCAAACACACGCTTGAAACACATTAAAGAACTCCACTACTGTTCAAAACGCACTTCTTAACAAGCAACAACATTTTCCGAAGATAATCTATTTATAGGAGGCAATTACTGGAGCAAACACATTCACAGGTCCATTCTGTACCAACACCACTAAGTTGGTAGGTTTCCATGTTGGAGGCGAGAAGGCTGCACAAGACCATAGCTGCTGGATATATAACAGGTACAGGCCGAGCTCTAGAGTGAAATGGAGAAATGAGAGGGACAAGGAAAAGTTGGAGGAAAAGCAGGAACGCACAGTCAAAGTACAGACCGTCCGGCCCAGAACGCAAATGCAATCGTCTGCGGAGACGGGAGGTTGGCTCCACCTTCCTGCTTAATTACCATCACATTCACGATCTGTAGCACCGACAAGGAAATCAGAGAATACAGTCATGACAACACTTCTGTATATAGGTTCCGCTTACAGCAGAACCAGTGAACATGCAGGCCAATAATCGAAGTGACACTTGGAAACACGACACCGGTGGGAACACCCGTCATTTTCAACTATTTCTCGTTGCCAACTGAGGCGATGGCACAGTTTGTCATCTCGTGCGATACACAGTAGTCACAAAGGAATCTGCTTAGCAGATAACTGTGCATTCGAAAATAGCGCTTTTAGAAAGTGACAGATACTTTTTGTTTGTTTGTTTTGCTTACCAGAGGGAACGAATGATTCTCTTTCTGACGAATGCTGTAGACATCTTGAAATTAAATTTGCGTGGTGATATATGAGACCGAGCGGCTTTTACTACCGCTATTACTATCGCCAGTATCTCTCTCTCTCTGATCAGATGTTCTGCTGCTTTATTTGCTGGTTGTATGCACATAATAATTAACTGAATTATGCGCATGTGTTCATCTGGCGCTGTGAACACGCTATGTTTGTGTGGAAATTCTCATGGATAACGTTTCACTCACTCATTCATGCCTATATGTATATAAATAATGCCTGTAATTTAATATCTACTCATCAGTAGCTTAGCAAGGACTATAGTTGTTAGATTCTTGACTGAACCTAAACTACAGTCCTAGTAAAATAGTTTTCGAGTTCGAGTTCTCTCTCTCTCTCTCTCTCTCTCTCTCTCTCTCTCTCTCTCTCTCTCTCTCTCTCTCTCTCTCTATATATATATATATATCAATATCTACACGAGTACTAACAGTACTCCTCCAGCCGTTATAAAAGAAAACAAGAACAATAATCTTGAACACGTTAAGCGCAATGGTCAATGGGAAGTCTTTTTCTGTGGCACGAAAACAGCAGACATCAAGGAAGCACTTTTTGGTTCTTCTCTCTCTCTGTGGCGGGAAAAGCCAAGGCGTAATACTTAAGCCGGTTTGAGTCCTCGATTCTGCAAGGGATTTTTCTTCCAGAGTCAACTTTCAGTGCAGACTCTTATGTCAGTACAGCCTCCGTGTGCAATCGCATGCATTGACATCTGTGCTCACGCTAATAAACCCCCAAACACTGACAGCCATATACCATTGTTTGGACACACAAAAATACTGCACACACTAATAGGAATGGGTAGCGCTGCTCTGCTGAGCGTTACTCGGGTAAGGCGACCCGAAATTCCCGGTGGGGCAATGAAGTACTTAAAGAGGGTAGGTGTTCATGACTCTGCAGTCCTCCTGGGTCATAGAACACTTCGCTTGATGCGGAAAAGTGCAGTGTCCCGATCAAAACTGCTGACAATGTCACCATTGGTTTCACGTACAGATAATTATATATTTTGACGAAAACAAAGCAACAACACAAATGGTGTGTGCTAAGAAGATAGAAGTGAGAGATCTTGTCAGGTGAAAGGGCGACTCTGCAGTAGACCGAAGGGAAGACTTGACTTGCCGAATCATCGTCGAGTCTTCTTAAAACCTTGCACAGGAACATGGCGAGAAAGAGACCTGAATTATTTAGTCGTTACATGGCTGGTGCCACAAGACACTGCTGTCGTTTCGGCGCACATTCTGTGTACACCATGCAACCATACACCAGTTTACAATACAGTCACATACGGCAGGTGCAGCTGTAACCTGCTGCCTGCACTTTTGGCAGCATGTCAGGGATTTGTTTTACATATGCTACTTCGGTAACACGGGTATAGAATGTATACCAAAATAAGAGTCAGCACAGAAAGTTGACCGTGGAGAAGAAATTCTCTCGCCGCTCCTGCCGGGACTCGAACCAGCGACTTTTTGATCACGAGTCCGGCGGTCTACCACTGAGCTATCTTTCCAGCCCTCATATCATTGAGGGATTGGTGGTGTCTTCCTCTCTCATACAAATCACACGTACACGTAATTTTCCAGCATGGTATCGAGAAACTCCTGGCATCACCATTCCCTTCGTGTGCAAACTCTGGTGCTGAAGCACATGCAGCCGATCATTTCGTGCGAGTCTTTTTGTTGTCACTGTCGAAGACAGAATGTTGCTGTAGGGCGACGGAGAATGTCCACAGGGACGGCTTAATTCGCCCACTGCATATGCGTCAGAAAACCTGGAGAGGAGAGCAAGTGTCACCACTGAGCCGCTCAGAATAATTATCCCACTATTTCCGTCCTGATACAGCAGCCACGAATCTCTGACTTAGCCCTGGCCCTGTAAGCTTTCACTCAGATTCATTTTTGTCCACAGTGGTACTTAGCGCCGATCAGTCAGCTGGCAGGTCACGTCATCTCCTACAAAGCAGGATTGGTGTACTTTCCTCGCCATGGTGTTCACGAACTGATATTTTAATCCTCTCCACCGAAAAGCACGTAGCTCAGCGTAGCTGGTGTCTGACTCTCTTTCTGACGCAGTGTTGAGCAGCTCATAGCGTCCTTGTTGTGAACAACGCACGCATCTTTCCACCACAGCACAGAAGAACTGGTGGCGTCTTCCATTTTAATTTTCCACCGAGGCTTCGAGGAACTCTTGGTGACCTAGTTCCCGTCGTGTGCAAACTCTGGTGCTGAGGACAAGTGTGTTGAGTACAAGTACTTGGTGCTGTCCTTTTTTGTTTGTACATAATAGGCTGCCGCGCTTGTATTTTCACCATCACAGTCGTCTTTACAACGCCAATGCTCGCACTTTTACATGAATGTTTTACTTTCTCGCGCAGAATATTTTTCTTTCTGTACTACAGTTTATGCACCAGTTGTTAGCGTCTCAAGATTCCTCTTGTTGTGCACAGCACATACGTTCTCACAGTGACGTTGAGTTCTCTCCCTTTCATACGGTTTTCTCCCAGCATAGCCTTGAGGAAATTCTTGTGTAAAATGTACATCCACTCTTGGCCTCTCGCCGTGTTTAGTAGCTGCGTTCTTTTCTTTTCTTTTCACGTACTTCTCCACCACAGCGGCGACTAACTTCTAAAAAAAATCAGTAACAACAACAACAACAAAAACAATCTTGTAGGGGTTCAGTTTTAGTTCAAGATGGCATATGAGCTCAGAGAAGCCCATAATTATGCTCAGACGTTTACCTGCCTTTGAAACAGGTCCAGCATTCGTTTGATTGACGGTTTGATGGCCCATTCTCGTCCTTTTCACTAAGATCGTCGAGCGCTTCCTTTTTTACGCCTCACTCCTTCAGGCGATCGATGTTGTGATGTCGTTTACTTTGTACCCGCAGGTAGTGTCTAAAATCCTCAGCACTTTGCTTTCGGTCATTTCCCTTACCATGAGATAAAACTGATGGCCTACGTCTTTGCCTCTCGTGCAGAAAATAGGACTTGTCCCACCATGGTTTTTAGTATCTGGTACAGTCATCTCCTGTGAAAGACACTGTACAACAGTATTTAACGGCATAGCAGAGATCTCTACAGGACCTGGGATCAAAACCTGGCAGATCTGAACCGCCGTTTGGACTGCAATGACTAAAACTGCACTCGCTAACACTTTGAGGGTGGAAACGACTTGAGAGGTTAGACATATACGCGTTCTTTTTTTCTGTCTTTTTTTGGCCGAGCCCGCAATATCGCTGGTGTAATCAAGTCATCCAGAAGTGAGGTGGCGTCTCCAAAATGATGGCGACTAATTCCTTGTTGGTCGAAAGACCACCTTGACCTCATCGAAATGCGTGGATTTGGGACTCTTATATGGAGGGCTACTACAGCAGGAACTTTTTTTCTTCATTTGTATTTAAAGTTTTTTCAAATAAGTGATATTAGGCTGGTCTTATGATTATCAAGATAACGACACATGTCAGTACATTACACCAAAACAACAACACACCTTACCTCCCCCCAACTTAAATCATTTGAAATATGCAATTGTTTGCAGTCGCAAAGGCAAACATACACATGCATCCATGCATGTAGTTATTTTCACCTTATGTATATCTCACACACGCAAATACGCATGCACGCGCATATGCTAACACATTATTTTGTACACACTGAATGCCGTATGTTGGCACGATAATACTCAACAGTCATTATAGAATCCTTCGCACAGGCTACTTTCTGACGCACTTCTACAGCGGAAAATGAGTTCGCATGAGCCGCATCTCCTCTTGCTAATAGGTTTGCTTTCTACGGAACGTTCTAAATTTGGGCACGGACACCAAATGGCGAGGTAAGCTGGCCATCAGCTGTGTGCGTGTGCGGATATTGTATTGCCAGGCAAAGGGAAATGTGTTGAAACAGAGCAGTACACCTTGAAGCATGTGCTCGGTTTATTACCGATTCCCTAGCCTAACGCCTGCCCGGCTTCGCAGTAACGGCCAGCATCAGTACAAAACTCCCTGGAGCCCAATTCCCTTACAAGTTCTATACTGACACTGCGGTCGGATATATTGTCTCTAATTACAGTCTTACGAAGGAGACGAAAAACAGAGGTGCCGTGTGTTACAGATCGGCTCATAGGAACACAACCCAAAGGAGCTGGGGAGAAAATGGACGCTCGCCATTGCCTTGACCTTTAAAAAATGCAATTCCTTCAAATTTCGACATCCTTTCCAGCTTAGCAGCGCAATTTTCTCTCCCAGGTGAGCTCTCCCTTCAACAGCACCAAATAAACCTACATTAACCCTCTCCCACCAAAGGGGGGATACAGCGTCCGACTGAAAAGCTGGCGCAATGCTGACGCGGATTGGAGTCCCCGCTGCAGCGAGGGATTTTTCTCCCCTTCAACTTTCAGTGCATACTCTCCGACAGTGTTCGTACAGCCCCCGTGTGTAATCGTATGCAACACCACCTGTGCGCACGTTAAAAATCCCCCAAATACTGCACACACTGGTAGGAATGGGTGGCGCTGCTCCTGCTGCTGCCGCGCCTTACCCAGGTAAGGTGATCCGAATTTCACGCAAGGGATAGTGAAGTACTATTTAAAAAAAGGTAGAAACAAAAATTCAGCGAGGTTGCACAAAGCTTAGTCCAGCGGTTCATCAAGACGACGCTTGTATCATTCGGACAAAAAGCGTGTGGGACAGACGACGGACAGATAAACGCACATATGACATTTTTAATGTGTCCATGCATCCGTAACTTCGTATAAACAGAAACTCACCCATCTACCAACCTCCAGAAGACATATCTCCCCGGAGCACAATTGACAGAGTAAAGTCTCAGTATTTGTTTCATATGCCTCCGCGTTAAATGGCGAAATACACACGCTTTTTTAAAATTCTTTCATCGCAAGTGCATCAGTCACACACATGCTCCAAAGAGAGTTTCAGTAGTTGGTGTTCTCGTTATCCAAGTGCAGCCGGAACAGAATTGCTTGATACGGCTTCAGTTGCTGACACATCCATTCTCTCTTGAAAGGCTATACCTAATAATTATATTCGTTTACAGTGCAGACAAATAGTTCCCCTAACGGTATTAGGTGTACTAGTGTAATTCACTTGCCTCGCCTTTTATTCAAACGCTCTATGCAGTGAAGACAGTACATCTTTTTCACGAGAACATAGAACACACGGGCCACCCGGCTGATGAGCTGCCTTCCTCTCTTAATGCAGAACCTACCTACAACATGATCTTTTGTGCTTGTAGCGCAGAAAACGATCCCGCTTCTGCAGAAGCTTTCCTTCTGCATGCTTTGCTGCATACGGGATGATGGGCTGGAATATTGCTGACGCCAAGAATAGCCTACTGCAGCGAGAGTTTTCTTTCTGTGACGTCTTGACAGAGTGACCTATTCTAAGCGGAAGCTATTTGTCCGACGTGGTTAGTTACTTCTTGGATTTTAACGTCATGTCAACTGCATGGGTTCAGTACGCAGTAGAGAGAACGAGAGAAAAAGTATCGGGGAATAGGCCTACGGATGGACTATAAAGACCAAATGCGATGTCTGTGTTTCAAAATATTTATATTATGGGATGAGAATCATACGCGATGAAGGAAAATAGTAGATACTCAAATTTTCGCCGGTGGAAACTCTATCCTCAGTAAACTAGATTCCGAAAGGAAGCATAATACAAGAACATGCCTGTAAACCGTTCTACAAACACAAGTGAAAATTCACTCGGTACAGTACTGTGCTGATTTAAAAAAAAGAAGACAAGTGACGCAAAATCTATGTGACACATTGGATAGGTGTATTTCAATATTCCAAGGAGTTAGGCTACATCTCTTGAAGAAAAATCGATTGTTTCAAGAACTCTTTAAATCCATTGGAAGCATTGTGAGAGTATAGCGCCAACTATTTCTCGCCGTACCGCCAGGCTCGTGATGACAACGGGTGTCCCACTAAACGAAGAGGCAGTGCCTAGGTTCCAGACTTGTTGCTAATCAGACGCTTCGATTTTTCTCTGTATCTCCAAGCTGGCATTCCGTTAGACTGAAGAACGGCACACTTTCGGTTTCCAGTCTTTATGGAGCTTCTTCCATTCTGTTATAGGGAGGCTTCCGCCATGAATACTGTGTCTTCTTCACATTCCGTCGCATCGCTCATAATTGACTCGCAGCTTCATGTTTGAAATCGAGGATGCAACGCTAATGACATGCTTCCTGACCTATGACACTGAACAAAGAACTGCCTTGAAGAAAGGGTTGACGAGACTTCTGGTTTATGAGCGAGACATCCGTGAAAATACTCAAGCGAGGAAAGCATGAAACAAATCAGCCCAACACCGCTAAACTAACTCAACTAACGCCAAACATGGCAGCGCTGTTGTATAGAGAGACGGCACGTGAAAAAGTTGTGAATAGACACAACTTGCACATCTAAGGTGACCTCGCGTATCCCATGACATCATTGGCAACGCCCGTGACCTAGACTGCTCTTCTGGGAGCATGACGTCACCTCCGCCTACGGTGACGCGTGGCGTGAGAGCGGTTAACTTTTAGCACAGTCACTTGGCAGGCAGGAGACGTGAATAGGTGGATAGAGGAGCCAAACAGAACCCCAAAGCGGTAATTATTCATGAACAACGGGAGGGCATACAGACATCCCCATGGCCCCATAATGGTCTTCGTCCCGCGCCGGGGCAGGGCGAGAAGGGGAAAGTAAATGGAGGTTACGTTATTGATCCCTACACCGGCGAGGGCCCATTGAGACCCAACAACCTCATGGAAATTTTCCCCTGCCCCCGCCTTCCGCCTTTCCTGACTGCCTTGGTAATACCTATGTGTGTGTGTGTGTGTGTGTGTGTGTGTGTGTGTGTGTGTGTGTGTGTGTGTGTGTGTGTGTGCGTGTTTATGGTGTGTGTGTGTGTGTGTGTGTGTGCGTGCGTGCGTGTGTGTGTGTGTGTGCGTGCGTGCGCGCGCGCGCGCGCGCGCGTGTGTGTGTGTGTGTGTGTGTGTGTGTGTGTGTGTGTCTAGGCGAGGTGGACAGGGAGATTGTCAGGCACTGTCCAGTCCGGCTCATGTCAACAGGGCACCACCGCAGTGCAGGGAGAAACTCGTGTCTTGACTGGAGTGGATTCAGAGACGAGGGCATCACCATCCTGCCCAGTTCAATCTCTCTGCGAATGAACAACATCTTGAGAATCTACATCCGCCTGATATAAATTGGGTTATAACCCACGGGAAAGGGGCTGAGTATCTGGACGTCAGGCTGCACAATGCCGAAATTGATGTTTTCAATAAACGTTGTCACAGCTATCTTCCTCCATATAGTTGTCATGCCCCATCTGTCTTCAAGGGGCTCATATCGGGAGTAGGTAGGAGGCTACGTATGCTTTGTACAGATGATCGTGCCCTTGGAGACAGATTGAACGAGTATTTAAAGCACTCCTGCATGTCTGGTTTAAAGTGGAAGATAGCACAAAAAGAACCGAGGAAAGGCGCTGAAAATAAACAAATATTTAACAAATAATAAAAAACAAACAACAAACACAACACTAAAAACAACAACACAACAACAACAACAACAACAACAACAACATCATCATCATCAACAACAACAACAACAACAACAACAACAACAACAACAACAACAACAACAACAACAACAACAACAACAACAACAACAACAACACACACACACACACACACACACACACACACACACACACACACACACACACACACACACACACGCGCGCGCGCGCGCGCGCCCCCACAACAACAATCAACCAAACAACAACAACAACAAACAAACAAACAAACTACAATAACAACAATAAAAAGATTGTGTACTAAAAAAGAAAGAGATGAGAAGAAAAAAAAAACTGCTTGGTTAACAATATAAAATCCCCACCTGCCATCGAAGTCTAATAATATCCGCAAGAATTTAAACACACTGTATTCAGATGCAGATCACCGTTCAACCTTCCCAACGATGTCAATCATCTCAGCTGGTCGCAGGTTCTTAAAACATAAGGGAACTAGATAAACCAGCTGTAGCTGCCCGATTTGTCAACCATAGGCCTGTAAACAAACAAGGATTTCCCCTGTTTAAACAAAAGGTCCGATACGTGTGATCATTCTGTTAAAATCAACGATTTTTCATCTGAATGGGATAGGAGAAAATGGAAAGTCCGGGGCCATCTTTGACGTTCTAATCCGAATGAGCTAACCACAAATCGGACGCGAAGTTTAGAAGAGTAAGCAAATTTAGTATTCATGCGGTAAAACACATGCGACAGCACTTTCAATTATCTTCAAATCATCGCGATTGTAGCGGTTTCTGATGAAACATTCTTCTCGGGAAAAAGACCTGGTGGCAATGCAACTTTGGCACCAGTTTCAAATATGACAGTGTCAGAAAAGACAGCTAAGCCGTGACCAGAACAAAAAACGGGATTTTGTATTAATCTCCTTGTATTTTATATATATATATCCATATATCTATATGTATGTGTGTGTGTGTGTGTGTGTGTGTGTGTGTGTGTGTGTGTGTGTGTGTGTGTGTGTGTGTGTGTGTGTGTGTGTATGCGCGCGCACACACAGAAAGTAGTAGCTATACCGGCCTATCGACATGCCAGCCGTTAACAACAACAACCGTTAAAATACAACGAACAAACAATTACCATCCCCAAGAGCGAATGAGTGAGAGGGTCTGCAGTACGTCTTAGCCGGTAGCCTACTCGTTAAAACTAAGCAGCACGAAGGTGAGAGAATGTAAGATTAGAATCACATACAAGGTGCTGAGTCATCTGTCTGAACGAAAATTAACATAATAAGAGTCCAAGTTCTCTTGTGTTTTTACCAGAAAAAGGATGGAATGAGGATTTGGATTTATAGTTCAACTGCAGTCCCGTGCATGACAGTGGTGACTCGTGCATGGTGATATATGGGAAACCAAATTCTGTTCAACGAGCTTTGAGGTGTCTTTTCGGGTCGTGTGTTGCTTGATCGGGTTGGGCTATTTTGATGTTTCTGTTTCTGGCAACATCGATTCCTGTCTCCGGAGAAGTCGGCCGTAATGTAGAATTTTCTGGCATGCCTTGCGCTCGTTTATCGGCATCGCCTTTTGTATTTCTAAAACCAGCCATTCTCTCCATCCATGGAACCCAACAGGAACCCAACAAAAGTTGGCAATTTTTCGATTTCAGTCATTCTCCAATATGCAGCTTCTACCCGATTCCTTGAATCAGTAAAACGACAGAGAGCAGATCCGATCAGATTATTAATTCATATTGGTTTATAAATGGAATGCATGTCGATTTATAGAGCGCGTAATAAAAGTGTTCAAGAAAAGAATGCACAAACGAACGAAACTAAAACACACTGAAGAAAATGAAATAATGTAGTCTTTACAAGGGGGAACAAAATCCACGGGCACACATAGCCACATCCGCAGGCAATGGTATTTTCCACGAGACTACAATGGACACCTCCACACTGTTCGGATTTTATGGGATGGCTGTCTGTATAAGTGGAAAAACACCAAAGCAACACAAAACACTATAAAACACTACAGTAATACGCTGGCATTACTAAAGCAACACCAAGCGTTGTGATATGTGTTATGCCAGCATGAAGGGTACACAAATAGAAGGGAATCAAACACACTTCTGGGCATGACAAAATGAGATTCGGCTGAAACTAAACTCAGACGTAAGCCCCCCGCCAGTCATTTTGATCAAAGCAGACGTGGAAGCTATTGTCGGCATTCGTTTTCTTCTGTTTGTTTTTTCATCTCTCTTGCGCTGGCACCTGATACATCCACAACACAAGGGATGTGTGTCGCGCGGGAAAATCGATAGCATTTCCTGCCTTGGCTGAACTTGAGTGGTAATATTTGCGTTTCTGATTAGGAACAGCTGTAAGAAGAGCAAACTTCAAACTTTAATCACAAAACGGTAATTTGCAAACCCAATGCCCACCATCAATGAATACGCTTTCTTTTGTCGACTTGTATTATTGAGTAAATTTGAAAGGCACTAAAGACTAATGCATCGTCTTGATCTTAATCCTAACAGCCTATTGGCTGCATGTTCTGCTCGTAATGATTGTGTGTATTTTCTTTATTTTTAAAATTTATTTCCTTTTCTAAAAATGCTGGAACAGAGTAGTTGACACTGGGGTCCGGGGGTCAGTGTACTGTGTCTCTTAATCACGCAGGTACCCTACTTCTTTGACCATCATACCCAAACTGAATTTTACTCCTGCGTGTGTGTAGGAGGCGAGTGCCTGCGCCTGGGGGGTACACCTTCAGTAACGTCATGACAACAATTACATATTCGAGCTATATTCGAGATAGCCAAGGCAGAAACCATCTATGATGAAGCAGTAAATAAAAACATAGAAGAAGAAGAAGAAGAAGAAGAAGAAGAAGAAGAAGAAGAAGAAGAAGAAGAAGAAGAAGAAGAAGAAGAAGAAGAAGAAGAAGAAGATGTGTAGGCAACCCCCACAAAGTTGTGCAGCTAGTTGAGCATACCAGAAAGCTCATGAACTGAAAGTGAATTGTTTTAAAAAAGGATTCCGTCTGAACTAGGGTTAAACACTGCAGTTAATGCAAAACAAATCTTCAAAACATCTTCAAGCAACCTCAGCTCTAGACCAGGGGCTGTAACCTGTTATTGTGTCCTCTGCAAGAAGGCTATAGTTTTCACTCCATCCGCTCACGGCTGCCGAACTGGCTGATTCCTGATAACAAGTACGTTCGCAGCTGGGATTATGTTTTGATCAGTCAGCAGCACTTTGCATTTTTGATTCTGGTATCCTACAAACAGATGATAGATGAATATAATAGAACAGACGCTCGCTGCCCTTACTCTGACGGGCCAATTGGACAGGCTTCTAGACCGCACAGGCACAGCAGTGCTACGTGTGTAGCGCTGAGATACCCCCTCCCCCCAAAAAAAGGAAGAAAGAAAGAAAGGAAAAAAAGCTGATAGTCTGGGCTACAGAGCCAAACGGAGAGATCCTAAAAGGAAGAAAGAAAGAAAGGAAAAAAGACTGATAGTCTGGGCTACAGAGCCAAACGGAGAGACCCTAAATCATAGGCCGCTATCATGCACCATATCATTATTGACTCTCCGTCCATCTCACTCTTCAAGACAAAAAGTCAACGCTGGCGCAGAGGGATTGGGGCGATGGGTGTTGGAACAGACACAAGGTGAGGGAAAGAGAGAGGCGGTTGGGGCTGGCAAAGGACGGGGGGGAAAGCGGGGAGGGGGGGAGGAGGGCAGAGGGCAGAGAGAGAGAGAGAGAGAGAGAGAGAGAGAGAGAGAGAGAGAGAGAGAGAGAGAGAGAGAGAGAGAGACAGAGAGACAGAGAGACAGAGAGACAGAGAGAGACACAGAGAGAGACAGAGAGAGAGAACGAACGAACGATTTTTTTTTTTATTAACGAGGGTAATGGAATAAGTACAATACTTTTTTTCATCCAGCCCTCGAGCAAAAACAAAAACAAAAACAAAACAAAACAACAATAACAAAAACAATCGAAAACTAAATAATTATAAACTCAAAAACTCATATTAACTATTGAGAGAGAGAGAGAGGGGGGGGGGGGGGCAGCCAGGCGAACAAATGCGGAGAGATACTGTACGTTACTCACCAGGCATCCATTGTTAGTCTGCTCACTCTTGGTGAGCACAGCCCTCTCCTCATCGCTAGCGAAGCAGGAGACGATGCGGTAGACACCAAACAGCCTGATGAAAACAGCGATGGCGACGATGACGACCGCGAGGAGCAAGACCACCACCAGTGCTACTCCCCACTCACTCATGGCTCATAGTCTGACCTGAAAACATGGCAAAATCAGAAGATGATCGAGTTTGTAATACTCCCCTTTTGGTCATGGTTACTCGTTCAGCCGGGAACGAGACAAAGCAACACACACACACACACACACACACACACACACACACACACACACACACACACACACACACACACACACACACACACACACACACACACACACACACACACACACACACACACACACACACACACACACACACACACACACACACACACACACACACACACACACACACACACACACACACACACACACCGGACTTAAAGCCGATTCTGATTTCTGCCAAACATTAAACTGTTTGATGGGAAGAAGAAAAAGAAGCTAGAAAATAAGGAAAGCAAAAGTGGCTTCACTGGGAAGGCAGCAAAATGCACCGAACCTAAACTTTTGCAGAACACCCACAAACTAGACTGCCAAAATCTAGTTACATTGTTGTCTTTAGTAGAGCAAAAGTGCAGTTTGAAAAAAAAGGAAAAAAAAAAAAAAAAAGGATTTCTTTCAGAAATCGAGTTAAAAGCGGGAATAATCTCTTGCTTATAGCAAACAGCCTGCGTGCAAAAGGTTCATCGGGCAGACAGAAAAGGAAATGGCAAAACCCCTCTCTTTTGAAGCAAGACTACTCAAAGAAATTACAGCAGAGCTAGTTCTAATGGCCCTCTTTTAAATACACGAGTGGATAGCTGTTTATTTTTTCTTTCTTTTGCTCCTCTTTCTTTCTTCTTCTTTATCATCTTCTTGCTCTTCTCGTTCGTGTTCTTGTTGTTCTTCTAATAATTCTTTTTTTGCGGTCTCCTCCATCTCGAAGATGGTGATTGATTGTTTTGTCAAATTGATTCTTATTGAAAGCGGTTTTAACTGCAAAAATCTGAAACAAGAATGACTGCTAGCGTTCTAAAACAAGATCCAAACACATAGAAGGTTTAAACGAACGCTGTTTATTAGGACAAAAATACAGTCTGCAATTTTCGGGTTAATCCCCTTTATCAAGCTACAAAACGACACGTAAACGACAGTTAAACGGTGAAAAACTATGAAAAATGTGATAAAAAGCTAAATCACTTATCTGTTTTCTTTTGGAAGAATTCTTCCAAGCACTGGACAAAGAAAACAACATTGCTTAACCAAAAACAGATGAGTGATTTAGCTTTTCATCTCATATTTCATTGTTATTCACCGTTTAACTGTTAAGTGTCGTTTTGTAGCTTTATAATGCATACTGTGTTTTTGTCCTAATAAACTGCGTTCTTTTGAACATTTTATGTGTTTGGGTCTGGTTTAGACTGCGTTTGGGAGGGTCCGATGTTTCCCGGTGTAAATATTCCATGGTCAACAAGTTAGCGAAAGTCCTAAAGACGGTTTCGGAAAACTTTACAACGCAGAAATTAAAGGGGGTAACGTGGTTCTCTCTCTCTGATTCGCACTTGTACAAATAAATCACTACTTTTGACTGATGTCAATGTTTTTATTGTGATAAACTTCTGCAGCAGTAATTACAGACCTCCAGCTGAAGCAGGCCGAGAATAAAAATTACCAAGAGAAAACTAGTCTGATTGTCATACAAAATGTGCTTCAAGAAATATACTTCATTCTCCAGCGTACACGTTCTTCAATTATTATTTTTTAAAGTTGTAAGGGAAGCGAAAATCACATAAAACCCCATAGACTATTACCACGGCAATTTTACCAATGTAAATTTAATGAGTTATTACGAGTTATATAAGAGGGTATTGCTATGAGGTAGTTATACTCTTCTGTCTGTAGTTTCATCTATGTTGTGTGATTTAATTACCTTTTCAATTTTGATGTTTAATGGGGGTTTTCCTTGACACACAGCAAGGAGCTGAAAGATGCACATCAATGAATCTTTCTTGTGGGTGTTTATTTTGATTAGAGGTATGACCCAAAACTAGTGATCAAATGAAAATATCTCCGACGGTTTTTGACGCACCGGTTCCATCCCCGTGTTACAGCAGTAGCACGGAAAAGATCCCGGTCATTCTGCCAAAAGTGCAGGTGGCAGGTTACAGCTAAATACGCATGCACCTCACGTATGTGGCTTTGCAGGAATAACATGGTGTATGGCTGTATGATGTACACAGAACGCGCCGAGATAGCAGCAGCTTCAAGTGGCTCCAGCCATGCCAGCCCTGTAAGTGCACCACTTCGGTGGATATTCAAAAACGCGCTATAAACACACACACACACACACACACACACACACACACACACACACACACACACACACACACACACACACACACACACACAAAACACACCAAAAAAAACACTATTCACTCACGCAGAATCACATGCGATAGCAGTGAGTCTACTCGAGAGCGGAGAATATCGCTATATAAAAGCGATCAACAACAGCATTCCCACGAAACTCTCCCCTTCGACACTGATGCACCACTGCAAGCACCTGAACCAGTTGAAAAGTGTCTTTCGGTATTTTTCTTTAAGGATTGTTTTCAGTTCTGAATTGATGGACACGAGAAAATCTCCTCTCAGCCAGTTTATCTTTCAAAGGAAGAAGCACGGTACAAGGTCGGGACTGTACACTGGGTGGGGCCAAACTTGGATTTTTTTAATTCTGCTGCCCTACTGATTTACCGCCTTATTTTGTGAGGACTGAGGTTCTCTTGGAGAAAGGGGGGCGTTCTGGGTGATGGTGACTGGACGCTGGCTGCTGATCTCGAGGACGTCTTTGGATAAAACTATTTCTGTTTTGCACGCAAAATATCAACTGCCACAGGGCCCTGGTGGTCGAAGAAGACGGTATACCGCCTATTCCTGCTCTGAAATCCGGGCTTGCATATTTGGTGTCTCTGGTCAGTTGGGCCCAGCCATGCTTTGTTCCGGCGTTTGCTGGCAATACCGTAGAATGGTACGCAGGTCTCATCTCCCGTGATGAACGTCGTCACTCCTTTTGGTCTGTCCAGCTCAGAATGGCTGAGCATGTCACGTGCAACAAATACGTCGACGTTACTGTACGCCTGTCAGCTTACGGGTTATCCATTTTGCGGCAAGCTTCCGAAGGTGAAGCTCTTTAGGTAGAAGTCGCTGAACTGTTCCAGTCGAAAAAGAAGGTCGTGCACTTACATTTTGTGTACAGATGTGTGCGTCTTCCTTCACGAGCTTGGCCATTGCAGCCACATTGTTTTTGTTTGAAGCAATCTTTGGACATTAGTTTTGCTTGGAGGTATTGTTCCACCTTTTCTCGGGTCTGAATTCACACTGTCATCTTTTGATTGTGGAAAATGAGGCAGCCTTACCACACCACCTTCCTCAGATCTTTGGGGGTTTTCAGTGTGTGCTGACCAGGTTGCAGTCTTGCAAAGAAACCACAGTTCTCACAGTGCTTGTTCATAACCTCCACTTTAAAGCACATTCAAAAGTGGTCACACCTTGCCTTTTTATGACCCAAAATATAATG
>OY757544.1:23704297-23706797 GCA_963584105.1 Alviniconcha strummeri
ATTAACAGTAAGGGTGCGTCATGGTGTCACCAACTTTAATATGATAATAGTCCGAAAAATCCATAAGCAAAAGACGTCATAACGTTCACTGTAACATCAATACAGAAACACCGCTTCAGTTAAGATGCGTTACTGTGTCACAAAATTTAACTTAATCCTTGTCCGAAACATTCAGGTCCCAGAAGACGTCATAACATTTACTGTAACATTAACAGTAAGGGTGCGTCATGGTGTCACCAACTTTAATTTGATAATAGTCCGAA
Organism: Alviniconcha strummeri; assembly: GCA_963584105.1. NCBI lineage: Eukaryota > Metazoa > Mollusca > Gastropoda > Provannidae > Alviniconcha > Alviniconcha strummeri. Next base: position 23,704,561 of record OY757544.1, read on the forward strand.
ACATCCGTATCCAAAAGACGTCATAATGTTCACTGTAACATCAATACAGATACACCGCTTCAGTGAAGATGTGTTATTGTGTCACAAAATTTAATTTAATCCTTTTCAGAAAAATCCATGTTCCAGAAGACATCATGACATTCACTTTAACATTAGCAGGAAGGATGCTTTATGGTGTCATGAACTTTAATTTGATCATAGTCCAAAACATCCAGGTTTCAGAAGTCATAAACATTCAGTCTAGCATCAATACATATAAGTCATAAAGACGTGTCAATATCACCAATCACTGTAGTAGGCAATCAATGAAAACAGCCTTATTTTTAAGAAACGCCAAATATCCTGCCTACTGTACTGGATAAACATGTTCGTAACACACACAATTGTTCTCCAAACCAAGAGAATGCACGGGGTTCAGAGAGGTCGGAAGGTTATTGTGAGTTCAACAGCCGCTGGAAAAAAAGCCGTTCAAAACAGTGTGACCAGTTGCCTTTTTCACAGATTGTGGTCGTCAGCAGACCTACGCGTGTAAACAAGCACACGTGTTACTCAGTGCAAGGGTGGAGAAGGTATGGTCTCCCCTCAGAACCGCTTGCAAATCTAACCGGGTGCAAAACGTCTCTCGAGGCCACCATGCCACAGCGCATTGCGAACTTGTATATTACTTTTGAGCAGTCATGCTATTTATACACAATGCTGACGGTTGACAAAGACGTTGCATTGATACAAGAGGTTTGCTTACTGTTAGACTGAAGGGCTTTTGATTGTATATTAGCATGATAAATAAATTAAATACAGCATCAGAATGGCACACAACCCCCCCCCCCCACCCTTCCCCCCCTCCCCCCCCCCCCAAAAGACCCCCCCCCCCCTCCACACACACACACACACTCACTCACATACACAGCTGCAAAAAACAAACATCACGGCAGTGATTTCTATTATTTTACAGAAAATAGCTGTTCTTATATTTGTATGCTATAAAAAAATAATAATTTTACATTCCTTGATACGCATGAATGACCTTCCAAACAAGGGTAAAGTTCACGGTAGTGTTTATATAGGTAATCTGACGTGTGCGTGTATATGTGAGTGACAGTGAGTGTGCGTGTATTTGTGTGTATCTGAGTGTGTTCGTGTGTTAATGTGAAAATAAAGGTCCTGAGATGACCTTCCGCGTTTGCAAAGACGTTAAAATCCAACTCACTCACTCAGTTACTCATTCACTAACTCAGTGTTTGAAAATACCACATCTCACCGGCCTAACAGTGATTTATTCCACAGCCTCAAATTTTACGTGAGTCTTGAATTAAAGTAACTTAGCAACAAATATATAAACATTAACTGGATAACAAACAATTAGATCAGTGTTGCATTAATTGTAGGTTCCCCACTGTTAGGATATCATAGTATTTCCATTCCAGCATCAAATAATTTGAGATTCATTTTCAAAGACTGGCCAGTCTGTAATTATTGCACATAATCAAGAATGAATACGGTAGTCTTTTCTATAAAGAGGAATCTCTGTCTTTCCGTTTGTCTGTTTCTTTGTCTGTGTCAGTGCCATGATTTGACCCTCGACCAGCGGGCCCTACTGAGATGAACTTGGTGTGAAGATTCCTTGGAATACGAGGATAGCTGGTGGCTATAATTATTATGGGTAACACCTCTTTCGCTAACTAACACAATTATGCACTATCATCCCTTGTTTCATAGCGTTTGTACGAATGAGGACCAAAACTGATGCATGGAAACAAAAAATCAAAATCAAAGCAAAAAAATATAAAAATAAAAATAAAACAATAACAAAGAAGAAGAAGAAGAAGAAGAAAAGGCGAGGAGACATTGACAATAAATGTTCAGTTGAAACAGTACAAAATATCGCACGACTAGAATACACACCAGAATTCACTTCATAAACCATGCCGATACAAAAATATCTGTAGAAATATGCAAGACAAGCCAAATACCCACTTCAGGAGAAGGCTTACAGAATACAGAAAAAGATGAAAACAAACACACAGAAGAATCAAGAACGGAACGTTCAGCCGAAACTTTTGAGCTGTGAAACATGGATATACTTGCGAAAGTAACACGTTCAGTCTTTCTTGTCTTTTGCTTGATCATCTTTCTTTGCCCATTAAGACAAAAGACAACCACGCCGGCTAGTTCGTCGGTATTGGATGTGTTCAGCTGTGACCATTTTGTCCTGTATGTGCCCATAATGTTTTCCACTG
>OY757544.1:23711797-23716797 GCA_963584105.1 Alviniconcha strummeri
TTGGCCAAAGAAGCTTATCAGACTGGTACATAAAACAATTTCACTTGCACAGCCCTTGTGTTTAGAAGCAGAAGACTTAGAATCTTCTGCAGCAAGCCCCTCCTTTTGCGTCTACCAACTCACTTAAAGAAACAAAGTCGCCGTAACTCAGCTCTTGCGTGCATTAAGACTTCTTCACAGACGCTCAGTTTGTTCAAAAGAAGCATCGTCATCATTCGGCCTTTACACAATGGCTCACTGCCGAGAAATGGACTCGTCCAGGCCCCTGTATGCTGAGTCACGTCACCGTACCTCTCAGCTTAGTTTATTTTGGTCAATTCGCTTAAAAGGAAAAGCAAACACCCCACAGGCTGATGTGTCTCGCCATTTACTTTTTTAGTGTGTGCCACATGGCGATGGACTTTCTCTGGTTGCCCATCATCTCGTTCCAGTGGTTCAGCTCCTCCCCGCTGCACCCCGCCCCAAGCACGCACGACCCCAACACGTCACCGTGACCTATGAGGTCGTGGTCAAGGACGCTGACCTCCAAGGTGACCTTGGGCAGGACCTCGGCGGGCACGTTGAAAGCCAGAGCCTCGTTCCAGACAGGGTTAATGGAAGCGCGGCGAACGGAAGTTTTCTTCCTCTTCACCTTCTTTCCTTCCACCATCAAAGACACTCGCACGAAGGGATCTGGAGAAGAAAGAACAAAACAGAAGGGAAGCAAAGTGGAATTTGATCGAAGATGTTTTTAGACATCAAGGAACAGTTACTGTGGTTTTAATTATCTCAGTTAATTGCAAACTGGGAACCTCACCTTACCTCGATAATTAAGACTACAGCAGCCGCAAGAGTGGAGCTACAAAGTCTTGAGAGTGCATGCGAGGTGTAAGTGTTTCTACTCTGGTGCAAGGAGGAATATCTTTTAATTAAAATCGGTAAAACTGCACTACTCATTTTCGATTTCAAATTGCCTTGGGATCTAGAAAAATGATATATATAAATGACCATTAAAACAATAAAACTGCAGTCAGCTTAGGAAAGAATCCTCGACCGTTTGGAAAGAAAATCACTGAAAATCACTATTGGAAAAAAGAAGCAGAGAATTTGTGCCATTTCAGCGTCTTTGAAGATCTGAAATTCCGAAGATATTAGGCTAGATAATCTTAACTATCTAAACGTAAGTCTAGCATCTGATCACTGCAAAGAAAAAATACAGCAGAATCGCAGAAAAACAACCGACATGATGAATTATATCTCTATTAATATTATGATATTGACAGAAGGCAAACAAACAGCCGTACGGACGGAAATACTCTTTAGCAACAGGACAGAACAATGAGGCACCGAGTCTGACTGTCCCATCTACCCAAAAACGGGACACAGTGTGAGTGGAGACAAACCTACCAGCAGAGGGGGTGGTGGTGGACATTTTGAGGTCCTTTGCTTTCATCAGTACCACAGTCAGGCGTTCGGCGGCAGGGAGATAACTCAATGAGATCAGCACCTCCCCAGCTTCACCTGCCACCTGTGCGATAATCATCATCATCGGCATTATCAGTAGCAGTTCATCAACATCATCGTCGTCGTCACACACACACACACACACACACACACACACACACACACACACACACACACACACACACACACACACACACACACACACACACACGCACGTACGCACATACACACGGACGTATGCACGCACGGACGCACGCACACACGCGCGCACAAACACACGCACAATCTCCACAGACTTCGCGAACCTCATCAACAAAATCCTCTCCTCTTAATCTCCCCTCCTCTTGCCCCAAATCTTTCGGCCACACCACGCTCATGCTGCTGCCTCAGTCGTGCCTCACCACTTTCCATCGGCCTGTCTCCCCTCCCCTTTCTTTATCGACTGATCCCTCCTCTCTGCTTCTGCATCCTATCGTAACGCTTCTCCAGGATTTTACTGACGTTGCTGTCGATCTCAGCTAACCCTTTCTCCCTTCTTTTACACCCCAGACTCATGAACTGTCTGTGCCTCGATCTGCATGTCACACCTCATCTTCACGCTGTTGCTGATGTCTTTATCCTCGCCAACACCCAGCTTCCACCCTCTTAATCCTCGTTCACCCCAGGTCTGATCCTGATCTGTCTGTGCTTCTGCATATCGCGACACATCTCCAAGCTATTCGCTGATTTCGCGATTCTAATACCCAGCCTCCTCCTCTTTTGCCTCAAGTCTCTGATCTTCGTGCGCCTCTGTAGGCTATAATGTTAATGGTAACACGTCTCCAAGCCATTGCTGCAGAGGCTATGTTAGCCGGTGAAACTATAGTCTCTTTGAATGCTGATGTCTCTATCTTCACCATTACCAAGCCTCCCTACCTCCTCCTCTCCCCTCCCCCACTGTCACTCCCAAATTTCCCGTTCTGTCTGTGCTTGTGTCTCACCGTCACTCCCATATCTCCCGTTCTGTCTGTGCTTGTGTCTCACCGTCACTCCCATATCTCCCGTTCTGTCTGTGCTTGTGTCTCACCGTCACTCCCATATCTCCCGTTCTGTCTGTGCTTGTGTCTCACCGTCACTCCCATATCTCCCGTTCTGTCTGTGCTTGTGTCTCACCGTCACTCCCATATCTCCCGTTCTGTCTGTGCTTGTGTCTCACCGTCACTCCCATATCTCCCGTTCTGTCTGTGCTTGTGTCTCACCGTCACTCCCATATCTCCCGTTCTGTCTGTGCTTGTGTCTCACCGTCACTCCCATATCTCCCGTTCTGTCTGTGCTTGTGTCTCACCGTCACTCCCATATCTCCCGTTCTGTCTGTGCTTGTGTCTCACCGTCACTCCCATATCTCCCGTTCTGTCTGAGCTTTGTCTATTGCAACACATCTCTGCGCTGTTGTTTTTCTTTTCTGACGTATCCTTTCTCGTCAGCCCCCTCTCTCCATCTCCTTTCCTGTACGCCCCAATCTCCTGAACCCTCAGGTCGCACCACATTTCCACGCTGTAGCTGATATCTCGATCCCCACGAATATCCTTCTACATTCTTTAACTTGTTCAGGGTCTCCTGACACTTCTGTGTCTCTGCATGTTGTGCCGCATCTACCATGCTGTTTCTGATAATGTGTCTATCCTCACCAGTCGCTCTTCTCTCCATCCCTTCCTCCCAGTCTCTTCACCTAGCTTTCTGTGTTGCTGCGTGCTGCATCACACCTCGTTATCACGTTGTTGCTGACGTCTCAGTCCCCACCAACACCTCCTCCCGTTGCTTCCCTCCTCCTGCTCCCTTCCCCGTCCCTGACCTTTTCGTGTCTTTATCTGTGGCACCACATCTATCACGTTGTTGCTGACGTCTCGATCCCGACGAACACCCTCCGTCATTCTTCTTATTTTACCACCCCTTCACCTTATTTCCTGATACTGCTTTATTATTGTACGTTGCACCACATCTCTAACGTTGTTGCTGACATCCAAGTGTCCTCCATCACCCATCCTTCCTCTCTTTTCTTTACCCCCTCCCTCCCATCTTTTTGACCTTCATCTGTCTCTGCATGCTGCAGCACATCAGTCAAGTTTGTTACGGACGTCTCGACCCCCCCCCCCACTTCAACACCCTCCACCACATCCTTCCTTCATCTACCTCCACCCCCAGAACTACACACACTCTCCTGACCTTTCTATGCCTCTGTATGTCGCACCACATTTCCACGCTGTTGCTGACATCCACTTTACTGAGGTCGATCTCCACCTCCCCGATAGCGCTGTGGCGGGAGAACTTGTCGTAGTCGTACAGATGGAACACCAGCATTTTCTCCCGCAGCTGCTCGAAGGCCACGGGGAACTTGAAATACTCGTTGTAGTACGGGTTGGTGGTGCGTCTCTTCACCGAGGATTGTCGAACACGCTCGTCTACACCGGGAACCAGTGCAATCCTGACATAGGGATCACTGAAGGCACCTATGGTCTCTGGCGGTGGAAGGTCTTGAGCTGCGTACGAGAAAGGAAACAACAAGCAGTTCACCTCTTGCGCGATTCTGGCTGTAAAGTTCAGTGGCCAAGAACGTTGCTGCATCGATCGTTTGGACGGGCGCCTGGCCAGAACTACTGTCCCCACTGACAGCACAGCACACAAAGTGCAGCGCACGTACGCGTTCTACCAGCATTGAGCCCATATCTCTGTGTCTCATTCTGTCGTATATGTTCGGCGCAGCTGTGTAGACCCTTCTGCTACCACGAGTAAGACTTACATGTACACAAAAGCAACTATCGAAGAAAGACAGACAGACAGACAGACAGACAGACAGACAGACAGACAGAAAGAAAGAAAGAAAGAAAGAAAGAAAGAAAGAAAGAAAGAAAAAGACGAAGAAGAAAGAACCGTGCCACAGTTCAGTTTAGTTCAGTTCCAGATGGTATCCATGCGCCATATAAACTCCATCCCGCCTCTTAGAAATTTCCCCAACGTTACCATTGAAATAATTCCAATGTTTGTCTGATTGACGATGGCCCTCTCTCGTCCTTTTAATAAAGATCGACGAGCGTTTCCTCTTTTCACGCCTCTCTTTTTCGTCACACGTGTCTATGCGTTTAGAGAGCTGTCAGTATGTCAGTATTACCTTTGGCTCTAGTTTGAGGCGGTTATCATCCTAGAGAGTCCGCTCTAAACACCATACGTACATGTACATCACTGCAGCCACTTAAACACAATTTTTTTTTTAAACAAAAAAACAAAAACAAAAAACAACAACAAAATATCAGCATACATATTCGCTTGTAGGTTAGTCAGCCAGCTGTATAACGTGGTGTCCTTCGCTGTCTCCAGTCTGAGGGTGTTTTTGTCCTCAAGGAAAGAACCACAGGGAAATAATCCAGGCTAACTCCAATAATTGTAAAACTGACATTGTTAAGGTCTCTTAACAAAAGGCCTGGTCCACATGAAAATGAAAAATTAGGAAAGCTGAAGATGATTTTACTTCGTACGTGAAAAGATAGGCAGTATAAGAATCGCCGGACTACCAATCTATTTGC
>OY757544.1:23719297-23734297 GCA_963584105.1 Alviniconcha strummeri
TGTGTGCGTGCGTGCGTGCGTGCGTGCGTGCGTGCGTGCGTGTGTGTGTGTGTGTGTGAGATGGCCTTGAATTATTAAGATCATATTTAAATTAAATATTTGGTTGTGCTTGTATGAGCTGCTTGTATGAGGTCGAACGACACCTTTAACTTCCCGATGGGATGGATACAGTATACTGTTATTGTTGTTGCAATTTCATTTTCGAGTGCAGCTGTGTTGACAGCAGAGTGAAAAATTAATAGTTTGTAACTGAACAGTTACGCGGAATGTATTTTGGTGCAACATCTCCCTCCTCTTAAACACTGTGTGTTTAACAGTTCAAATAACAAAAAATGTCACGCATTATCAAAACCATTTGGCTGCTGGCAGCCTACCACAGACATACAGGTAGACAGGCATCCAGCAGTCTAGTCAGACAGAGACAAACACACGGACAGATGAACAGACAATCTCCATTGAAATTTAAACACTGATGATACAATGATTATAGCAAAAAGGAAGGTGAACTGTATCGTAACAGCCGTGCGTGGACTCCATCACGTTCTACGCCAGCAATAACGCTACATAATAATGTATATTAAAAAATAACAATAACGCTACATAATAATGTATATTAAAAAATAGCAATAACGCTACATAATAATGTATATTAAAAAATAACAATAATGCTACATAATAATGTATATTAAAAAATAACAATAACGCTACATAATAATGTATATTAAAAATAGCAATAACGCTACATAATAATGTATATTAAAAAATAACAATAACGCTACATAATAATGTATATTAAAAAATTACAATAACGCTACATAATAATGTATATTAAAAAATAACAATATCTAGCCAAATGTTAAACACTAACGAAGAAAATAGTATTTCGCGCCACATTTACAGCCAATTAAAGTTGGCACTCAGGAAAAAGAAGAATAAAGCCAGGATACATTTCCAGCAAGCCGATTACAGCCTATAAGCCGGCAATTACTCAGCCTGCATGCTCAAACACACACACACACACACACACACACACACACACACACACACACACACACACACACACACACACACACACACACACACACACACACACACCTTTGTTGCGGTGGTCTGTGTTCAGCATCTGTCATCAATAGGCTGGACTATCACAAAACTAAGCAAAGTGTTTCTTAACATATGACAGCACGCTTGTGGCTTCCCGTTTTAGCACGCCATCAAAGGGCTGAGATCTGTGGCGACTTCGTCAGGGCTGAGAGTCATCAAGTTCTGTTGTATACTCGTAGTTTACACTGCCAAACAACGTTTGGCTTCGCTATGGAGTGAGCGCTTTTAAGATGGCGTCCAAACAAAGAATCAGAAACAGTGAAGCGTGATTTCGATTGACAACTGAGCGGACGATGGGCTAGCTTCCATTAGAATTGGAAGGCATGGAAAGCAGTCACCGGTTCTCGATAGCGGCACATGCAGCTAGGTGACGGAATGAAGGGATGTATACATTTGACATTTGTGCAATGAAACAACAGTGTCTTGCTCTCACACACACACACTCACACACACACACACACACTACACACACACACACACACACACACACACACACACACACACACACACACACACACACACGTACGTTTTCTTAACTCAAGAAAGGTAACTGTTGGATTACGACACACTTGACGGCAACAGAACATTTTCGAGCCAATTTCATCTTTCCGCCTTTAGTATCACATCACCTAGGTATATGGGGTGCAGAGAATGCACAACTGAAGGAGTTGATTTACCATGTATTTACTCGCATATGCCAGGTGAGAGTTATAGTAGGCGATTCAGGTCTTTACAGTTGCGTTCATGTCAAGTCTTTCGACGGCTGATTATTGCCCTCTGATTGTCGATATGGTGTGCCGAATTTTGTTCCTAGCGATCCGACCTAACGATCGTTTAATTCAGTCGGAAGTGAATTAGTTACTTCTTGGATTTTAACGTCCACTCAACCGCATAAGTTCACCTAACACGGGAAACAAAGCTAATTCTGAATCCGTTGCCAGCAGTTTTACGGTTTTGCCATCACGCATTTTTGTCACGCTGTAAAAAAACCTCAAACGACATTTTAGAACGCCCGCGAGAGATGATAGCGAACTGCTCTTGATGATCCACACACACAAAAGGTTAAAGGAACGCCGACTTCAGGACATAACGAAACATGTGCAGATTAGCAGGGTAAATCTCCTGTTCAAGCAACAGACAGACAGGCAGGCGAAGATGCATGAAAATAAAAAGTATTGTCTGTACAATCCGGTCTATGTTATTGATTGTTGGCGTGTCTGGAGTGTCAGTTATTGATACTGGCGTACTGGAGTGGCAGTTACTGGTGCTGGCGCGTCTGGAGTGTCAGTGAGTGGTGCTGGTGGGTCTGGGTGAGTGTCCGTTATTGGTGCTTGGGTGTCTGGATTGTCAGTTATAGGTGCTGTCGCGTCTGAATGAATGTCAGTTACTGGTGCTGCGCGTCTGAACGAGTGTCCGGTACTGGTGCTGGCGCGCCTGGAATGTCAGTTATAGGTGCTGGCGTGTCTACAGTGTCAGTTATTGGTGCTGTCGTGTCTACAGAGTCAGTTATTGGTGCTGGCGTGTCTACAGTGTCAGTTATTGGTGCTGGCGTGTCTGGATGAGTGTCGGTTACTGGTGCTGGCGTGTTTAGCATAGGTGCTGGTGTGTCGTCAGTGTCAGTTATTGGTGCTGGCGTGTCTGGATGAGTGTCAGTTACTGGTGCTGGCGTGTCTAGTATAGGTGCTGGCGTGTCTACAGTGTCAGTTATTGGTGCTGGCGAGTCTGGATGAATGTCAGTTACTGGTGGTGGCGCTTGTGGAGTGTGTTCGGATCCTGTTTCAAAACGCTAGCGATTAACTTTGTTTCAGATTTTCTATTTTTGGCCCTTGTTGAATTCAATTCCAAAACATTGCGCAAACGTCCTCCTGCAACTGGTGTGAAAATCGGCAAAACCTTTCCTATGTTTGTCCCCTATCGGGTGGTTCTGGGCTGTCTCCCCCAAATCGGTCTCGGTGTGGAGGGGGAGGGGGAGGGGGGCGGAAGCTTAAGTGGTTCTTTCCGTTAAAGCGACAGCCATTGCAGCGACATGCGTTGAAGCGATTTCAATGGAGCTCGAATGAAGGTCGCTCCGATGGATGTCGCTCCAGCTCTCCTGTCGTGCCACTGAAATATCTCCAACGCATGTGGCTCCAATGGATTGGGCCCTTTTGGGACTAGGCTTATCGTGGCGTGGCAAAACTGGAGGCTAACGTCGAGATATTCGCGAAAGTAAGTCCCAGATTTGAGTGGTACACTATTGTTTTTTTCATGAAATTTCGAAATAAAAGCTTCTGTTCGGTAAAACGAACACAAACGCGCATGCACGAACGAACACACTCACGAACACGCGCACACACATCATATGTGCGCGAGCACACACACGCACGCAAATAAAAACACACCGCACACACGCATATCTACACATTCACACACGCACGCACGCGCGCGCGCGCGCACACACACACACAAACACACACACACACACACACACACACACACACACACACACACACACACACACACACCAGACTGATGTCATACGCATCAATGCAAAAAGTGAAGCTAGCACCAGTAAACACAGAGGGAGATACGCACGGGGCAGACCCAAGAAGACCGGTGGCGCGGATTCCGGTATACCACTACAGAACCCGGGCGCATGCTACTTCCCCGGGTCGTTTTCGTCTACGGGGGTACTGGTGGCCATCACAGCATGTCGTTTTTACAACGAGCACGGCGTCCGCTAATTCGGCAATCAATATGCATAAGGCCGCTCTGTAGACACCGACCTGAGAAGCAGTAAACGCTGGAGTGAATTTTGACGCCATCTTAAAAAACGTTCGCCAAGAGTAAAATCAATGCGCGGCGTGGTGGTGGTTTTGGTGGTGGTGGTGGTGGTGGATGTGGTGGTGGTGGTGGTGGGGGATATGTTGTGGTTGAGTTGGTTGTGGTGTGCTGAAGTATCTCTTTGCATTGGCACTGACGCTGAGCGAGATGCATGGGCGTGGCTGGTTGTACACAAGCCACCAGCCAACACGTAGGAAAGTGGAAACATGACAGCAAGCTATGGAGCTATTGTCTGTACATGTACGGGACTTCACAGGCAAACACGTAAGCAGGAAAGCTAAGCTAGCAGTAATGCGACCACGGCAAATAATTTAAACTACATTACCGTTAAAAACAACAGCAATAACAAAAACAAAGCAAAAATAACAGTTAATTGCAGATGGAAACAATGAAAGAAACAAAAATCTTAAACAAGAATGACTGCTAGCGCTCTAAAATAAGATCCAAACACAATAAAAACAACAACAAAACACAAACAAACAAAAAACAAAACAAAACAAAACAAAAAACACATAAAAAAACACACAACAATATAAAAAGAAAAAGAAAAAGCAAAAGGAAAAAAGAAATGAAGTAACACTGGACTTATACACATAGTGACATCGAGAAACGTTCAGCAACAGAGGAACTCACACGCACACACGCACACACACACACACCAGAGAGAGAGAGAGAGAGAGAGAGAGAGAGAGAGAGAGGAGAGAGAGAGAGAGAGAGAGAGAGAGAGAGAGAGAGAGAAAGAGAGAGAGAGAGAGAGGAAAAAAGAAGAAAACGAAACGAAACGAAGAAACACAGGACTTAGACACAAAGAAACTTTCAGCAACAGAAGAACACACACACACACACACACACACACACACACACACACACACACACACACACACACACACACACACACACACGAAAGAGTTGGAATTCTACTTCCGCTACACCGAAGACACTCATTTACCAAAATTAGCTTCGAAAACGAGGCTGTCAACGCTGGCATCGCTGCGTGCACTGATGGAGGAAGTGTCGTCAGTGGTGTGTTCACTGCGCAGACTTCCGCGGGAGGGGGTAGACATGGAGGAAGAGCGGGGTTGAACGGCTCGTGGTTCTCTGGTAATCTGGATCTCCTGTGGATCACACGATACAACATTTCTGTCAACAGCGATCGAACAAACTTGCACAAAGCCGAATTTACATATTCAACAGGCACCATCTAGCCCAAAGCCCCACGCACAAATCTCCCTACCACCCCCACCCCCACCCCCCCAAAGAGAGAGAGAGAGAGAGAGAGAGAGAGAGAGAGAGAGAGAGAGAGAGAGAGAGAGAGAGAGAGAGAGAGAAAGAGAGAGAGACAGACAGACAGACAGACAGACAGACAGACAGACAGACAGACAGACAGAGACAGAGACAGAGAGACACAGAGAGAGACAGAAAGAGAAACCATTCCGCCCCTATTCAAAGTTTAGCCTCTTTTACCCTAACTGGGGTATATAGATTATGATGATCATGATGATGATGATGACATTGGTGATGGCACCTGACGACGTGGTGATGAGAGTAGGCTCTGATGTAGATAGAGGAAAAAAGCTAATACAAAAAAAAACTACAAAAAAAACAAACTAGGGAAACTTTGGATTCTTGGTCGCAGAAACCAAAGATTCCAAGCGTAATCACTGTAGGCCTAGGTAATTGCAAGCCAGGCTTTCTTGGCATCTAGAATTTCCTGCCCGCAAACAAAACGGAAATGACGGTGATAGGAATAGTTCCTGTCTCTGTTACAGCAGGATTCTATGGCAACTGCAATGGAGAGCTACAACCACAGATAGTGCTAGCTAGGCCATACCGGAAGACATACATTTTACAAAGAATGTGTTGCTATGGCAATTATGGGATCAAAATGAGCAACAACGCCCCCCCCTCCACCCCCACCCCGTTCTCGCAAACAAACGATACTTACTTCCACTGACACATCTCCATACGTGAATGATTTACATCGTGGTCTGCCAGGTCTTTTAAACGACTGCATCTTTAAATGGGATTTCTATAGACGCTGTTTTTCCCAAGAAGTCTCTGAATCAACAAGCGAAAAATGTGCTGTCACCATCACTGACAGCTCGCGCTGAAATGATGAACTTTGTCTCTCGAAGATTTTCCTTCGCGAAATCACTCTCTGTTGGAGTCTGAGCAATGCCGCGACGCTGGAATACAAAACGTGGAGACCGTGGAAACACACGCGCGGAAACAACTGAACTGTTTTGCGTAATTTGGAAATATGTCCTCTCTAAACACTAAAACGTACCCTACTAAAGCTCGATATTTGCCCTTTCGTAGTTAATACCCTCTTTACATGGCAATGTGCAGAGAAATGTGTCCTTCGTAGTTAATGCCCTCTTCACATGGCACTGTGCAGAGAAATTGGTCCTTCGTAGGTCATGCCCTCTTTACATAGACTACGAGCATTGGACAGCGAAATCCGTCCTCCTTAATTTACACTGGACAGTGAAATTTGTCCTTCTTAGTTTAAGCACCTTTTACATAGACTACGAGCATTTGGCAGCGAAGTTTGTCTTTCTTAGTTTAAGGACCTTTTACATAGACTACGAGCATTTGGCAGCGAAGTTTGTCTTTCGTTGTTCAAGGCCTCTTTACACAGACTATGCGCACTGAACAGCGAAATTTGTCCTTCGTAGTTACTAAGTTAGATACCTCTTTATATGCACTACGAGCACTGAAAAACAAAGTTTGTCCTTCGTAGTTCATGCCATCTTTTACACGGAACATGAGCACTGGACAGCATAAATTCAGCTGCGGTCTGTGAAAACCGTCTGGTAACATTGCTCTCAACAAACAGTGAAACAGCATAACTGTACGTGTGACCGCTGCCCATCTTAACGCAGATTCATTCAACAGAGCCAACAGCAAAACTGCACATGTAGATTAGACTACCCTCGGTTCGAATGCGCAGTTTCTCTCCGCATTGGGAACGGGACAGTGCACGCCTTTGATAGAGGCGACCGAAGTAGCATACGTCGAAAAAAATACAATAAAAAAAGTACAGAGATGCCATTAGAGGGAATCTTGTCGATATTAACGTCTTGTCTCCCCATAGCATCACCGCCCATTAAAACGATGCGTCCGACAACCGCGGTGCTTGTGCCGCTTCAGGTCGTGCTGTGTTCCGTTTTCTCTGTTTCCCATTTCTTTGCACGTGGTGTTACTATTTTTGACCGACGGACCTGCAGAACACGTGACGTCATAGCGGCCGCATTGCTCTGCTGTCATTTCGTTGACTCGACATTTATTGAAACGAAGACGAAGGCAAATTTTACCGGACAAGCCCTGCCATATTTACTGAAGGCCCGCAGCGAATTCAGTTTCAATCTGAGCCAAAGTTTCAGGCACTAAGCGTCCGTTGTTTGAGACAAATCTTTAAACGTACTGGACCAAATCTGCGATGCTCACCGTCGAAATAAGCTGCAGCTTTGCTGTTTCCGCTGATCCCAACGTGCTATTTATATCCCAGAACTATAGCTCACTCATTACTCTTTAGTTTTTCTCAACCAAATCTGTCAGGACTTTGTTCCTCGAAAGCAAAAGTGTATTTCTTCTTCCGGGACAGCTTGGCATCAGACAAGTCAAACAAACCATCAAAACTGACGTGGCTATTTCCATTGCTGTAACAATATTTATTGGAGGCCTGTAACGCTATACGCCAAACAGAAATTGTGGCCCTGATATTCTATGCCTAGCGTGAAAGGACACGTCAGAATATAAACCATGAGGCTGAAATTAACCAACCATTTAATGCATTCTTAACTGTGTTTAGCATGGCAAAGCACCGTCACCCCGAGAAAAAAAGACAAAAACAAACAAAACAAAACAAAACCCCAAAACAAAACAAACAAAACAAACAAACAAACAAACAACAACAAAAAACAAAACAAAACAAAAAACACAACCCCAAAACAGAGGTCTACGGACTGCGCCGTTGAACACAGC
Organism: Alviniconcha strummeri; assembly: GCA_963584105.1. Taxonomy (NCBI): domain Eukaryota; kingdom Metazoa; phylum Mollusca; class Gastropoda; family Provannidae; genus Alviniconcha; species Alviniconcha strummeri. The sequence continues at coordinate 23,727,212 of OY757544.1, forward strand.
AATTACGTACGCCAAGCAAATTTCCGATCTTCAGACTGTGAAGCCAAACTGTCTGCAATGACACTAACTTGACATTGTGTGTGTGACATGCAGTGGGTAAGAGAAAGAAGGTAAACAAAACGAAAATACGCAAAACAAATCTATGTCGGCAGATGGAACCCCTGTTGTAGATAAACGGAGGGAAATAAACATATGGCTGAATGTAACATTTCCACTCGTTTTCCTATACAGTGGGCGCACTCTCGGGGGTACTGTGACACAAAGGGCTATGGGGAGGTTACGATGTTCGAAGTTCACGGTGACTGCTAATCAAGTCAGTGAAGACCGTTTAGTCCCTTTTTATATCTAAGAGTTTTCCACACGACAACAGGTCAGAGTCTGTAAGTTAAACAGTAAGTAAGTAAACGTGGTGCTTAACGTCCACAGAAACCATAAGGCTTATTAGGGACGGGGGAGAAGGGGGGGAAGGGGGCATGGAGGTGGGGGGAGAGGGAGACTATATACCTATCGCTACACTGTCACCACCAGAATGATTCCTGCATTAAGATGGGCAGCGATGAGAGCCATTTTAATGTTTCAGTAGGAAGTGATGGACAAAGTCACAAGACAGTGTCCACAAACCACAACCTTTTTTGATGAGAAAGGAGAGCCGAAGCGGTATCGAACCGAGGTCCTTCCGCTTACCAGCCTAACGCCTTACCGCTAGGCCACACCGGCTCACATGTTAAACAGCCACGTATGACAGTGTTTTATATCCTTGTTCTGGTTCGACTGCTTTGTGCGGCTCGCGGACTGATTTAAGGTCCTCCACTTCAGATTCTTACGCGTGGTGAACCGCATTCGCCCTACAGTCCTAGTTACTCCGGGTGATAATGCTAAAGCATGTACATAGGTATATCTTAGATCATCCGAAGTAAGTAGCAGTTACGTGCATTTCAGCATCTCTAATCAAGGAAGAGTGATCCCCCCCTCCTCCCCCCCCCCCAAAAAAAAAAGAAGAAGAAGAAGAAGAAGAGACAAAATAAAAAGAAAAAGTACGCGCTCCTCACAAAGGTCATGTGCTTGACATTTAGAATCAAAGGTATCTGAAGTGGAAAAAAAACATTTCTTCAAATGGCAAGCCAAAGTTAGGCTGTTCGGTACATGTCATTTTACGCTTGAAGAGGACACAGAAATTAAAAAGAAATCGAAGAAAAAGAAGAACACTAACGAAAGAAGAAAACATCCCAAATCAAACCATATGTTCAACAAAATGATCAGTCCAACCAACTTAAATCAACACACACACGCACACACACACACACACACACACACACACACACACACACACACACACACACACACACACACACACGGACATGGACATACAGAGAGAGGGGGGGGGGAGTAGTTTGACTATTAATGTCAGGGGATTGACCGCACTTTTCTCTGCGATACCCATTCCTCCGAAGTAATTCGCTAATTTTCCCGACCCTATTGTGCAACTGCAATCATTGGAAGCTGCCCTGTATAGAAGAAAAGCTCTTGTTGTTCAGGGAATAAGACAAAAACGAAAGTGAGGTTGGATTTTTACTTAGTTTTAACCCAGATTCGGAAGCATTGCTATTTCGATCGACTGCGTCTTCTCGGGAATTGATTTCTTTCCGAAACCCTGGACACTTCCGCCTCATTTGGCACCCTTCATTCCAGAGCGTACACAACAGGCAGACACACCTACAAAGGACAGGAATGAGTCAGGAGAGAAAATAGGAGGACAACAACAACGGAGATGACCAAAAATAGACTTGCTCGGTCTCTGTGTCTCCAATCTTGACTCCCTCAGGCCGGTGCCACGATGGCGTCACTCAGAATAACGAAAGCCATTAAAGGAAACAGGAATTTTGTCAGTGTTGCTTCCCGTCCTCTGCAGAAGCTGTGTTGAGATTTGGCACGAAACATTTTTTTGCCCCCGCCATTCCCCCTGGCAAAGACTAGTTAACAGCTCGAACGAAGCAAGGCTTTTACGCACTTATCTGGACTCCCCTTAGCTTGTTAAAGCTAGGACTATATATAAACTATTGTGTGTGGAATAGATTGCTGGACGTCTGCGGTTATAGAGTGACTGTCTTCACAGTGACCCGATCGACACCTTTTCAGCAATGAGTTCTGGATCCACGATCGATTCCGCCAGCTGCTGGAGTTGCGGAGAAAATAAGCCATCCAGAACAGTGTTGTTTTGTCCGCTGACTGTGCCTATACAAAGCAAATCATGTGGCAGAATATAACACACAGTGTATAAGACACTGGCCTGTTTGTCACTTGCAGTCAAGACAGTGGGGTATTAATGTTTTTTCTCCTGTGTCTATTCATTTTGTCACCTGCAGTCAAAACAGTGGGGTATTAACCCGTTTTCCCCACTGTTTTTCAGTCCCTTCTTCTCCATCATTATTGCGGTGCCCTCTGACTGTATGATCTAGAACAGTGATCTGTTAGTCCCCTCACTATGTCTGCAACAATGCTGTGTTTATGCGCTGATTGCACCTGGAAGAAAATAAAAAGGCACGATATTCCAGCTCTTTATCAAGCACATTTCCTCTGACTGTGCCTTGAACAGTTGTCGTTTTTTTCTGGCTGTTTGGTTAGAACGGTCTGCCCCCCCCCTCCCCCCACTGTGTATAAAATACTGGTCTGTTTGTCACCTGCAGTCAAAACAGTGAGGTATGAATCAGTAAGTCGCTGGTGTTGTCTGTACACTGTATCCCACTTTGCTTGCACTAGGTCTGCATGACACCTAGTTTTGTGACAAATGTTACATGGTCCAGAAGATATCGTCTAAACAAACATCAGTCTTAATGAATTTTGAACCTTTGCTTGCCATTGAAGCCATCTTTTCTCAAACCAGGCAGCCTCATGATAATTACCATCCAACAAAGGTTGGAAGCAAACGGGATCTACAGTTCAGAAGACATAATAGAAACAAAGAGATCTAGCGTCTTTGGGCCATAACTGTGATCTTGATAATGAATTGGAAGCAAAAGGATCTCCAGTTCAGAAGACGGAATACAAAGAGATCTAGATTCTTTGGGCCATAGCTGTGATCTTTTATCATGAACATAGAAACCCATTTCTTTTTTTTTTCTTTCTTTTTTTTGCATGGCACCTCAGCTGATGACGCTGTTTGACTACATCAAGTTAGAACAGTCAAGAAGACATCCGGACAGTCGAATTTGGTCTGTTTATGCAACGTTTTGGACAAGCCAAGATTTAGGAACTGAACGTTTTTAGTTGTCTTAATCTGCGACAATCTTTGTTTTTTCTTTTCTTCAGGTGGCAAAGAAAGGGTTGGGGTGTGATGGGGTTGGGGTGGGGGGTGGGGGGTTATATATGTTCAAAATCCCAAATTACCCCCCAAAACATCTCCCCTTGTCCATTGTTTCGCCGGTACACGAAAGGAAAAGAAGATGGGGCTGCATGCAGGCTATTATAGATTACCAACTACGGTAGAGCCGAGAGGACGATACGACAGCAGCCTTTTCGGCCCGCAGACGTAATTCGTCACGACACCCGAACAACCGCTGATTACACACGGTCGTGGCTTGTGCGCAGTTTACCAGAGGACAGGTCCATTCAGCTTTATTCCTCACTGCCACTGTCGGCCCCCCTCCCTCCTGCTTTCACAGAGAGAGAGAGAGAGAGAGAGAGAGAGAGAGAGAGAGAGAGAGAGAGAGAGAGAGAGAGAGAGAGAGAGAGAGAGAGAGTTAAGGATATAGGTGCATGGGTGATTTTCCACCTTTGCATTGAAGCGGGCGTGTGGGGAACTGTGGAATTTTTGTATCGCCCTGTGCTAATTAAAGTTTCAGTGTTGGCTGTCGGTATGCACGTGAGTGTCTGTTTCCTTACCGAAGTACAGACTGTCACCAGTGTAGCTTAGCAATGCAAACGATGACCACATTCATGTCTTATAAAGTGCATGATAGTCGTTGCCAGACCCGTTTCACGCCGAGATGTATTCGGGGAGGGACCGTGAACCTAGGAGGACGGGGAAGAAGAGAACGCTTCCTAACGCTGCACACTGTTACAGCCAGCACTTAGATGTGTATATAGCAATGCAAACCATTTTGATGTTTCATTGATTGTTGGGTGGGTGGGCGATTTGGGGGAGGCATAGTCACAGGCTGTGCATATGAATCACAACGTTTGAAGACAAGTCAAAGCGGAGCGGGCCGAGGTCGTTCTGCTTACCAGCACAGCACTTCACAGCCAGACAAAACGGCTCATATAATTAATCTGGTTGTAAGGCACAGCTAAAGCCTCAGTTTTCTGCTCGCCACAAAGCTTTGAGTGACATGAATATACAACTCCCTCTATCCTAACGCCTTTTTACTGGGGATGGGGATGGGGATGAGATATCGATCCCACGTGTAAACCACCAGTGTATTTTACAGGCCCAGGTACGTATCTAGCCTAAGTCAGGTCTGTCAGCTCTACTCAAGCCGGCATAGCTCGTGGTGGACTATTAATATAATAAGCCCCACACAAACCCTGCGTCCTCATTTCCCACCTCGATGAAGCCATGGGAGAGTACGGTCCCCGATCAGCCTCTGTTTGGATATAAATTTCTATTCTGGGAAGGGACCAATTCCATGCTGTACGAAGCGCACGTGCTAAAGACAACTGTAGGGCAGGGCAGAATGGCTTGATGATCTGCTGGCGAATCACAACTAGACCTCGTTGTGACGCTCGAGCTTCCCTGGCCTAACCAAGACAGAAGCTGTAATCAAGCTGACATGTAAATGTCCATCACGTGACGGAACTCGGAACTCAAAGGAACTAGTCTTCCTGAAATGGGTTTTGTTCAACAGCCACAAGAGGTGATAGAAATAAGAACATCAAATCAAAGATTTTGCTTTAAGATATGCTCCTTTGATTGTTAAGTTTTTAAGCTTAGTCACATTAGCGACGGATAACTGAGCTGGCTGCACACTATAAGTGTCCTAGCTCGCCTGTGTTGCACGCACCGCCTCTTTGATATCGGGTACAAACGTTGTGTGCTCAAGTCGCCTCAAAACAAAATCAAAGAAGCCGGGGGTAACCAGTAAAGTAGCTGCGACAACTGACGGTATTTTTGTTTAGTTGAGTCACGCTAATCGTCACTGACGTAAGCAGATTCTACCTTGACTACAAAATCAACGAAGCAATTTTAAACAAAATCCTCGATTGTCAGCTTTTAAAAATAATCTCTTATACCTGCTAGACAAAGGCCGGTCTTCTACAGTTTGACAAATTATGCTTTAAGAATGCTGGTTCGTTCACGGTGACATGTGGTCCCCATTAAAATTCCACCTGCTATGAAAGCATGCGCTAAACCTGCATGACACAACCATCCCAGCATATTTACTAAACCAATCAATGACAGTGGAAGCACAGTGCTTCTCAGGGAATACCGAGTTCTCAGTTTCAATACTCCTGCTTGCGTGCCGGATATCTGGCGAACAACCGCGCCCTTCTTTCTTATTTCACAATGGAGCGAGAGAAAAATGTTGTAGTCTCTTGTTCCAGACGACAAAGAAGCTGACACCAGTGACATTAAGGCAAGATATCAGTCTACTTGGAGAATAAAGTAAGGAACGTAGCTAGGCCTAGAGTAATAAAAAGAAAAGAAAAGAAGAAGAAGAAGAAGAAAAAAGCTAACGTTGTTATCCCTTACGGAAAATTCGGGTCATCTTCCCCGCGTAATACTGCCGCAGCAGTGTCCGCAAGAACAGCGCTACCCATTCCTACCAGTGGGTACAGTATTGTCGTATGTTCCAGCAATGGTACGGCCGTTCGTTCGTTCGTTCGTTCGGTTAATTTAACGCCGAGTTGCTTCCGTTGAGGTACTGGCTTGGACCGAGATCCCTGGAAGTGGGGGTGGTGGAGGGGAAACTATACCTAACGCTACGCTGTCACCACTGGAATCATTCTGCTTTACTAGTCATTTTATTGTTGCATGAATTGTGAGGTGCAAAGTCACAAGACGGTGTCCACAAATCACCATTTTTGACGAGAAAGGTGCTCTAGTCGAGGCGGGAACTCGAACCTATTTTGACGTCGTGCGTTTACCGGCATAACGCTTTACCGCAAGGCCAAACCAGCTCACAAATTGGTAAGGCTAGCTACCAGTGCTTTGGGGATGTTGATGCGTGAGATTGTACGTGGCGGATGTACGAACACCGCACGGAAGTCTACACCGACCCTTAACTCTGGGAGACAAGTCCTTACAGCACCGGGTAGTCGAACCTTGACGTTGTCAGTTCTACGCCCGGGTTTTCGGTTCGACGCTCTACCAACTAAGCCACATCCCACACGCCAAGCTGCGACTGCCGGCCTTCCCTCCCTCTGTCATTGCCACAGTTGTTTACATCACTGCCAGGCCCTGCTCTCATTCCGGAGTGTCCTCTTTCGCCGTGTCCACCCTCGTTTCGCGGTTACCTTTTCTTCTTCAACAGGCACACTAACTCCCAGTGCACCGATAAAGGCACAATTACAGGACTCTCTCTCTCTCTCTGACAGCTCGGATTTCTTGTCGGATTGACAGCCTGCAGAAACTAGTTACCCTGGAAAAAATTCCCCTCGATAAAAATGAAGGCGCATCGAAAATAGACCGCTCCTCCCCTTATTCCCTGTGGCAACACAAAGCGGACTGAGCACTGCTTGTTTTGGATGCGTTGACGTAACAATAACTATGACAAATGTCAACGATGGTAGCAGTCCACTAGTTTGCTGCGTGGAACGTGTCTTTGTCCCTCCGCGTGCATAGTCCCAAAGACCCGCTTGTGTGCACCCACTTTTAAACCACGGTCTTCGAACGCGCTTGCGCTAAAAACTGACTTAGAAATTATTTATTCACAAATTCGTCACTGGTTCAGCTAGCTGTTTGAAGCTTCTGCGCTAAATTTTAGCGCGCGTGCGCGCACTCTCTCTCTCTCTCTCTCTCTCTCTCTCTCTCTCTCTCTCTCTCTCTCTCTCTCTCTCACACACACACACACAAAGCAACAACAAAACCTGGGGCAGCCAGGTCATTTGTTAATGCCTTGTTTGCTACACATTACAAGTGAGGTAAGTAAT